>OZ024740.1:69846638-69869138 GCA_964016885.1 Eledone cirrhosa
GTATGAATCTCTGTATCCGTATGAGTATAACGAGATGGACATGTGCTAAGCTGTCAAGATACGTTGAAACGCCTGAAAGTACCGTTTTGCTTAAGCTCCAGATTTACTCATAATCCCCCATAGTAAACATAATATGTCATAAGCCTCACACACGTATACTCAGTGTGCCATCACTAATGAGAGTTTTATGAAGTATTCTTTAAATATTGGTCTTCTTTGACTATTGCTTTCTAGACATCCCGTATGTTTGTGTTTTCCCCATGTACGCAAATATATACATTCTACTAGTTTGTAGTTTAGTTTGAAGCCTGTGTGTTACTCCCCCCTCTCTGTCTCCCCCTCTCTCTCTCTCTCTCTCTCTCTCTCTCTCTCTCTCTCTCTCTCTCTCTCTCTCTCTCTCTCTCTCTTCCTCTCGCTCACTCTCTCCGTCACTGTGACGATCTTTGCATGTGTATGTGTGTTTCCTCGTCTCTGTCATTCAAACTTATACTTATATATATTTGTGTGTGTGTAATGAATGATCGTTTTGCTCTATAATGAAACATGCACACATATATATGTATGTGTGTAAGCTCGCTTGTTCTTTTCTGTTCTTTTTTTTCTGTATCAATGTATCATAAAAGAACTTTCTTATTAGTTATCGATTTTTATGCCTATCCTGTGTTCGCTATGCACTTTTTATGTTGATCTAATTGTAATGACTGTTCCTTTTAGAGCAACATATTTCGTGGTCAAATCCTACACCCACGTTATATGTATTTACTTTTACAAAAAAAATATCAATGTTTCGTGGAAAACCAGAATCATGGTATATAAAGCTGGCAGACAAGTTTTCACCCCCCACCCCACCCGTTGTAATTACAGGAGTGGGCAGGAAGAGAGCCATCAATATCAACGGGAAAATAGCAAAATTACATCCAGATCACTCTAGGTAATGAGATGTGACCGTTGGAGGGTCAGTAGTATAGTATTGTGGTGTGATAAACCTCGGTCTTGTCACGAGATACAACCCCATGGCAAAGGATTTGTATCGATAAGGGTGCGAAGAACCTTTACAGCACAGGTTTACGAAATACGTCTTGCGATACTAGTTATCACCAATAATCTACAGGTATGACTCAAAATTATGTCAAATCTGATCAATATTTGAATGAGGAATATATTTGAGATCCGATCATTTTGCATAAAATTCGATGCGTGACTGATATTTAATAGTTTATTAATTAGTTTCGTAAAAATTATCTTTTAAAAGTGTGTCAACAAGAAGACCTAGCTGGTGCCCTTTGAAATTGGAGAACTGTCTGCTATGAAAGTTATTAAGATCCTAGAAAAATCTCGCCTGGCCTATATTGGTGATCTAAGATCGAATACCAAGTATTCAATCAGACCTTCCATCCGGCTGCGCTCATAATGCTGTCATCTGCATTAAATGTGTCTTGGTTGACTGAAGTGCCTTTTAATAACCACAAAAAAGTCAACTATATATATATGTGTGTGTGTGTGTGTGTGTGTAACCATAAAATCAACTATATATATATATAGTTGATTTTATGGTTATGCTTTAAATAGGGATGCCGTCTAGCCGAGCAAACCTGTAAGCCGGTCACAGAAATCCGTATTATGCATTTGTGTAACATTAAACGAATATATGGGAATACGGACATCTAATTTCAAATATATATATATATATGTATATTAGGACTCATAAGGGAAGGGCGGAGGCTTCAAAAACATCATCTTTGTCCGTTGCTTTGTCGTTTTAGTTTGGGTTGCCTCGAGAACGTAACATTATTATGTAATGAAGCTGTCTGATGAGATCATAGCACTGGTTACGTGGAATCGCGTGGACACAGTCACCATTGAAATAAGTAGCACAGCCTTATCAATAAAGGACTTTAACATCTGCAACTACTTCGCATATTTTTATTCTATATATATGTGTGTGTGTGTGTGTGTGTGTGTGTGTGTGTGTGTGTGTGTGTGTGTGTGCATATTCTATTGTCTTTCGTTTTTCGTTGCGAGAGGAGCAAAGGCACAAGGAGCAGCGCAAAATCTAGCTACACTTTGCTATCAACTAGAAATTGAAAGATGCCAGACGTCGTTCATATCTCACGAATTTATTTGACACTGTTCCATCATTATACCTTCTAATGTTAATCATACTCTGGAGCACTTCCCTTCCCATGTACTGCGCCATTTATCCACCCTTAATTTACAAACAACAGTAACAAGATTTGTACTGGAATAACAGCAGCAGTCTCTGGGAAAAATCAGTATAAATTGGTTAAACCAACACTGATACTTAACTAGTACATTATTGTACGCACTGCGGAAGGATAGCCAATTCTCCGCCTATAATATTGGTTTCTAACACAGTCATAAGCTTAGAAATTTGGGAGAAGCTTATAATCGATCATAATTACTCAAGAACTTCACTAATATTTTATATTATTGATCTAGAGTTAGAAATTTAATGGTGACCTCCATAGGATTTGTACACAATCGTAATTAGATATTGCAAAAGATTTAGTCCGGCGCCTTATCGGACCACGAATCCACTGGCTATATAATTTACATCCATATTAGTTTGGTTACTTTGGAAAAAGCAATCGTATCCCTATACAGTTTCTTGCAATTCATGTTTACTGTTACATTTGTAACATCGTGCTAAGAACGCTATCTCTCTTCTCTAGTCCAAGTAAACAAAAGCACATAATGTGCATGCAGTAATAACATTGGTGTTGTTGTTAAGCCCTAGTTCAGTGATTATCATCCTATAGATTGCATATCTTTTTCAAGACGATAAAGTGTGTTTTGAAGGTAAATTGGTTTCTATAACTTGTAAGACGTGTAGATATGTAGATCATCCCTCGTTTATTTAACACTACCCTCATTAGTTTAACACAGCATTCAGGGATGCACACAACCAGAGATAAGTGTAGAAGAATAGCATTAGTGGAATTCCGACCAAGTTCACCTTGTGATATGATGACAGGTCTGACTAAACAGAAGGAAACTGAACTTGTCTAGATTGCCTGAATGTTTAGTATGGAATATCAAAGGTGGCTAGCATCCACTGGCTCACCGACTACCTATAACCTATGACTATACCTGATCGGGTCATATAGAGGATTCAGACCTACAACAACATCAAAGAAGAAAAACTTCCCTCACAAATATACCACATAAATTATGGTATAAACTAAATTTTTCTTTAAAACGCTTTTAATTATTCATGCATTTACGCTTCTTGAACACATTTAACGCATATTTGTTTGAATTATAGTGGATTTCCTCCCTGCGTATGTTAAAACTCTCTATATCCTAGTTTCCACAGGAATTGTGATATGGGGGGAGTCTCTCTCAGAAACAAATGCCAGGAAAAATTATGACACCACTTGAATGCCATAAAGAAACAATCAGCTAGCAGCTATTAAACAGCAACAAGACAAACAAATATATTTACCATTGCTTAAAGATGAATAGAACATCGGGAATTTCTGAAGAAAGAGTCCTTTTTCGATGTTGTTCGATGTAACCCAAGAACTGATAGGCAAGCATAAATCAATGAAACCTGGAAAAGAAAGGCTGTATCTCCATTTCAATGGTTGTGTATAGATTATGTTTATATCCTGTAAACTTGAGGATGATGGTAAGGAAGTTTTACCTCACTTAGAAACATATCCGTTACATAATGCCATAATTTGCTTCAAAAATATCACTTATGTTATACATTTCTAAACATTGTACACTAAATCTGTAGCTGCAGCACAAATGACATAGAAGTACAACCAATATACAATGCAAACCGTAGAAAAGTATTGGCACTCTACATTATTTGTCTAAGATGTTAGATACATTATTTGTCAAGATGTTGGATAATTTAAACATTTGTGTTTATAATGTTGAGAATATATTCATACATATTAAAATGAGGAATATTGGTGAAGCATTCCTATGAAAATATCCGCCAAGTGCAAATATAACAGGTCTGGTGATATGATTTGCCAGAGTGTAAATTTCTTTTAAAATCGATTAGAAAAATATTTACCAACAATTACCTTGAGAACTACACCTCTACCAAAGTGTTTAAATTTACATAATCACCGGTACACTTGGTTATGCTACTAAATAGTTAAACTGTAAACTCTAAAAGTTGGCGTTTTCAGACAATGTGAGTAACCAACTTGCGTGCAAATTCAATCTGTAAACGGGACAGGCAAAATCAATTTATAAACGGAACAGTGAACAGATAAAGTTATTAGACTTTTCTTAAATCCACCATGGGAGCACGGTTTTAGTTGATGAGATTTTGTTGCTGAATGGTAAAATTTCAAATATTACTAATAAAAAAAGTGTAACATACATAGTAACATTGATAACAAATTGGTAAAGTTGATTGGGCGATGTACAAAATATGTGCTGTGTTTGTTAGAACTGTTTCATATCTGAGTTGAAATATCTCTATGGCCTACTGGGGGTAGAATTTATGCTGCAATACTCTGACCAGGTTTCCGATTTGAGCATTCATTTTTCTCCCACTACAATGGTCAGTGGCACTACGATTCACACACTGACTACGTAGTAAATATATATATATATATATATATAGTAATAATAATAAATTTGAAGACTAAAATCCAAAGAGGGCTCGATAAGGATAAATATATATCAAATATATAAGAACCGTAGAGCAAATATTTATTAAAATAACAGATTAAAGTTTAAGCAAAGAATCGCTGCTTTCACCCTTAACGGGATCTTCTGAAACTAACAAAGTCAATCTGTAAATGCAGAAGTGGATATTTCAAACAGCGTTGCAACCGGAGGAAGACAGGAAGACGATACTTTGGTTCGTGGAAACGTTCCCCTTAACGGGATCTTCACGAACCAAAGTATCGTCTTCCTGTCTTCCTCCGGTTGCAACGTTTTTTGAAATATCCACTTCTGCGTTTACAGATTGACTTTGTTAGTTTCAGAAGATCCCGTTAAGGGTGAAAGCATCGATTCTTTGCTTAAACTTTAATCTGTTATTTTAATAAATATATATATATATATATATATATATATATATATATATATATATACAAAAACAAGTTGGTGTAGGGAAGAACAAAGGAGAGACACAAAATAAAAATCTAGTCACTGAGGAGGTCACATAAAGAGCTTTGACAATATATAAACAACGTTCTGGTTATCAAACCAACCAAATGAAAATTTATAATAAATTGAAGTGAAAACCAACAGGTGCGTGTGTTTTTTCTTGGCAACATGACCCTCCAAAGTATATCAATATATGTGTGTGTATATATATATATATATATATATATATATATATATATATATATAATGGAAAATTTGAACAGGAACAAAACAGAGAGGCAGTACAACGAATGTTTATTAATTTCACGCTCTTGATATATATAATATATAGTAAGAAACACAGTAAACCGTGTGTCTAAAATTACAAGGGTTGAAAAACCACATTTGTTTGAAATATTTAACCAAGAAGCGGACAGGATGATAAAATAAAAATATATCATTATTATACATATATATATATATGAACACTATGTATATCCCCTTTCAGAAACTAATTAGTTAGAGTGAAACTTAAGTAAGTAAGTTAATTATTATAATTTCTTATTTTACGTCTTTCATATAATTGATCTACATTTTTGTATTGAACCACAAAGTTACTAAGACAAAACCTATAACTTGCTAGCGTAAGTATACTTCTGTATAAATATGTTGGTAGATATACTAATTCTTTATAATTATCTCCAAATTATTTTGTTGAGTAAAAATTTGCCTAAATTGCTACTATGGTTCATAGTAACATTTTGGCTACTGTCTTTTTAACACCCCACTCCTCACTGATTAACCTCGATGCCACGTGATTGATTGTTTTGAATTTGCCACTGACCGGGAAGGCAGTGAAATTTTCAGTGTCTTAAAATTTAGTCCGCGCTTGCTTTTTTTCCATTCAATGAATTATTTTTGTTTGAGCTCCCTGTGTCCGCCTATCGCCAGGGATCTTAGCCGAGAATTGACTCCCTGATGAAGAAAGGATTCTCCATAGTTTTGAACACTATGTATATCCCCTTTCAGAAACTAATTAGTAGGAGTGAAACTTAAGTAAGTACGTTAATTATTATAATTTTCTTATTTTACGTCTTTCATATAATTGTTCTACATTTTTGTATTGAACCACAAAGTTACTAAGACAAAACCTATATATTGCTAGCGTAAGTATACTTCTGTATAAATATGTTGGTAGATATACTAATACTTTATATATATATATATATATATATATATATATATATATATATATATATATATATATATATATATATATATATATATATATATATATAGGGAAATAGTCAGGACCCCGACGGCAGAGCTCAAACTGGACCAGAAATAGCTGTCGAAACGGCTTGAGCTCTGCTGTCGGGGTCCTGACTCTTTTCCTATTACCCACTCTACTACCCAAAATATCGAGTACTCTGGTGCGTTATGGTCCACCTGGTTCCTTATCACACTTCCTTCGTTATATATATATATATCAAGAAAACAAGAAAAGAAGAAATAAGAAGTCGTATTAGCATTACGCTTCACAGAAAGAGAGTGGGTTACAGTCAACGTATCGGGCATTTGCCCATCATTAGGAAAAACAATAAAGGAAATGCGCAAAGTAAATAAAGAATTTTAAAAAATGTTTTAAATAAAATTAGAAATAAAGCAAGAAGAGTGGTGAAGTGGGGGAGTGGTTCAGTGTGAGATTGGGGTGTCGAGGGGAGGGGCTCAGGTGAGTAGTTGGTGGTTGTATGTAGGTGGGGTGCATATTATGATGCATGAGTGCGCGTGTGGGTATTAAGTGGGTTGTTGGTGGAAGTGGTGTATGTATGTGAATTTGCACACACATGCGTCCGCAAGTGCAAGCACCAACATGTGTACACACTCATAAAATCGTATCACCGTATAAGCACTTGTGCATGAGGGTGCGCGTGTGTATGTTTGTATATGTGTTTGGCATTGATGTATGTTTATTGGTGTGAAGTGTGTTTGCATGTATTAGTGTATGCGTGTGTGTGTGTGTGTGTGTATGTTTTTAATAACGGAAAGGTTGGGTGGGTTTTCGTTACACATACACACACCTGAGGCAATCCACAGGCATGGCTTTGGCAGTGATGGCTAACATGATCTAAAGAAGTTTAAAAAAGAAACACACACACACACACACACACACACACACACACACACACACACACAGAAAACGTATGCATATATATACTTAATCTTGTACACACTCTAGTACAGCAGACTCTTTAAAATCTCTTCCGCCATTGCTGGACAGAGGACCTCATACTCGATAGCTTTATCTCTAGCTATTCAAAATTACAGATAGGAAATGTCTGTATTCTTTCATAACATTTTTTTACTGTTACTGTACAGCCAACACAAGTAAACATATACTTACAGGTGAAGTGGACTTAGTTTAACACGTGTTCTTTTGTACTGCTATTTATATATGTATGTACCCATATTTATTTATAAACATTTACTTCTGTTCACACCCCAATATGTGTGTGGGAGATATAAGGAGACGGTTAACTTAGCCTGTGGACAGACATGCTTGTCAATATATTGCTTCTTTCCGAATGAATGCTTTTTAAGTGTATTCAACTTGCTGTACGCTTGTAAAGTAGTTTAAGCGGGAAAATATAAATGAGTCTAAGTGACACATATCTACTGAGAAAGATAATGAAGGCTGCCGTTTCTCTAGTTTGCTGTCTAAGGACAAATGACACTTGTAGGCATTGAGAGAGGGTAGGGGGGAAAAAGTGATAAGATAAGGGAGAAGCAAGAAGGGACACAGCGTGTGGAGGGGGGGGGGAGTTAGAGAGAAAGGAGTAAAATCAGATGTGTTGAGGGAGAGATGGTGAAAAAGATGGAAAAAATAGGGTCTGTTAGAGAGAGAGAGGTATGTATGAGATGAGATGTGGCAGAGAAGAGAAAGAGAGAGGGAAGAAAAAAGAAAGTCTGAACGGGAGAGAGATGTGACAATGAGAATGGGATAGGGTGAGTGAGAGAAAAGAACGAGAGGGGGAAGTGAGTAGGGTAAAAAGATAAAAAGCGAAGAAATGAGAGAGAGAGAGAGGGAATAAAATTTGAATTAGACTGCAGGTGGTGTAGGTGAATAACATATGTATGAAGTAGTCTAGTCACGTGATGGATAATGTTACTAAAGAGAGTTCCAGAAACACATTATTTCTCGTGAATCTCCCTTTCCCTGTTGGTGTTAACGTTAGTGCTAGTGGAAGCCTTCAGTTCATCACACGTTATTCCAGTGAGGAAACGAAACGCTCGAGTGACTTCGTTCTAGACAATGGGCAGGCAGCCTACCTAGATACGCAGGATGGGTGGATGGTATGGCATGATGATGAATGAAAGGGTTGCCTGGCAGACTGGATAGATGATAAAAATAAATGGATAGATAGAAAGATGTTTGTATGGATGAAGATTTCAATGACAGAGACACGAAAACACCCATACACAAACATGCACACATATATATGCACATATTCACAACAATCCCCCACCCTCTTTCTCTCTCTCTCGCTCGCACACACACACACACACACATGCACACACACACACGTACATCTTTCTCTCTCTCTCTCTATATATATATATATATATATATATATATATATATATATATATATATATATACCTTGCAATCGAAAGGTTGTGAGTTCAATTCTCGGACTGGGTGATGTGTTGTTTCCTTGAGCAAGACACTTTATTTCACGTTGTTCCAGTTTACTCAGCTGTAGAAATGAGTACCGGCCTGCCCGCCCAGCCAGTGGGATGGCGTTATCTTATGGCTAAAACAGCACGACGTGCTGTGACCATGGCGCCGATCGGCGCCCGACAGACTGGTCGGTCAAGGTGATCAAGGTAATATATATTATTCCAAGTAAAAAGTGATGGCTGATCAAGCAATCGACTGTTTTACAGTAATCAGACGTAATATTCATATAGTTTATATTTAAATTTACAGTTAACATGTATGCGCAAACTTCGTTTTCGCGGTCCAGTTATCGCCACCACTGTATAGTGAAGTTGTGTTTCTAAATCTAGCTTTCTTGTCAGGCACAATGACAAATTATAGGTATGTGTGTATGTATGTATGTCGGGTCACTCTTGAGTGCTCCTGGTAACATGTAACCCAATACAACCTGTCGCATGGTCGGGTCGTCGGCGACTAAACCGGCAACCCCACCAAGATTACTTGGTGAGGAGGGTGATTTTGGACACCCTGCAGGACAAAAACAAAATCTGACAAAGGGCGGAAGAACTCATAAGAGTCAACGGCCATCCCAAAGTGTGTAAATATGTATATATACACATGTACCGCGCGGTTAAAACACTGGGAGTGAAGGACCCCTTGCCTTTGACAGGACATTCTTCTAGGAGAAGGCAACTCAGACAACTGGGATAACTCCGATATAAAACCTATGGCTCAGTAGTTACCGATGATGTTGATCTTTTCTTCTTTTCGGGTTATAGCTACTGTCGCTCAGAGAGTGGGATTGGCTCAATGCACAGTCTTTTCTCACTTTCAAAAATATCTTCACGCACAGGCATTGCACGATAGAATTAATTAATCATTATTAATAATGGTATATCGTGCAATGGCCATACTCGATAACGAGGGGGCAGCCATCATGTATGTATGTATGTTCTTCTGGTTTTATAATTTCACAAATTTTTACCAATAGAGAGAGAGTCGGTTTCTAACATAGATACAAGACTCTCTCGTTGGAATTTATACATCAACTAGGTAGATATGCTTGTATGTCTGCATGTATGCATGCATGTGTGTGCAGGTATGGATGTTATTGTATGTGTGGATGTGGATCTTTTTATTTGTATGTGTGCATATGCATATGCTTTGTATCTGAACATGTGTATATTCAGTTATTAGATGCAGAATATTTAGAATGTTTTACATATTTTTACTGTTCCATCAATGGATTGTACTTGTAACTAGTCGTATTATTTCTGTTTCTATGAAGTCCAGCTTCTCAAGATTTGTACTGAGGCAGTTACCACCATATCCCAGTGCCCCAATAATTACAGGCATAAATCTGAAAATATAGTCAGGGTGGCGTGTCTGCAGATTTCTCATTAGTTCTGTATAGATATTCTCCTTCTCGCTGATCTTTAACATTATATTGGCATCTGCTGGGCAACTAACTTCCACTAGTGTGCATGCATTCTTTTCCCTGTCGCATATCATCATATCTGGTCTGTTATGTCTGCATCTTATTGGGGTTTTGACTGGAACATTCCCCCAGTACTCTTTCATATTAGTATGTATGTGCTTCTGGTTTTATAATTTCATAAATTGTTTGCCAATAGAGAGAGAGAATCGGTGTCTAACGTAGTTACAAGACTCTCTCATTGAAATTTAGACAACATCAACTAGGTAGATATGTATGCATGTCTGCATGCATGCATTTGTGTACAGGCATGGATGTTATTGCATGTGCGGATGTGTATGTTTTGTGTTGTGTGTGCATGTGCATACGCTTTGTATCTGTACATGTGTATATGCAGTTATTAGATGCAACATTTTTGGAATGTTTTACATATTTTTACTATTCCATTAATTGATTGTACTTGTAAGTTCCTAACTAGTTGTGTTCTTTCTGTTTCTGTGAAGCCCAGCTTCTCAAGATTTGTACTGAGGCAGTTACTAACATACCACAGTGCCCCAATAATCACAGGCATAAATCTGAAGGTATAGTTAGGCTGTAGTATCTGCGGATGTCTCATCAGTTCTACATAAATGTATGTATGTATGTGTATATGCATTTATGTATGTATGTATGTATGTATGTATGTATGTATGTATGTATGTATGTATGTATGTATGTGGGACTGGCTTTGTGCAGTGCCTTTGCTCACTATAAAAGCTTCGCAGCACAGGCATTGCTTTATATCTGGAGATCTCTCTGCACTTGTCGTCACATGTTACCATGGGCCCAGCACTATGTGTCAATAATTGTCACAAGTGTAGTGTTTGTACCAGAGTTTTCAAGTCGCTGGTTGGACTAAAATGTGACACTCGTTCAGCGCATCGGTAGGGGTTCTCTTACATGGATATAAAGTAGTGGCCGTACTCGAAAACGAGTTGGCAGCCACCATGTATGTATGTATGTATAATACAGGCAAACATGTGTGTGGGTAATTCTCAGCGTATAGTGTATAGATACAAATAATTTCGTAATCTACATATTGTGACTGGGAAATACTCAAAGAAAATTCATAATGTCAAAACAAAAACCCCTTTAAAGGATCTTCAGATCATGAGAAGCAAGTAAATGAGAGAACATCTATGGCCTGCCATGATCCAAGTATTTTGAAAATGAGATAGTTCCTACAGGAATGGAATGGTTTCAGCAATACCTAGCCAGACGTGTTGTCTATGTGGTTAGCGAAAAAAAACATTTGCTACAGTGTGAACCAAAACAATTCGTACATTATCTGGTAGCATAAATGCTGCTTAACATCGCTGAAAAGAGTCAATGTATGTATGTATGTTTGTGTATATATATATATATATGTGCGTGTGTGTGTGTATATGTGTGTGTGTGTGTGTGTGTGTGTGCGCGCGTGCGTGTGTATGTGTGCGTGTGTGTGTGTGTGTGTCAAGAAAGTATAATAGTCAGAAGAAATAACAAAACACTGTTTATGATTTACAATATATAATAAAACGTTTATAAGTTGAAATTAGCACTTTCGTCTTTCATTAGACATATCAAGTTGTAGATTTAGTTGTTATTAAAAGAGAAGTCAAACTGTAAGTTCCCTATGTGTATTTCAGCATCTTTTTAAATAGAGTTGTTATAAAAAAAGCTGTTGGAAAAAAAAGAGTTCTCTATTTGTAATTGGTACTTTGGATCACTGCTATCTGGTTTTAATTATATGTGTGTAAATTATGACACTCCAATTCCTTCCATAGTGGTCGTTAGGCTATGGCGGGATATAAACCCAGAATACAATGAGTCAGAACAAACACCGCAAGGCATAACACCTAGAATTCTAATGATCTCACCAATTCACTGCTCTAGACAAGCACTTATGTGTTATGCGAAATGATGAAAAGCATCGTTGACCCCAGATGAATTTGAGTTCAAAATACAAGAGCCTGATCAATTTAAAAAGATAAAATGTTAAATTATTTTTCAGGCTTAGAAGCTGATCAGGCTGAAGCATATCCCAGTTTTAGTGGCAATGAGTGACTGAGAGTATATGAGACCTCCCCAGTTCTGACGAGATGCCAGACCTTCGCAGAATTAACCACTAGCTGCACGGGTGCTAATTTTTCCCCAACTGAATGGACAATAGCAACTTGAAATACTGTGCCTTCTCAAGATACAATGCATTAGCTATCCCATGACTCAAACCTTATAATTGAGAGCCTAACATACCAACCACTAGGCTGTGTGCTTTCACACATTAAAAAATGCAAAGCATTTCGTTTTTACTCTAACGATTTTGCCAATTTGACGCCCATCATGACTACTGAAACAATATTGATTCCTAATATTGACACAAGGCCTACTGAAATATTATAATAGTTCGCCCTAATGTATGTATGTACCCGCAATTCTCTATTAGCAACGTTAATGGTTTCCAGATGCCGATTATTTCCTAACATATTTTGCAAACAGTGCATGGTGACCCAAATCGTACACGCTACTGAAACCATGCTGTTTGATTATTTGCTCTTCCAATGAATTGCATAGGAAATATGAGAAGTTATTTTCTACTGCATGGGGAAAGAAAAATTCTCTGGTACTCCACTTTACTTTGTCAATGCCGTCTCACTTACAGAAAATATTCTAGATCCTCATAACAATACCAATAGTGTACCAGAGTCACAGAATTTAACTGGCTCTGGCTAGCTGTACATAGCACAGTGGTGAAAGTGCTAAAAGAATATCCTCCTACTTTTGATGAGGAGAGAGAATATACTTATTTGTAACACTGGTAGTTAAACTGAAAAATATTCTTTTGTCTCCTATTGATATTTTAGAGGTAGTAACATTTGTTTGATAGGAAATGTGTACAGAGTACGTTTACGTGTTTGTACACAAACAAACCGACACACGTATATAACACACGCGCGCACATACAAACACGCACTCACACAAACACGTGCACACATGTAGAGCACAGTTTTAGTGCATATGTGTGGAGCCGATGCCGTTCAGCTTATTTTTAAAACAATACATTTAAGACATTTAAACTTGTACACTCGGAGTTAGTTTTAATTTTAATTTTATTTAACTTGTTATTGTAATTTGGGTGATGCATTATTTGTCTAGTTTCGTTATATTGAGAAGGGCTGAGTAAAGAAAATTTAAATATATTTCATCATGTCTCTATAGTGTGTGGAGGCAGGTCCTGTCGGAAATTTCTCTAACGCGAAGGACCTGCCAACCTCTAAAAACCCAAATGGCGAGTACCATGGAAACATATGCCCCAAAAGGGGGAGAAATGAGGCAAAATGTGGAGATTTTACATAATGAAAGCTATACCCATTTTAACAAAAAGGGGGAGACGGGGAGAAATGAGCCAGAGTGGGGAGATCTCCCCGTCGCACGGGAGAGCTAGCAGGTCTGTTTCTGTTATGATTAAATTTGAATTTTAGTTTTATTTAACTGGGTAATTTCCTTTCGTTTGCTGTGTTTTGACTAGTTAGTCTTATTATTGGACAGGATGTTGTATCATTCTAGATGGTAAGATAAAGCATTAAGTACAATACAGGGTCTATAGCACTAATTTATCTGGTAGCCACAATATTGAGGATGATTATAACCTCACGAAAATACTCCTCATAGTACCAGATAGTTAAGTGGATAATTGTATTTTGTGTGGTGTGTTTTTTTGGCTAATGGAGCAAATGGAGTATATTTCCCTTATAGGGTTTTAAAACTAATTATGAATAAATTAGAACTATGAGAACGGTATGAAATATCTAGTTGAAAGGAATGACGGAAATTAAGGCTCCAGGATATATCGATGCAACAAAGATGCAAATATACTTTTAAGGACATTATTTATTGTTTCCTCGCCTAGGTCACGACTCGTCAGCTGAGACAATGAGTCAGAAGCTAATGATAACGTTGTATATACTCGATACGTTGAGTGGTGATATATAGTTAATAGAAAGAACAATAGAGACAAAACGAATACTATTAAATATACATGTAAGCGACAATTTTGTTCCGTTAATAAGTACCAGAGTGTTGGCGCAAGTGGAATATAAAATTTGAGTAAATATATTTGCTGATGTGCCTAGAGGATTTGTTGACTGCCTATCTAATGGTATATAGATGTGTGTTAGAGTTACATATTTATACGCATTATCATTTTGTCTGTCACTACATCCCTCTCTATTTCTCTCTCTCTCTCTCTCTCTCTCTCTCTCTCTCTATATATATATATATATATATATATATATATATATATATATATATATATATATATATATATATATATATATATATATATATGTGTATATATATATATGTGTGTATATATATATATATATATATATATATATATATATATATATATATGTATCTCTCTCTATCTATCTATATATCTATCTCTCTCTCTATATATATATATAAACACCTTTCCCTTTCTCTCTCCCTTTCTTTCTTTTCAGCCTCCCATTATATATATGTAGAACTGTACCTGAGCCGCGGTTTTGTGCGTGTATGTGTGTGAGTGTACATGTGGTTGTGTGTGACTCTGTGTGTGAGTATTATGAGTGCTTTTATGGGGTGAGTGCGAGGTCAAACAGCAGCCGAGTATCTGAACAGAATCAATGGGAGCTTAGCCACCAAGGTGTTAAGCATGTCAATACCATTATTAAATGCTTAGATTTATGCCTTATAAGAAATTTATGCATCAGTGCAGAAATTTGATGAGGATTCTGAATATGATGTAAGGAATTAAGGACGTATTGTAACCATCACAAATTATTAAATTTAACTGCGTGAGATGCTGGAGACGTTGAGAGGTTCATCTTCTACAATACAGCATCCCTTAATTAGCCAGGTACAGTAGATTCTACAATTATATATATATATGGAGCGCTCGCCACACATCTCGGAAGTTGTTTTTCGCTAATTTCCAATAGCCGAAATACGATTCTCGCTAATTTATATTTATAAATATATATATATATATATTTATCATGATGATTAGTGGAAATTAAAATATTTCCTTTCGCTAGCATTTTGAATGACCCGCCTAAAACCGGTGGTTAATTCCCTTGCCGGAATCAACACGTGATAACTATAGATGCGATTAGCAGCCATATCGAGCAGCAACATATAATTTATCACTCCGGTCCTAGACAGAACGAAAACCTGTTGATAAACTGAATCCTCCGTTCGATCACCAAACCATGAGCTTGCCATTCACGTAGGTCTGATATTTGATTTCGGATTCAAAGAAACACTTTAAACGATTTTCGTTTGATTTGTCCAGGTGTACTTTTCTCAACCTGATTAGTTCTATCGTTACTTTGGTATGTATTGTGTGTTAGTTTCGCCTACCACAATGTTCGATTTGTCAAGCTATTTAAACGTATGTTATTACTCTGAGGTCCTATCTTATCGAGTGCTTTGCTAACTCATCATTTCATATAAGTAGGCCGAATTTACATGCAAACCGCCAGAGATTCGATTTTATTGATTTCCATTTATATATATATATATATATATATATATATATATATATATATATATATATATATATATATATATAATATATACATATACATATACATATATATATATATATATATAATATATACATATGTATATATGTATATATATATATATATATATATATATATATATATATATATATATATATATATATATATATATATATATATATACAATAAATGGAAACTATATTTATAAAACCATATTTATTTTATTATATATATTTCAAGGGCAACCAAGGCACATTATGGTGCGCTTTCATCAGATAAAATACAGATTTGTTTTATAAATAAATATTGACATACGCGGAAAAAAGACAACCTTAACGGTTGGAGCTTCCTGTGTATTTACTCCACTAACTGTTGAGTGATTTATATCAGTTATAAACATTTTTAAGCTTGTTGAATCCCAACAAATTAAATATAACCTCTGCATATTTATATATATATATATATATATATATATATATATATATATATATATATATATATATATGAAAATTAGGATTGGTGCTCTGTAATAGCGATCTATACATGAATATATGTATAGTATATTTGGCAATATACTGTATGCTTAATTAAAAACATTTTGAAGACCTTGCGCTGTTATTTTAAAGTAGTGACTATGTCACTTACTTCTTTTTTCAACAAACAAAGGCAGATAAGCTGACAGATCTGTTTCACACTGTTGGTGATCATCAGAGTTTAGCACTCGCCGATGTTTGTTGAAAATTATAGATGCTGGATGTCTCTGTGTGGGTGGGTGTTTGTGTGAAATTTCAAATTTAATCCCATGGTGATAAACATTAACACGACTTGATTATTATAAATTGTTATTGAAAGAATTGAGTAACGTAAACCTACATCTATTATATACCTGACGAACGCGCGACACATTATGCTAAAGATCAGTAGCCCCCAATTCCCCTCTTTAAATGATTTTTAGTATGTTGCTAGAAATACGAATATCCGTTTGGTTAATGAAGTTTGGAAAAAATTGAAATTTGATATGTAGTCGTCTCAGTGTAAATAAATATAACTGTCGATCATCATAACTAAAAGGGGCGGTGGATTGGCGGTATCGTTAGAGGGTCGGATGCCATGCTTTGCAGCATAGAGTTGCCGCCCTTTATGATCTGAGTTCAAATCCCGCTGAGGTTAATTTTGCCTTTCATCCTTACGAGGTCGATAAAATAAAGTACCAGTAATACACTGGGATAATTGCTAGCCTTGTGCCAAAAGTAGTAACAATTATAACTAATAGGCGGGGACGGTTGGTGTAATACTGAGCGCACTCGACTGACATCGGACACGCATGCACACACATACACACACATACAAATATAATATACATATATATATATATATATATATATATATATAATATATTAGGTTTAGTGCTCTGAAATAGCGATGTATACATGAATGTATGTATAGTATATTTGGCAATATACCATATGTTTAATTTAAAAAAAATCATTTAGAAGACCATGCGCTAAGAGTTTTAAAGTAGTGACTATGACACTTACTTCTTTTCGGCGAAAGAATGGAGAGAAGCTGACAGACTGTTTCACGTTGGTTGGCGTTCATCAGAGCCACGTACTCCCCTGCTTCCGCCGAAAATTATAGAAGCTGGATTCGAATAGAATTCCAGTAATAATCAGAAGCTGATTATACACCTTATTTTATATATATATATATATATATATATATATATATATATATATATATATATATATATATATATATATATATATATATATATATATATATAAAAGAAAATGAGGATTTTTTATAGACAAAAAACAAAAGAAAAAATAAGATATCCTATACGGGTGAAAGTATAAGGAAAAGTGATTGAAAATACAAATATTCTTTTTAAGAATATTTATTTATTTCCTTTACCGGTTTCACAGTTCTTATGCTTTTCAAAAGTAAAATTCAATAAAGGGTTTATGGTTTCTCTCGCATCTCTCTCTCTCTCTCTCTCTCTATATATATATATATATATATATATATATATATATATATATATATATATATAGAGAGAGAGAGAGAGAGAGAGAGAGAGAGAGAGAGAGAGAGAGAGAGATTTAAAATCCAGACCGTGACGGCCAAGCTGCTTAAGCAAGCCTTTGAAAAGAGGTGGCTGAATACACAATCCGAAAATACTTGGCGCCGCGGTCGGGATTTTTCTTATCTCTATACCCACTCTACAACTCGCATTGTATCGAGTACTCACATTATTAGTAGTTTCGTCGGTCTCAACACCGTAGACCCTCTCTCTCTCACTCTCTCTCTCTCTCTCTCTATATATATATATATATATATATATATATATATATATATGTAGATAAATCTACCAAGAGTTTACGGTAGTGTCCAATCCGTATGAAGAACTCAATGTATTCCGGATATCATGGAAAGAAGAGATGTAATGAAAAATCACTTTCGGTGAAAGATAAACGGTATACAGAGTCAAGATAAAATATTAAACAAATAATGAATAAAACAATGAAACAGTTCCTTATATTAAACAAAAAAAGTTCATTATTTAACGATCGTTTCTAGGATATATATGTGTTAGAATTGGCATGCATATTCAACAGATCTATGTACAAAATTATACAAAATTATACAAACTATCAAGATTAAATATACATACCAAACACACATATACGCCGTCTTCAGAAATAATGAAATATATTTATTGATAATAACAACAATTCAAAATTTCAGGTCCGTTTGGGAACAAAATTGACCAATGAAAATACAAAAGGTTTTATGCAGTTTGGCGTGTGTATATACATGTAACTAAAAATTGACCAATGAAAATACAAAAGGTTTTATGCAGTTTGGCGTGTGTATATACATGTAACTACCCCGTACACATATTTATACAAAGATGTATGCTCAACATGCATACGCATGCCAAAAAGATGCATGCAAATACAAAATTTCAAGGTTAATGTCTCTGTAAGTTTATAATGCACAGATAAGATGCGTATAGACACATAAATATGAAATAAGTGTATACACATATTCTCATACTCACACATATCCGTACACTCACACACACGCGCGCGTATATGCATAAGCATACACATAATTACGAACATACATATACACACACACCCCCACACACATATATATATGTGGATATAATATTATCATAAGCACATGGATATTAATTCACTCACATAAACACTGCCACACACATTTAGATCAAGATACAGAAATTAGGTGGGAGGGGGGGGAGAGGTCAGTATTCAACGGTTTGGGCAGACTGCTTATTTATAGATGTATCTATAAACTAAGAAATAAAAAATAAAAATTAAAAAGGAAAGAAAAGAAAAAGAAAAAAGAAAAAAGAAATATATCAAGAAAATATATATATATATATATATATACACATATATATATATATATATATATATATATATATATATATATACATACATATACACACATCTACACTTAGAACACACATACACACACATATATAAACATATACATATACACATACACACATATACACACATACATATAAATATATATATATATATATATATATACACACATATATACACATATAATCACACATACATATATAGACACACATATATATACACATACACGCACATATACATACACATACATACTTATATACATACAGATATACACATACATACCTATATATACACACAAATACATACAGACATACATACATACACACAAATACTTACGCATCCATATATCGGTATATACATACAAACACCACTACACTCTCACACAACTCAGACATACAAAGAAAAAGGTATATACCTATACACATATACACATACAAATAGAGATACATATACATATATATATATATATATATACACATATATATATATATATACATACACATATACACACATATATATACACATACACATACATACATGTACTCACACATACATATACATACATACACACATACACACATACATATATAGTCATACACACACATACACCTACACGAACATACCCATACACATATATAAAGATATATATACACACACACACACATACACACACACACACATATATAAAATAAAGATATATATATATATATATATATATATATATATATATATATATATATACATACACATATACATAGACATATATGTACATACATACACATACATACATACATATACACACATACATATATATATATACACACATAGACACATATATACATACACACACAACATACATACACACACATATTTACTCATACATAGACATAGATATATATTCATACATACATACGCACTTACATATACTCATATATACAAATACATACGCATCCATATATGCGTATATACATACAAACACCACTATACTCTCACACAACTCAGACATACAAAGAAAAAGGTATATACATATACATATATACACACATTAATAGAGATACATATACACATATATATATACATACACATACATTTATATATATACACCCACTCACACATACAACCATAAACACACATACAAACACACACATACACACATATATACATACATATATATACACACACACAAAAAAAAAAAAAAAAAAAAAACACACATACACATATATATTTTTTTACACATATATATACATATATATACATATACACACCCTCACATATACACACATACACATAAGTTATATTATAATAATAAATAATATACATATATATATATATATACACATACGAATATAGACATATATACACACATAGATATACATACATATATATATATATACACACACACACACACACACTCACATATATATGCGCGCACACGTAGATATATACACATACACACATATACACATAAACATATACATGTGCATACATGTACATACACACATATAGCCACATAGATACGAAGATAGACATATATATAGAGAGACATACATATATATACACATATATATATACACATACATACACACATATATATATATATATATACACACACACATACACGCCCACACACATATACACATATACACATATATATATATATACATATACACATATATATACACATGCATATACACACATATATATATACATACACACATATATATACACACAATCTTACATTCTTATTTGCATGCGCATATATGTATTTTTATATTCAGATATAAATACCCAAACATATATACACCTACCTACATATATATTCATACATACACGCTTACAAACACAGATGATAATAGTATGGGGGAAGGGGGGGGGGAGAAGGGGATTATAGTAAATATATGTTTCAAGAAACATAGAATATTATCTGTATCTGGATCCCAATATATGTTTTTACATAGTTTCAGTGTTAGGCAATACAAGAAATAAGGCAAAATTATGCATTTCAAAATAAGTATACCATTAATTATATGTTACCTAAACTAAAGATAGTTAACATATTGATTTCTAAGGTGTAAATTAGTTAGGTTTATAATATTTGAAGCAGAATTTTGAAGTTAAATAGTAGTAGAGTATTAATTATAGTATAACTAAATTAAAGTTATTAACGTTATGGTATCAATATTAGGAAATGAATTTAGTAATAGGGAAAAAACAAATAAAGTATTACATCGGTAGTAGAATATAAATTATAGGTTAACTAAATTAAAAATTATATATTAATTTCTATAGTATATGTTAATTAGGTATATAATAAATAAAACAGATATTGTATTTTATCAATAGCAGAATATAATTATATGCAAATAGAAATCAAAATTAATACATATACATATACATATACATACACATATATATATATATATATATATATATATATATATATATATATATATATATATACACATATACACACATACATACACATACATATACATACATACATATACATATTTTTTCAAAAATTGCAAAGAATATATTAACTAGGTATACATCCAAAACACATCCCATTCTATGATTACATGACACTCTGCAATCCGTCTGTATAAGGATACTAATTTTAAGCCAATTAAATTAAATTTTTAGGTTGACTAAATTTAAAACCAAATTATAAATATATTTCTAAAATGTATATTAATTAGGTCTATAATACTAAAAATTATTTCTCTGTCATTGGATACACGATATTTTGTTATATTTTATCTGTAAAGGAATTTTAATAAAAGGTTTAAATAAATTAAAATTAATCTATAAATTAAATTACTAAGTATATATTAGTAATATTTAAAGGTTTTTCACAATTTATGATTACACAATATTTTATATTCTCATCTGTAGTAGAATTTTAATTAAATTAAATTTATAGGTTAACTAACATTTAAATTAAATTAATTTCTAAAATAATGTTATTAATTAGGTTTATAATATTTAAATGTTTTTTTTAGTTTATGATTACACGATATAATTAATTCCTGTCGTTTATTTAATAGGATATCCTTAGATTTCATTATTTCAAATAGTTCTTGGGAACATAATCTACATTCATTTCTATTATTTTGATAAGGGGTGGCTCTTTTGAGCACACTCCAGGTCAAATCATATTCTATATTCTTATTTTTATAACTATTGATTTTTTCTGCTAGAGATGTTGTATTAGCCAGTGCGGCATTTTTAAAACTATTCTTGTGGGTATTAAACCTT
>OZ024740.1:69874138-69885842 GCA_964016885.1 Eledone cirrhosa
CAAAATACACTATATATACATTCATATATATATATATATATATATATATATACATACATTCATACAGACATACGTACATACATACAAACGTACATACATACATACATGCATACATACATACATACATACATACATGGTGGCTGCCAACTCATTTTCGAGTACGGCCACTACTTTATATCCATGTAGGAGAACCCCTACCGATGCGCTGAACGAGTGTGACTTTTTAGTCCAGCCAGCAACTTGAAAACTCTGGTACAAACACTACACTTGTGACAATTATTGACACATAGTGCTGGGCCCATGGTACCATGTGACGACAAGTGCAGAGAGATCTCCAGATATAAAGCAATGCCTGTGCTGTGAAGCTTTTATAGTGAGCAAAGGCACTGCACAAAGCCAGTCCCACTCTCTTAACCAAGATGATATTTACCAAAAAGAAGAACAAGTCAACATCATTGGAAACCATCAGGGTTGCAGGTGTTATATCAGAGTTTTCCTTCTCTTAGAATTCTGCCTTGACAAAGGCTAAGGGGTCATCTCTCCCGGTGATTTTGGATGGCCATTGACTCTTAAGAGCTCCTTTGCCCTTTGACAGGTTTTGTTTTTAGTCCTGCAGGATGTCCAAAGTCACATCCATCCATACATACATACATACATACATACATACATACATACATACATACAAACAAGAATTGAGAGCTGTTAGCGAAAAGCGCCGATACCTGAAGAAGGTAGATGAAAGAAAAATGCTTAATAAAAGATTCAGACGAAACCAGACATCAGTCTATGAAGGGCAAAATAATAAGTGTCACTGAGGCCCCATCCCAGAAAGACATAGATTCCTTTTGGAGAAAAATATGGGGTGAAAAGAAGAATTTCAACCAAGATGCAGTGTGGCTAAAAGAAATCTGAAAGAACTATTGCTCCTATAATACAACAAAAACATACGAAATAAGTGAGGGTAGCCTTGAGACTGTGATAGGAAAACTCCAAGATAAGAAAACACCAGGAAGAGACATGATTGTCGGCTACTGGTACAAAAAACTGATATTCTATCGGAGGTATCTTACTGACCTCTACCAGCAAGTTCTTAAGGGAGATACACTTATACCAGAATGGTTGACATTAGCACAAACATTACTGGTCCAGAAGAACAAAGACACCCACTTGGCAAAAAGCTACGGAACCTGATGTATAAGATGTATACAGTCTTCCTGAACCTATTCCTCCACGATCACTGTGAAAATAATAACATCATCACAGATGAACAAGCAGCTGGAAAGAATGGGGTTTGGGGATGTCCTGAACAACTCCTAATCAACAAAACTGCGATGTCGGAGGTGCGACAACTTAGGAGGAATATGGCTACAGTCTGGATGGTCTACAGGAAAGCTTTCGATTCTGTTCCCCACTCTTGGATGATAGAGGCCCTCCAACTTGCTAAAGTCCTAGACATTATTGTCAGAGCCATAGGAAAGCTGTCTTCTTCTTGGGCTACTATCCTAAGGTTAAAGACAGAGAGAGAGGACTCTATTTTCACTAATAAAATAAAATATCGCAGGGCTATATTTCAGGGAGACAGTCTCTCTGTGATATTATTCATCTTGTCATTAAACCCCTTGTCCTTTCTGCTCAAGAAATGTGAGGGATGCATCATTGGCTCACATGAGGACAGAAATACGAACCTAACCCATAACTTCTTTGTGGACGATCTGAAACTCTATGCCAAGAACATGGATGGGATGAAGAAACATTTTGACCTGGTTACAACGTTCTCAAAGGATATAGGAATGAAGTTTGGCCAAGTAAATTTTCATACATGACTGTAAAGCGGGGAAATACAACCCAATCTAGCAACATTATCATCAATGGCATAACTGTTTCACCGATATATGGTGAAGACTGCTACAGATACCTGGGGATAGATGAGAACATATCCTATAATGGTATATGTAATAAGGCACGCGTAATCAGGGGATACTACACCCGATTAAGAAAGATTTAGTGATCGGAACTCTCTGCGCAAAACAAAATAGTGGCTCACAATGTGTTTGCTGTGCCTGTCCTAACAACAACGTTTAGAATACTCAATTGGACGATAGACAAAATCCGAGCTGTTGATGTTAGAACTCGAAAAATACTAAACAACACCGGAATCGTCCACATCAACTGTGACATAGACCGCCTTTACTTGAAACGTAAGCAGGGAGGCAGAGGGCTAACATCAGTCCAGACAGCCTTTGAGTGTGGCATCATATCCCTCCGAAAACATCTACGAACCTCGAAGCGTAGGAGCCCGTGTCGCGAGCAAGGCTATCTGCATGAAACAGATAAGATCATGAGAGTTGGGAAGGAACTCCTCGGGAGATATTCCCTGTGTGATAATCAAAATCTCACACCCAGGGAGGTCGTTCAGCGGTATCGCAGTGAATTCATGGTAAAAAACTGCATACTTATCAGCAACAAATCATGCATGGATATGTTGCCAGGAAGCTCCAGAGTGAGAGTAATATAGATAAGGAAAGTAGTCTATCTTGGACCAACAACCGCTATATTGGCTCCCACTTTCAAGGATACGCTTTTGCAATACAAGAACAGGAAATTAACACGAAATACCTGATTCACAAAAGAGATAGGTATGCAGGCAAAACACCTAGTTGTGATAACAAGTACAGACTCTGCAAAATTAACATCGAAGATATCACCCATGTCATCAGCTGCTTTCGAAAGGTGTCATCGCGGTACTATCTAGCTATGAGGCATGATGTAGTGGCAAAAACACTGTACAATGCAATCCATAGAAAAGATAGCCCCGATAATAAACACATTAAAAGCTACAGCAATGTGGAAGACATCCATTTATACATAATATGAAAGAGTACTGGTGCAATGTTTCAGTAAAAACTCCAATAAAATGCAGGCATAACAGACCAGATATGATATGGGACAGGGAAAAGAAAACATGCACTGTAGTGGAAGTTAGCTGCCCAGCAGATACCAATATAATATCAAAGATTAGCGAAAAGGAGAATAGTTATGCCGAACTGATGAGAAATCTGCAGATACTCCAGCCTGATTACACCTTCATATTTTTGCCTGTGATTATTGGGGCACTGGGGTATGTTAGTAACTGCCTCAATATAAATCTTGAGAAGCTAGGCTTCGCATGAACGGAAATAACCCAACTAGTTAGTTAATTACAAGTACAATCCATTAATAGAACAGTAAAAATATGTAAAACATTCCAAATATGTTGCATCGAATAACTGCATATACACATGCACACATACAACTCAAAACATATACATGCACACATACAATAACATCCATATCTACACATGCAGGCATGCATACATATCTACCTAGTAGAATTCCAATGAGAGAGTCTTGTGTCTATGTTAGAAACCGACTCTCTCTCTATTGGTAAAAATTTATGGAATTATAAAACCAGAAGAACATACATACATACATGGTGGCTGCCAACTCGTTTTCTAGTACGGCCACTACTTTATATCCATGTAGGAGAACCCCTATCGATGCGCTGAACGAGTGTGACTTTTTAGTCCAGCCAGCGACTTGAAAACTCTGGTACAAACACTACACTTGTGACAATTATTGACACATAGTGCTGGGCACATGGTACCATGTGACGACAAGTGCAGAGAGATCTCCAGATATAAAGCAATGCCTGTGCCGTGAAGCTTTTATCGTGAGCAAAGGCACTGCACAAAGCCAGTCCCACTCTCTTAACGAAGATGATATTTACCAAAAAGAAGAACAAGTCAACATCATTGGATACGATCAGGGTTGCAGGTGTTGTATCAGAGTTTTCCTTCTCCTAGAATTCTGCCTTGACAAAGGCTAAGGGGTCATCTCTTTACATGCACATTACGGTAATATATATATTCAAATGCCTAAATGAGCAGTCAGTGAATTGGCAGAGTCGTTACGGTTTCGAATGGAATTCGTTGTGTTATTTGTTTCGTACGTCTCCGTTACTAGTTCAATTCCTGCGGAAGTAAACTCTCCATTTTCCTATTCGAAGTTGATAAATAATGTACTTTTCCCGCGGTGATAGTACTGCGGTCGATTCATCATTTTTGATTACTTTTTTTCACCAGTTCAGTTTTACTCTTCTATATATAATCCTGATGTGACACATTATTTGGAGTACCTTAATGTTACGTCAATGAAATAATCGTACCCCTCCCTGACAACGTTAAATGGATGGATGGGGCCAAGTGATTTTTAAGATACATGCTCATATAAGAACGGGAGTTTGTGTGTGTGTGTGTGTGTATCTGTGTCTATGCTATGATCAATTCGGTCTTGAGCGCTACTGGTAACATCGAACCCAGTACAGCCTGTGGCATGCTCGACTCGTTGGCGACTAAACCGGCAAACCCACCAAGCTTGAGGGATGAAAAATAAAACCCGTCAAATGGCAGAGAAATTCATGAGAATCAACGGCTATCCAATAGTATGTACATATGTATATAATTGTGTGTGACTGTGACTGTTTATTTATTTCATATATTTTAAAAATCTTTTACATTTTAAATCTTTTAATATTTAAATTTTAATTGTTTCAGCTTAACTTTCAAAATTTTAACGGAATTGGAAAGCCCTTATATATTTTTTTCTTGACTAAGGTTTTGGATACAATCAACAGAGAAGTCTTATTGATCATTCTTAGTAAATTAGGTTGTCCACACAATTTTCTGCAGATCTTCATACAGCTACATCGTTACATGAAGGTCAGGGTTTTATTTGATTGAAATCTCTAAGAACAAATTTCTGTGGACATCTGTGCAAAGGAACATAGCTGCTCCAACACTATTTGCATTATACTTTGCCTTTCTTCTTGATTATGCATTCCACAACCGTAATCGAGGCGTAAACCTCTGCAAGTCTTTAATTTATGAAATGTTAATAATATATCTGTCTTTCAATGAGGTAATTCGAGAACGTTTGTATGTTGATACGGACTTTGTTGCACACTCAGAAGCAGCTATGCTGTGCCCGATAGATAAATTTTCTGAATCATGTACTCTTTTCGGGCTTACTGTAAGCTTAAGTAAGGCCAAGGTGGTGTTCACTCCAATACCAGGAGAACGTTATGTTGTACCAAATATAAGTTGTGAATGAAACTCGCTTGGTGGTCCTGGATGTTTTTGTGTATCTGGTTAATACTCTGTGAAAGGACGGGGTTTAGATGCCTAAATATATCTTCAAGTACAGAAGGCAAGCGCTGCATTTTGAAAAATTAGTGAAAAGGGCATAAAGTTGAGGACGAAAATAATATTTGTATGAGGCATGTGTACTAACAGCTTTGTTTTATGGGTATAAAGCATGGAACACTCACCAGTGGTATTTCAATATACTTGAGAGCTACTACTAAAAGTGCCTTCGGCAGATCCTAGGTATTAAATGGAGAAGCATGACACCTAACACTGAAGTTTTAGAACTATGAGAGTGCTTAACAACCAATTCCTTTTCACTAAAAGACAGATACTTTGAGCAATATACATTGTTCGTATGAATGGCTCAAGGCTTCCAAAGGAAATCTTTATGGTTAGCTTGTGCAAGGAAAACCTATAGCATAAGCCTAAGAAAAAGTACATAGAATGCATTAAGGAATGTTTGGGTTTCGATGTAAATCAATGAGGAAAGGAATCTTTTCGTTGTAATACATGGAAAAAGAGAATTAAATCAGGGTGTCAAGTATTGAAGGAAACGAAACTACCAAAATCAGAACTAAAACGGGTACTAAGAAAGGGTAAATTGCTAGGGCTTCAAAATGTTGATTATTGGAATTGCAATTTCTGTTACAGAGTCCTTCTCTCATGAACAGACAATGACTCCGACAGATTATGTTGCAACTCTCTCTGCACCCCGAGTGTGACTACTTGTCAACTTTGTAGCAAGATGTCTAAAACAACCTCCAGGTTAATACATCATATGAAGGCTCATCAACATAAAATTTCACATTCTGATCCAATTATCCCAGCACACACTGGTATACATCTGGCACTTGAGCCAAAGACCCTGTAAATCAGTTGCTTGATTGGAAATTCACCTCCGTACACTTGGGCAGCTGTAAACTTGATGGAGGGATTGAGATGATGTTGAGAAGGATATCATCTGACAAGATGACACAATCATCATACATGTATGTATGTGCGTGTGTATGTAGGCATACATGTATACATGATGTTGCTACTATTGTTTAATTCCAGATCAGAGTTGTAGGCCTGAGTGTCTAAGAATTTCGCTTCGCAATCACGAGATCTGCTGTTTGATCCCAATTGGCCTTGTGAGCGAAACTGGATTTACAGAAACTAAGTGGAAGCCCTTTATATGGGTTTCCTCTGTAATATTCTCGTTCTCCGTTTTTAACATACGGTGTCACACTAGCTCTGCCTGAGAATTATGTTAAGAATATACGCGTCTTTGGAATACCGAAACACATTAATTCACGTATCGAACAATTGAATGGCTATCGTTGGAATCGATGGAGGAACCACACATAAGCTATAATGAGAGACAAAGAGGCATGAATTAGATTAGATGCGTCCCCATCGTTAGCTGCAATTTAGTTGAGCTTCAATGCGAGTGTATGTGTAAAATTGTGCGTGTTTATGCGCGCATCTATGTATACAGATTTGTGTGTGTTTATGTAAATATAAATCAAAGTCAAAAAGAAAAATTAAAGTAATATACGTATTAAGAAACAATGGTCTACCGATTTGAAAATATTTTAATTATTTCTTATCAACATCGTGTGTATGAGTTTTAATTTGTTTGTGTATTTACGTTGAATTATGTCTTTATGTGTTTATAATTTTGTGTACATACTGTGTTTATTTGGCTGCGTGTTACATGTACTGTACATCATCTCAGTACGCGTATGTATGTGTGTACAGTTCTCGGTTAGCGTCAATATTTGTATATCTTTGTTTTCTGATGCTTCTTAGTGTAAGATGATACGTTGAGTTACACATTTGAAATTTTAACTTAAGTCATTTGGGAATCAATATAAAATGTAAAGACATCAATAAATTGATTGAATTTGAAATCCCCGTGTGATTCTCGTTACTGCAATGGAGAGATATATCTTAGATAATAATATTGATAAGTGAAATGCAATACACTAAAATTCCAACATTTACATTTGTAATATGCCAGTAATCTTCAGAACCAAGATGGCGTCTATCATTTCTCTTACATCTCAGTTACTTCATCTGAGATAAAAATAAAACAAAAATTGAATGCGCAGATAATAAATGTAATTTGGTCATTCGGGACTGACTTCTTACATTTCCAAAGCATTTATCTCTCCAAATAAGACACAAAGCAATTATAGAAAAATTCTTCACTATAAACATCTTGAGATTTGCGAAACTTTAGAAGAAGAAAAAACATTACGAGCATTGAATCAAAGACTCTTCTTTCAAATTTAATGACATCTTAACTTAAAAGAGAACTCCAGATTTTAACTGCGGGGAAGGGAAAAGTTTGATTTATGTGGGAATATGTGTGAAAATGTGTGTGTGTATGAGTGGGTGTATGTGTGTGTGTATATGAGTGTGTGGGGTGGGGTAGGGGGGTTGCGTGTGTGTGTGTTTGAATTAGTTGACCTTTAGTGTGTTGGCTTTCAATTACCGTGTATACTCTATGCACATGCCACATGTGAATGAAAAAGAATCTATTGATATGTTTTAAACGGTATTAAGTAATAGAACTTTGCGTATTTGATTTTAAATCGTATTTAGTATCATAATTTAATACAAATCTGATGAAATTCATAGTCAGATATTTAAAACGCATGTTAAAAAAAAGAACAGGCTTTTTTTTTTTATGAAAGTCATCAAAATCTGCAGTGTACTAATTCTGCACTGTGGTATATATTAGTCTAAACTCAGACCTAATACAAATGTAATCCAACTACGATGCTAATCTTTATCAAATTCAGATAGTGATTCAAAGAGCTTTTCGGAATATAGTATTTCTAAGAGATCTTCATGTTGCTTATCATTTATTTTAAGTCTCTATGATAAATCTTTCATACGCGGCTTTTTTTTTTTTTTTTACCAAAATTAGATAATATTTGTTGCTCAACAAAGATTTCTTTCACTATGTTAAAAAAGATTTTAAATGGTCGAATAAACAATTTATCCGTTTTTCACTTGATTCATTCTTACAACATTTATTCAGCAATAGATTACCACTGTTACTAAATATGTCTTGCTTGTGGTAACAAATTATTAAAAAATGAACTCAGAAAAAGACTGAATAAGTTGCCTAAATATACTTATGTAATTCAGATATTCACTGTACTTACACCAACATAATTCTATCAGATAATAATTTATGGTGGCATGCAATATATTAAGTGGAATGATGCTATATGATTTTATATATATATTTCTTTTTTTTTTTGTTAAATAATTCCAACCAGATTATCGCAACAGTAGAATAGATATTTATTTTAAACAGAATGTTCGTCAAATATTGATTTATCATGTAGGGGAAAAAATGAAACTTCTACAAGGATTTATACTGTTGGCTCCATATTTGCTTTTATTCACATTATAATGGCTATTTATTAAATATGAGAAAAAACTGTCTTCATTAATGCTTGTGAATCATAAAATATACATATACATACGTATATAACTATACGAAGAGGCTATAAGTTTAGTGATATGTTGATATGTAAATAAATATTTGCAATGTGTCGTGCTAGAAATTATTACATGAATGCATTTAATAAATACATTAAACATTTCCATTTGACAAGCTTAAATCGTATTGAAAGCTAATAAATGTTTCTTTAAAACTGAGCCAAAGTTAATGTATAACTGAAATTTCCCTTATGTAGTTTGCCTAAAAACCACCAAGAAGAATGTAAAATATTGACAACACTTTTTGTTGACCCTCCGCTAAAATTTGTAAAAGTGTATTTAAAGAGTATGTTAAGAACATAAGTTTATTGTGAAGTGCATGCATACAGGAGGCAATTATTCACATAAAACAAAATTTAGGAAGTTTGTAAATGTATGTATATGGCCTAATGGTAAGGGTGTTGGACTTACGATCATAATGTCGTGGGCTCGATTCCTGGGCGAGGTTGTGCTCTTGAGCAAAACACTTCATTTCACGTTGCTCCTGTATACTGCAGAGTACCATCAGTAGCTGGGAGTTTAAACCTGCAAAGGACTGGTGCCGTGTATAAGCACCAGTCTGGCGGGCTTCCTCGCATGAGACACACTTTATACTATATATATATAATACTAGAGCATATGAAACCCGATAACAGAAAACAATGTACGTTAACACACTTCTTATTTGCACTGATTACATATAAAAATCAACACCGTATTCTAAAGTAAACGGCCTTACACACACTCACAAACACATACATACATACATGGCGGCTGCCAACTCGTTTTCGAGTACGGCCACTACTTTATATCCATGTAGGAGAACCCCTACCGATGCGCTGAACGAGTGTGACTTTTTGTCCAGCCAGCGACTTGAAAACTCTGGTACAAACACTACACTTGTGACAATTATTGACATATAGTGCTGGGCCCATGGTAACATGTGACGACAAGTGCAGAGAGATCTCCAGATATAAAGCAATGCCTGTGCCGTGAAGCTTTTATAGTGAGCAAAGGCACTGCACAAAGCCAGTCCCACTCTCTTAACCAAGATGATATTTACCAAAAAGAAGAACAAGTCAACATCATTGGATACGATCAGGGTTGCAGGTGTTATATCAGAGTTTTCCTTCTCCTACATACATACAAGTATAAACAATTGAAAATTTCCTCTCACCGAAATCTTCCAGAGAGAAATTAACTCATGTATAAATATCTCTCTGTCTAGACGTGTTAAAATGACAATGGTGAATAAAAAACCAAATAATGAAATACTACGTGTTATTGACGAAATAGGGGATGAATATTTACGACGGATAAAAACCCCAACATTTTGGCAAATCAACGCTTGTTTATATGCCTTAGCAATGACAGTGAAGCATTATCTTGGTGATAGCAGAGATATTAACAAGAACAAAACACCACCAAAAATACCATCATATATAACTAAAATAGAAAAAAAGAGTGCTGACCTACGGAAAAACATAGGACATGTGACAATGCTCCTTTACATGCAAACAAACACAAAAAAACCTCACTACTCACCAACAAAGAGTGAAAAATAAAATAGCGACGATATTTGGTAACAGTATAACCAGAACTCTCCAATATAAGCTGATCACCCTCAAACAAGAATTGAGAGCTGTTAGCGAGAAACGCCGATACCTGAAGAAGGTGGATGAGAGAAAAATGCTTAATAAAAGATTCAGACGAAACCAAACATCAGTCTATAGAGATATGAAGGGCACAATAATAAGTGTCACTGAGGCCCCTCCCAGAAAGACATAGATTCCTTTTGGAGAAAAATATGGGGTGAAAAGAAGAATTTCAACCAAGATGCAGTGTGGCTAAGAGAAATCCGAAAGAACTATTGCTCCTACACTACAACAAAAACATACGAAATAGGTGAGGGTACCCTTGAGACTGTGATAGGAAAACTCCAAGATAAGAAAACACCAGGAATAGACATGATTGTCGGCTACTGGTACAAAAAACTAATATTCTAGCGGAGGTATCTTACTGACCTCTACCAATAGGTTCTTAAGGGAGATACACTTATACCAGAATGGTTGACATTAGCACAAACGTTACTGGTCCCCAAGAACAAAGAGACCCACTTGGCAAAAAACTACCGACCCATTGCATGCCAGAACCTGATGTATAAGATGTATACAGCCTGCCTGAACCTATTCCTCCAAGATCACTGTGAAAATAATAACATCATCACAGATGAACAAGCAGCTGGAAAGAAAAGGGTTTGCTGAACAACTCCTAATCAACAAAACTGTGATGTCGGAGGTGCGACAACTTAGGAGGAATATGACTACAGTCTGGCTGGACTACAGGAAAGCTTTCGATTCTGTTCCCCACTCTTGGATGATAGAGGCCCTCCAACTTGCTAAAGTCCCAGACATTATTGTCAGAGCCACAGAAGAGAGGCTGTCTTCTTCTTGGGCTACTATCCTAAGGTTAAAGACAGAGAGGGAGGACTCTATTTTCACTGATAAAATAAAATATTGCAGTGGTATATTTCAGGGGGACAGTCTCTCTGTGATATTGTTCATCTTGTCATTAAACCCCTAGTCCTTTCTGCTCAGGAAATGTGAGGGATACATCATTGGCTCACAGGAGGACATAAATACGAACCTAACCCATAACTTCTTTGTGGACGATCTGAAACTCTATGCCAAAAACATGGATGGGATGAAGAAAAATCTTGACCCGGTTACAGCGTTCTCAAAGGATATAGGAATGGAGTTTGGCCAAGATAAATGCTCATACATGACTGTAAAGAGGGGAAAAACAACAACCCAATCTAGAAACATAATCATCAATGGTCTACCTTTCTCACCGATATCTGATGAGAACTGCCACATATACCTGGGGATAGATGAGAACATATCCTATAATGGTATCTGTAATAGAGAACGCGGAACCAGGGAATACTACACCCGATTAAGAAAGATCTCGTCATCGGAGCTCTATGCGCAAAACAAGACAGTGGCTCACAATGTGTTTGCTGTGCCTGTCCTAACACC
>OZ024740.1:69886042-69958542 GCA_964016885.1 Eledone cirrhosa
TGTTTTTTTTCTGTTCCATTTCTCACTGCCTGATGAGGTCATGACTGTTGAATAATGGCTATCACTGAGATATATAGAGCAACGAATATGAATAAACGAAGTTAATTTTACCCTGTTAACTTACACTTCTTGTTTGTATATATATACTACTACTACTCCTACTACTACTACTACTACTACTACTACTACTACTACTACTACTGATACTACTACTATGTGATTGTGTGCTTGTCTGTAATTAGATATAGCTAAAGCGGCGCATAATGGGAAAATACTTTGAAATGGAATAAAACAAGTTTCGCGGAGGTTTTCCAGTTACCTTCATAAATAGAGAGAAAGATAGAGAGAAAAAGATAGTGGTTGTAATAGAATAGATTGAAATAGAAACATGAAGGGGGAGAGAATGTAACAGAGAAGTAAAATGGAAGGGAGAGAGAAAGAGCTGGGGTGGTGTTGAATGAAAGTATAACAGGTGACTTCAAAGAATCGAATACAGCATTACTGTATCCAACTAGAATTTGGCGATTGAATATTAAGTCATATGTATTATATAAATTGTGTTAGGACTGGATGTGTGAAGCGAATATTTCCTACTAAATAGGAAGGTTTTCAAACTTTGTGTATATATATATATATATATGTATATGCGTGTGTGTATATACACATATATATGTATATACACATATATATATAAACACGTGCGTGTGTGTGTGTGTGTGTATGTGTGTGTGTGTGTGTGTGTGTGTGTGTGTGTGTGTGTGTGTGTGTGTGTGTGTGTGTGTGTGTGTGTGTGTGTGTGTGTGTGTGTGTGTGTGTGTGTGTATTGGCCTTCCAATTTCATTTTACATTATATACATGTCTGTGTATATTTTAATTATTTAAAAATGATTTTTAAGTGAGCATGATTTTTTTTTTTATATTTATAACTCAATGTGACACAATGGGGCACGGGTCGTCTAGTATATATATATATATATATATATATATATATATATATATATATATATGTAAGAATGCTGCATGCATTGCTGAAGGCGGATAGGCTCCACCAGGTTAAATTGCTCTAAGCACGCCGTACGTCATGACAAAGTAGATTTGATGTCAGCGAGATTCGACTTAAGATAAAGAGCCGTAACTAAATACTATAGGACATAGCCAATTGTATCAATAAGTACAAATGTAATGGCGCAGCTATGTCTGGGTGGCTAAGGAGTTCGCCTCACAACACCCTGACACACTGGGAAAAGTTTTTCTACTGTAGACTGTACTTGAGCAAAGCCTCATGAGTGTAATTTAGTAGAAAGCAGTAACAGATATGTGTGAATGGTACAATATCTTCTTAAACAACGATTCTTTTCACCTCTCATCTTTAGGCACCCTGAAATTAAAACAAAATTTGGCCCTGGTGAAATGAGTCTGGGAGTCAAAAGTTAAAGAATTTCGACATATGGTAACATGGAGAATTCCAGTAAAGCTCAAACTATACATCAAATTAACAAATAGATGCTCTCTTTGCTTCATGGAACATTCAGAATTTTGCAAGTTTTAACCTAATCAAAGAAATGCTTGAACTCTAAATATGAGCTATCTAAAATCTGAGTACAGGTCAAAAGCCACCTCTTTCAACATGGTAGAGTTAACCGAACAAAATCCAGACGACTGAGGTATTACAACTGCCATAATTCCAACAAATTAACCTTTTTATAAATGTCTGTTATTGTCTTCTACAACCCACACCACACTACCAGAACCAATCATTGCGACACAAAGAGCTACACACATGCTTTCATTATAGAGGCGCCAGCCACAAGATACTTACTGTTATGATGTACTGCACCCGAAAAAATGATATCTGGTTAATCACTAGAATCGGGCACGCAGATAGAAATGTACACACGTCACAATAGTTCTTGTTTTTGCTTGAGTCGCCTCCGTTAGAAAACAAATCAGGTAACGGAGGGCGATGTCTTATGCTGATTTTTTATGCATTCTACACCACCATGCTTAGTTTGCAGTTTTAGCCATACATGAACCATGAAGCCTAATGTAGTGCTATATATGTATGTATATGAATCAATATAATAATAGTGTATTTATATATGTGTTTGTGTTTGATAAAATAACTCCTAAATACCTACTGGGTAACTAAATCCTTTTAATGCGGTGTCCTACCGCAGTCTGACGAAGGCAAATAATAACAGAATAACAGCTATACTGCATAATCCTGTAGAGAAACTGTACATGTCGAATCATCCATAATTCTTTCTCATTCATTTTGAAAAAAAATATTCACATATGGAGAGCCAACTTAATAATTGTACATAATATTCGTTTTCCTTTCTATATCAGCCATGTTCATTTTGCATTTAATAAAACTTTCCATGACTGTGGGATAAAAATATTATTTTTGTTAGAATGCTTTTAATATTGTTTTCAAGTATAATGATATATATTGTTTTAGAAACAACGCATAAGAAGGTATAATATTGCTGATATTTATGAGCAACTGCTAACAATATATATAATATCTTCGTGGAATGTGCGTTATAGTCAACCTTTTCTGTCGTCGTTCTGTAAGGAAACTGTTCATTGTCTCTTTGGTTCAGTTATGTGATAGTCATCTCCTGCTCTTGATATGAAAAAGAATATAATTTGAAATGTAGAATGATGCAACGGTTACAAGTATGTTTCCTCTCACACCTATGGTGAAATGCGTTCATTATGAGATGGCAACAGACATCATCTGGAAGTGAGTTCATCTTTAGGATTTCACTCTTAATTCAGAAAATTGATCTCCAGTTTGTTTTGTACATTTTCCAGTATATATTTGTGCTGTTGTTTAGTAGATTTTATAACTGGAACTATACGACACTAAAAGGCTGTTTTATCCTTGTTATTTCCAGAAGTAGAATTTATCAATAAGTCAATTCCTGTGGAAGCTTTCAAATTTCAGGATCTTGTAAATTTTAATATTAACAAAGCCAATTTTCTTCATACATTAGCAAGTCTACCAGATGTTGATTCCGACACTAGTACTGAAAATGTATTGCTTGATACCTTAAAGTCATGTGAGATGCTTTCCAACCATCATATATCTTTTTAAGATTGTCATAATACATGTTAGTAAATCCTTGATCAAAGTGCCATTGTATAAAATAACTTCTTCATTACCTGCATATTTATAGAACTGGGGATAAATAGAGACTCATCATCATCATCATCACCGTTTTACGTCCATTCTTCGATGCTTGCATGGGTTAGACGGGTTGTGAGCAATGCGAAGTCGGGTGACCTTGTCTTGCTCATACGGAAACTGATTTGGGCTTGATTTCTACAGCTGGATGCCCTTCTTAACACCAAACTCATTTACAATGAGAACTGGGTGCTTTTTTTACCGTGGCGCCTACACGACCACTTTACAGCGTGGGCTGCGTGCTTTTTCGTCGTAACACCTCCACGATCACTTTGAAGTTGGAGGGGTGGGGGCATATTGCCTATATGCTTCAGCTTCTGCTGTTTTCCCTAAGTCAACTGTTTAGTATGAACATTTTTGTTGGCCAAATTCTATCCATGTTTCAGCGGAAAATGTTGTTTCTCAACGTTGAAGATATTTATAGTTTCAATCTTAATCTTGATATTATTACCAATAAATAAATCGTAGTTTACAATAAGGATTCCTGCTGTTGTGGCTTCTAATGTATAATGTGTGTAATTTTGTGCAAGAAGGAGGTCTTATTTCCAAGCCAAATTTTGTAAGCTTCATTCGTTGCTTGGATGACATCTTTAAGCATTTGATTGAACCTCCTGACACTCGGCATCACATCAAGCTGCTTTCGCCTGTTGTATTTAACAGCTGTATCAGAAACTGCCGAACTGAACAGTCTCCACTTCAGAAAATGTATAAACACGAAAGTAATCGTTGAGTTTGAGGTATGAAGGTGAAGATCATTGGCAGTATGTTTGTAAAACATGTTTTCCTGTGTATCAGGTATCCAAGGGCAGTGCCTATCAACATTTTCGAGGCCTCTGAGACATGGGGAGAAAGTTATCCTAAAACCAGAGGCATTACCTGAATGTTTGCATCGGAATAAACTCCACTAAAGGCATCCTTATATCAGGTTGTGGTAGAAAAGAATCTACCAGCAAAAGAGGATTCCAATGGGAGCTACTAGGGATATATTTGCTAAACACAATGATTGTAGCATTTGTGAGTGGAAAATAGCATGACAACGTGTTGCTATTGTTACAAATAGTTATAAAAGCGCCACCGCACTTCAGTTAATCAAGAAAATTCCTGTGACGAAGAGAGAAAACTATTATGTTTAAAACTATTATGTTTAAATCTCACCAAGTTAATCGCGGGTGACCTCTTCTACGTTACAAATAAGGATTTCTACTATAGGCACAAGGTCAGCAATTTGGGGGGAGGGGAAAGTCGATAAAATCGACCCCAGTGCAATAATGGTGCTTTATTCTATCGACCCCGTAAGGATGAAAGGCAAAGTTAACCTCGGAGGGGAGTGGGGGGGGGGTGAACTCAGACGTAAAGAGCCATAACACTATGCTGCAAAGCATTGTGTATGACGCTCTACCGATACTACCAATCCAACTCCCTTTCCTAGGTTACAAATAATACAAATAGACCAATGAGTACTAAATCTCGATCAAGTAACATTAAAATTACACAAGCGCCGAAAAAGATACTTTCACAAAGGATAATATGAAATTTTTCTCATTTTTGGTAAGCACAGTGGCACACATCTAGGCATGTTTCTTTATTATTAGACGTCCTCAGCTATGCATAGACTATACAGTACTTATCATATGGTATCACTAGTTGTGTGCATTGTAATGCACACAAATTGCAGAATTTCTACAGAGTTTGTTTAATATTGATTTAGACAACAAAAGTTTATTAATTTAAAGCTGTAACACAGAACCCTGCATGGCCTTCCTTCCCCCAATCTGCTATTAATCATTTTTTTTTTAGTTGAAATTTTCTTGGAGGATTTTATTTCAACTGTTTGTGAACAGCTTCAATATGTGTATGAGTGCGTTTGCCTGTGTGAGTGCGGAGAAGAGAGGGCGAGAGAGATTGGGAGTTTCCAATTTAGTTCAGCTTCAAACTAAATTACTAAAGAAAGTAACTCATCCTTTTGAGTACAAAAACAGTACTAATTTAGTGAAACCGATTCTTTCCCTGTATCTCTTTCTCACTTCAGCTCTGAAAGAACTCAGGTGTGTTCAAACCTGGAGAGGGATGGCCTTCGCCAAGTTTGAACACACCTGTCCTTAAAGAACCTCTACAACTCATTCATGAGTTACGGGACTATACAAACACACACACGCACACACACACGCACACACACACACACACACACACACACACACACACACACACACACACACTCACACCACATACACACATACTCACACACATACACACACACATATATATATATATATATATATATATATATATATATATATATATATACGTTTATATATATGTATATATGTATATATAGGTGTGTGTATGTATGTGTGTGTATTTGTGTAAGTTTGTGTGTGTGTGTAACGATAACTACGGTGAAGTAGATATTGTTATATTTGGAGAGGGTCATGTTGCCAATAAAAAAACCAGCACTAGCTGATATCTATTATCAGTTCGTTAGAGGGTGGTGGATTGGCAGTATCGGTAGCGGGTCAGACGCCATGCATTGTCGCATTGAGTTACGGCCCTTGTTACCTTTGCCTTTCATCCTTAGGGGGGGGTTAATAAAATAAAGTACCAGTAATACACTGAGGTAGTAGCTGGCCTTGTGCCAAAAGTAGAAACAATTATTAGTTCGTTATAGGGCGGTGGATTGGCAGTATCGGTAGAGGGTTGGACGCCAGGTTTGCAGCATAGAGTTACGGCCGTTTATGATCTGAGTTCAAATCCCGCCGAGGTTAACTTTGCCTTTCATCCATACGGAGTCGATAAAATAAAGTACCAGTCACGCACTGGGGTCGATTTAATCAACTCTCCCCTCGCCCAAAAATTGCTGGCCTTCTGCCTATATAAGAAACCATTATTAGTTCGTTGTCCTACGTACTTGTCAACGATTTTTGGTCACACATTCTGAGACCTCCTGAATGAATATTTGTTTTCTTCTGTGCCTCCTCTTCTTTCTGGTCATATTTTGTTTACTCCATCTTGGAGTAAACAAAATATGATTTTGATTACAGTATATAGCTGCGCTACGGTAAACCAGTTGGTGAATGGTATCTGGAGAACGTCAACAGTTTGTAAATCCAAATAGTAACTGTAGTCATGATGCTTTCTGTAATTTTCACAGGTTTAGTAAAATATCGAGGTTGATGTATATATATTATACTGTTAATGATGACACGGTAATATTATCTTGGCTTTAGTCAGATATGAATCTGTAGCAGAGTATGTGTGTGTATGTATGTATGTATGTTCTCTCTTTCTCTTAATTTCGAGTATATTTTTGACCGCCCACCTTCCTGGTGGCAAGGTTGTAAAAGAAAAGAAATTGTCATCCCTTGAATCACAAGAACGTTTTGCAAATTTTGAAGGTGCCAGCTATCGCAGCCATTTGTAGACTATGAATTAGGGAGCTGCGCTCTTTGTCCGCAAATCCAAGTTCAGTTATACATTGGTCCAAGCGGGTTGGTATATAACCCGTAGCTCCAATAATGATGGGTATGAAGCTAAAGGTGTATCTTGGATACTGGATTTGTAAACTCCTCATCAATGGTCCGTAGATGTCCTCCTTCTCCTGTATTTTTCTGACAACGTTTACATCAAGTGGGCAGCAGATCTCCACAACAGAACACGTTTTCAATGTGTGGTCCCAAACAACAATATCAGGCCGGTTGTGCTTTAATTTGGTGGCAGTTTTTATTTTCAGGTTTCACCAGTATTCCTTAGTGCCATCTGTCTCAATATATTCTTTCTCGTTTGTTTTTAACTTTGTTTTCCGAAGTGCGTTCCAGATGGTTCTAGCTATCCCATCGTGTCTCATGGGGAGGTAGTAGCGAGATGACATTCTTTCGCAGCTGGCAACAATGTGGCTTACATCTTCAATATTTGTTTTACATAGCCTGCATGTTTTACATGGCCCTCCTCTTTTGTGCAGCAGATATTTGGTAGGGAGTTCTTGTTCCTGTATTGCATAGAGATATCCCTCAAGGTGTGATGTCATAAACTTGTCGGAACTCCATGCCAGGCTTTTTGAGTGGTTTATCCCCTCTATGGTCTGTGTTTTACGTTTCAAGTATCCATGCACAACTTTGTTTGTAAATTGGTTAATATTTTCATCTTGTTTGAACATTGAATAGGATCTTCCGCTTTCTCTGGGTGAGAGATTTATACCAGACTTTATTCCATATCTCATGTATGTATGTATGTATGTATGTATGTATGTATGTATGTATGTATGTATGTATGCATGTATGTATGTATGAAAATATGTATTATGTATATATGCAAATATGTATGTACGTATGTATGTGCGTACGTATTCTTGTACGTACGTACATCTATATGTATGTTTGTATGCGTGTGTATGTACGTGTGTGTGGGTGTGTAAGTGCATGTGGTTTTATTTTTTAGATTTCCCAACAATGGATAAAAGAGTTGTTTTCTAACATAGAAACAAAGATGTTTGATTGAAATTTACACAACATTAATTATATGGCGGTGGATTGGCAGTATCGGCTTTCCAGCATAGTTACGTCCCTTTACAGTCTGAGTTCAAATCCCGCCGTGTTTCACTTTGCCTTTCATCCTTACGGAGTCGATAGAATAAAGTACCAGTAATGTACTGGGTAATTGCTGGCCTTGTGCCAAAAAAATAAAAACAATTAATTATATAGTCAAGGATATATCATGTCGTGTTGATCAATATATTACAATACTGAATATCTATTTATACACACAGCCAATATTTGTTCGAGAGGTTAATATAAATTAACTCTACTCCCGTCTATGGCTGATACATATTTTATTGACTAATAAAAGCACTTTTCGTCCCTGACGTCTCTATAGGTTCGGAATGGAGCTAAATACCTTAATGCATTCAATTTGGCTTTTAACTGTCAAGATTATTTACACAGCTCTTTAATAAGTGTTTGAATCTATCAATGCGTTTTATGTATCGATTGTTTCGTTAAATGAGTATTTATTACCAACTAATGCGTGTAAGTGTATAATAATTTATAACAATATGTGTAACAATATATTAATTCATTACATTGGCATAAAACCTCAGATTTATAGCAAAGGTGTTGTGAGATTATGTGATGTTTGTAATTTTATGAAAAGCATTAACGACTTGTGTATTAAAACGCTCAAATGAAAACTGCCCACCATATAGTGGATGTTTCATATATCGAATGTCTGAATATCTATGGCATGTATTTGGATAACGAATTGTATGTATATAACTTGCATATCTGCATTTCTCTAGGTGTATATTATTTGCACAATATCAGTAGGAGTACTTTAAATGCCTAATGAACGCCAGTGCTATACATTATATAAGTAATTAATGTCAGTATTAATGTCAGGGCTGGAATATTTCTCTCAATATATTTCATGACAAATGAAGTTCATTACTTGGCATTGCCTCATAAACAGATGTGTCCTTTCTTCAGAGTTCTTTGGAATAGCACATCATTAACATAGACAGTATTTGAAGGTGATAGATTAGTACAATAGGTGGAGCAGTTGAAAGCGTCTTACTGCATCCTGTTCCGCCATTTTACGTTGCGGAGTTCAAATGTCACCAAGTTCGACTTAGCATTTCTTCCTCGGGAAAATAAAATACTTACAAAGTATTAGAGTTTAATTGATTGTAATTTCAGTTTAGGATGCTGGACTTCAGACAATGTTTGCAGTCAATATTTCAGCTTAGAACTGCAAATCGAAGAAACAGTATATAATTGTTTCTACTTTTGGCACAAGGCCAGCAATTATCTCAGTGTATTACTGGTACTTTATTTTATCGACCCTGTAAGGATGAAAGGCAAAGTTAATCTCGGCAGGATTTGAACCAGATCATAAAGGAGGTAACTCTATGCTTCAAAGCATGGTGCCCAACCCTCTACCGATACTGCCAATCCACCACCCAGAAACAGTATATAATGTAAAACATTTTGTCATGGGGAACCTTATTCACATTCTATCATCTTACAGCTAGATAGATAGGCCAATGGGAGAGTAAATTCTTTGACTTCAAATACAATTGATAGCTTGGTGAAGATATAGATTAACTAATGCTTTCACAAAACACCCACAGACAAGAGTCTACGTGGTCACTCAACCTTCTAGGGAGCACAGTCGTTAAATCCTAATGTGTTACATACTATAAAAAATACTATAAAAAGTAAAGACGAGATGCGCACGGCTATAATTCGTTTAATCATAAGTATGCTCTATCAGGATTTAGATAGGGCTAGACAATAACAATTGATACATGTTCTCTCCATCTAAATTCATGCATGTTTAAACTGTAGACCGAAGCTACTTCTATGTTGGATAGTTTCGGCAACAGATTTTTAAACCTTGCACAAAATATACTGCATATGATAGAGTAGGAACTCTTTTTATCCTGTTGGCTATCCGATAATCGGGCAATCCGGTTAATCACTGATCGCTTTCCTAAAACTAAATAGCTAAATTATAAATGATATACCTTGTCATTTTTTTAAATAATATTAAAGCTATAAAGAACGAAATATTTGCTACAAACTGGGATCGAACTTACAATCTCTACTACAAATTATTTCTAAACTGTTTCTTATCTGCTGATTTCATTCCCAGAATCTATATATATAGATATACTCATTAATAACTGTCATTGATGTACACTACATGTCTAACCTTCTTTCGGTGTTCTATTAAGCGTGTCAGACATGCTGGCAGGCAGTTTTCATATAGAATGGTGTTACTTCTATCATTTCCTCTCTTAATATTTTAATAAAATAACGAAATCTGATATGACAGTGAGGGAGTGGGGGTGAAGGGTTTGGGAAGGGGGGGGGGGGATAGAAAATGTTTAACGAAGGAAAAATAAACAGAGTTTTATTTTTTTTAAATAAACGACGTTAAATGAAAGAGAAAATAACAATGCAAATAGAAACATGATTCTCAAGAGCAGCAGCAACAACAATAATAACAACAACAGCAGAAACAGCAATAGCAGAACCAGCACAAGCAGCAACAACAACAATTGTAACAGCTACAGCAGTAATTAAACAAAAATAGTATAAAAAAACAACAGACGTTACAACGAATGATAGTGATTTTTACTATAGGCACAAGGCCAGCAATGTTGTTAGAGGAGAAAGTCGATTAAATCGACCTCAGTGCGTTACTGGTATTTTATTTTATCGACTTCGTAAGGATGAAAGGCAAAGCTAACTTTGGTGGGATTGAAACTCAGAACGTAAAAGGCCGTAACTCTATGCAGCAAAGCATGCTGTCCGACGTTCTACCGATTCTGCCAATCCAGCGCCCTGTTGCAACTAATAATAGTAAAGCAACAACATAATGTTAGCAACAACTGCAATAGTAGCAATACTGGTACTCCGTCGGTTACGACGACTTGCTTTCCAGTTGATACGTCCAACGGAAGAGACTGCTCGTGAAATTAACGTGCAGGTGACTGAGCATTCCACAGACGCGCATACCTTTAATGTAGTTCTCAGGAAGATTTATCATGATGCACAATGAGACATGGTTGGTCGTTCGAATTACGGGTACCACTCATTTTTACCAGCCGTGTGGACTGGAACATCTAAAAATAAAGTGTCTAATTCAATGACACAACGAGGAATGAAGAAAAGAGTAGATTGGCAATACAACAGTAGCAACAACAACGGTAATTATAGCAACAGTAATAGTAATTGCAGCTGGTAAAGACCATTGGATCCGGACCTAGAAAGTTTCCCTCCGAGGCACAAGTCCGTGCAGGGTTGTTTATGGAAAACCAGTAGTCGCCAATGATTACCAACCTCCCCTCTCCATGTCACCGATGATGTTCAAGGGAAAGGCAATGGCCGATACAGCTTGGCACTAGTGACGTCGTAACTCATTGCTACAGCTGAGTAAACTGGAGCAACGTGAAATAAAGTGTCTTGCTCAAGGACACAACGCATCACCCGGTCCGAGAATCGAACTCACAACCATCCGATTGCCAGCGCAACTATAATAACAAAAGAAAATGAACAATAGCAACAACAAAAAAACAGCAACAACTGTACTAACAACAACACATCAGAAACAATAACAACTGTTGCAAGTAGAGCATTATGAATTGAAGGTAAGCAACGACGTCGCAACCACAATGATAATAGTATGGGCCATAGCATTAGCAACGATGGAATTAAAGGTGATAATAACTAGGAGGATGAGGGGCGGGGGTAGAGTAAGAGAATAAGGAGGATGAGGAGGATTTGGAGAAGAAGAAAGAGGACATTTGATATTGTTATTCCAACATTAGTGATAACGATATGGAATACATTAAAACTATATAAGAGCAATACTATGGTAACTACAACAAGGCATGAAACAGATATCAGCAACAGCAGCAACAGCAGCAACAGCAGCAGACAATAACAATAGTAGCAACAACAGCAACAACAATAACAATAGTAGTAAAAATAGCAACAACAACAACAACAATAACAATAGTAGTAACAACAGCAACAGCAGCAACAACAACAATAACAATAGTAGTAACAACAGCAACAGCAACAACAACAATAACAATAGTAGTAACAACAGCAACAGCAACAACAACGATAACAATAGTAGTAACAACAGCAACAGCAGCAACAACACTAACAATAGTAGCAACAACAGCAACAGCAGCAACAACAATAGTAGTAACAACAGCAACAGCAACAACAACAATAACAATAGTAGTAACAACAGCAGCAACAACAACAACAATAACAATAGTAGTAACAAAAGTAATAGCAGCAACAACAATAACAATAGTAGTAACAACAGCAACAACAACAACAATAGCAATAGTAGTAACTACAGCAACAGCAGCAACAACAATAGTAGTAACAACAGCAACAGCAACAACAACAATAACAATAGTAGTAACAACAACAGCAACAACAACAATAACAATAGTAGTAACAACAGCAACAGCAGCAACAACAATAACAATAGTAGTAACAACAGCAACAGCAGCAACAACAATAACAATAGTAGTAACAACAACAACAGCAACAACAACAATAACAATAGTAGTAACAACAGCAACAGCAGCAACAACAATAACAATAGTAGTAAGAACAGCAACAGCAGCAACAACAATAACAATAGTAGTAACAACAGCAACAGCAGCAACAACAATAACAATAGTAGTAACAACAACAACAGCAACAACAACAATAACAATAGTAGTAACAACAGCAACAGCAACAACAACAATAACAATAGTAGTAACAACAGCAACAGCAGCAACAACAATAACAATAGTAGTAACAACAGCAACAGCAACAACAACAATAACAATAGTAGTAACAACAACAACAGCAACAACAACAATAACAATAGTAGTAACAACAGCAACAGCAGCAACAACAATAACAATAGTAGTAACAACAGCAACAGCAACAACAAAAATAACAATAGTAGTAACAACAGCAACATCAACAACAACAATAACAATAGTAGTAACAACACAACAGCAGCAACAACAATAACAATAGTAGTAACAACAGCAACAGCAACAACAACAACAACAATGGTCGTAACAACAGCAACAGCAGCAACAACAATAACAATAGTAGCAACATCAGCAACAGCAGCAACAACAATAGTAGTAACAACAGCAACAGCAGCAACAACAATAGTAGTAACAACAGCAACAGCAGCAACAACAACAATAACAATAGTAGCAACAACAGCAACAGCAGCAACAACAATAACAATAGTAGTAACAACAGAAACAACAACAACAACAATAACAATAGTAGTAACAACAGCAACAGCAGCAACAACAACAATAACAATAATAGTAACAACAGCAACAGCAACAACAACAATAACAATAGTAGTAACAACAGCAACAGTAACAACAGCAAAACCAATAGTAGTAACAACAGCAACAGCAGCAACAACACTAACAATAGTAGCAACAACAGCAACAGCAGCAACAACAATAGTAGTAACAACAGCAACAGCAACAACAACTATAAGAATAGTAGCAACAACAATAACAATAGTAGTAAAACAGCAACAGCAGCAACAAAAACCATAACAATAGTAGTAACAACAGCAACAGCAGCAGCAACAACAACAATAACAATAGTAGTAACAACAGCAACAGCAGCAACAACAATAACAATAGTAGTAACAGCAGCAACAGCAGCAGCAACAATAACAATAGTAGTAACATCAGCAACAACAATAACAATAGTAGTAACAACAGCAACAGCGGCAACAACAATAACAATAGTAGTAAAAACAGCAACAGCAACAACAACAATAACAATAGTAGCAACAACAGCAACAGCAGCAGCAACAACAATAACAATAGTAGCAACAACAGCAACAGCAGCAACAACAACAATAACAATAGTAGTAACAACAGCAACATCAGCAACAACAACAATAACAATAGTAGTAACAACAGCAACAACAATAACAATAGTAGCAACAACAGCAACAGCAGCAACAACAACAATAACAATAGTAGCAACAACAGCAACAGCAGCAACAACAATAACAATAGTAGTAACAACAGAAACAGCAGCAACAACAACAACAATAGTAGTAACAACAGCAACAGCAACAACAACAATAACAATAGTAGTAACAACAGAAACAGCAGCAACAACAATAACAATAGTAGTAATAACAGCAACAGCAGCAACAACAATAGTAGTAACAACAGCAACAGCAGCAACAACAATAACAATAGTAGCAACAAAAGCAACAACAGCAACAACAATAACAATAGTAGTAACAACAGCAACAGCAACAACAACAATAACAATAGTAGTAACAACAGCAACAACAACAACAACAATAACAATAGTAGTAACAACAGCAACAAAAACAATAACAATTGTAGTAACAACAGTAACAACAGCAGCAACAACATTAACAATAGTAGTAACAATAGCAACAGCAACAACAACAATAACAATAGTAGTAACAACAGCAGCAACAACAACAACAATAACAATAGTAGCAACAACAGCAACAGCAGCAGCAACAACAATAACAATAGTAGTAACAACAGCAAAAGCAGCAGCAACAACAATAACAATAGTAGCAACAACAGCAACAGCAGCAGCAACAACAATAACAATAGTAGTAACAGCAGCAACAGCAGCAACAACAATAACAATAGTAGCAACAACAGCAACAGCAGCAGCAACAATAACAATAGTAGTAACAACAGCAGCAACAACAACAACAACAACAATAACGATAGTAGTAACAACAGCAACAGCAGCAGCAACAATAACAATAGTAGCATCAACAGCAACAGCAGCAACAACAATAACAATAGTAGTAACAACAGCAACAGCAGCAACAACAATAACAATAGTAGTAACAACAGCAACAGCAGCAACAACAATAACAATAGTAGTAACAACAGCAACTGCAACAACAACAATAACAATAGTAGTAACAACAGCAACAGCAGCAACAACAATAACAATAGTAGTAACAACAGCAACAGCAACAACAACAATAAGAATAGTAGCAACAACAGCAACAGCAGCAACAACAACAATAACAATAGTAGTAACAGCAGCAACAGCAACAACAACAATAACAATAGTAGCAACAACAGCAACAGCAACAACAACAATAACAATAGTAGCAACAACAGCAACAGTAGCAACAACAACAATAACAATAGTAGTAACAACAGCAACAGCAACAACAACAATAACAATAGTAGCAACAACAACAACAACAACAATAACAATAGTAGTAACAACAGCAACAGCAGCAGCAACAACAATAACAATAGTAGTAACAACAGCAACAGCAGCAGCAACAATAACAATAGTAGTAACAACAGCAACAGCAGCAACAACAATAACAATAGTAGTAACAACAGCAACAGCAGCAGCAACAATAACAATAGTAGTAACAACAGCAGCAACAACAACAACAACAATAACGATAGTAGTAACAACAGCAACAGTAGCAGCAACAATAACAATAGTAGCATCAACAGCAACAGCAGCAACAACAATAACAATAGTAGTAACAACAGCAACAGCAGCAACAACAATAACAATAGTAGTAACAACAGCAACAGCAGCAACAACAATAACAATAGTAGTAACAACAGCAACAGCAGCAGCAACAATAACAATAGTAGTAACAACAGCAGCAACAACAACAACAACAATAACGATAGTAGTAACAACAGCAACAGCAGCAGCAACAATAACAATAGTAGCATCAACAGCAACAGCAGCAACAACAATAACAATAGTAGTAACAACAGCAACAGCAGCAACAACAATAACAATAGTAGTAACAACAGCAACAGCAACAACAACAATAACCATAGTAGTAACAACAGCAACAGCAGCAACAACAATAACAATAGTAGTAACAACAGCAACAGCAACAACAACAATAACAATAGTAGCAACAACAGCAACAACAACAATAACAATAGTAGTAAGAACAGCAACAGCAGCAGCAACAACAATAACAATAGTAGTAAAACAGCAACAGCAGCAACAAAAACCATAACAATAGTAGTAACAACAGCAACAGCAGCAGCAACAACAACAATAACAATAGTAGTAACAACAGCAACAGCAGCAACAACAATAACAATAGTAGTAACAGCAGCAACAGCAGCAGCAGCACTAACAATAGTAGTAACAACAGCAACAGCAGCAGCAACAATAACAATAGTAGTAACATTAGCAACAACAATAACAATAGTAGTAACAACAGCAACAGCGGCAACAACAATAACAATAGTAGTAAAAACAGCAACAGCAACAACAACAATAACAATAGTAGCAACAACAGCAACAGCAGCAGCAACAACAATAACAATAGTAGCAACAACAGCAACAGCAGCAACAACAACAATAACAATAGTAGTAACAACAGCAACGTCAGCAACAACAACAATAACAATAGTAGTAAAAACAGCAACAACAATAACAATAGTGGAAACAACAGCAACAGCAGCAACAACAATAACAATAGTAGTAACAACAGCAACAACAATAACAATAGTAGTAACAACAGAAACAGCAGCAACAACAACAACAATAGTATTAACAACAGCAACAGCAACAACAACAATAACAATAGTAGTAACAACAGAAACAGCAGCAACAACAATAACAATAGTAGTAATAACAGCAACAGCAGCAACAACAATAGTAGTAACAACAGCAACAGCAGCAACAACAATAACAATAGTAGCAACAAAAGCAACAGCAGCAACAACAATAACAATAGTAGTAACAACAGCAACAGCAACAACAACAATAACAATAGTAGTAACAACAGCAACAACAACAACAACAATAACAATAGTAGTAACAATAGCAACAGCAACAACAACAATAACAATAGAAGTAACAACAGCAACAGCAACAACAACAATAACAATAGTAGTAACAACAGCAACAAAAACAATAACAATTGTAGTAACAACAGTAACAACAGCAGCAACAACATTAACAATAGTTGTAACAATAGCAACAGCAACAACAACAATAACAATAGTAGTAACAACAGCAGCAACAACAACAACAATAACAATAGTAGCAACAACAGCAACAGCAGCAGCAACAACAATAACAATAGTAGTAACAACAGCAACAGCAGCAACAACAATAACAATAGTAGCAACAACAGCAACAGCAGCAGCAACAACAATAACAATAGTAGCAACAACAGCAACAGCAGCAGCAACAACAATAACAATAGTAGTAACAGCAGCAACAGCAGCAACAACAATAACAATAGTAGCAACAACAGCAACAGCAGCAGCAACAATAAAAATAGTAGTAACAACAGCAACAGCAACAACAACAATAACAATAGTAGCAACAACAGCAACAACAACAATAACAATAGTAGTAACAACAGCAACAGCAGCAGCAACAACAATAACAATAGTAGTAAAACAGCAACAGCAGCAACAAAAACCATAACAATAGTAGTAACAACAACAACAGCAGCAGCAACAACAACAATAACAATAGTAGTAACAACAGCAACAGCAGCAACAACAATAACAATAGTAGTAACAGCAGCAACAGCAGCAGCAGCACTAACAATAGTAGTAACAACAGCAACAGCAGCAGCAACAATAACAATAGTAGTAACATCAGCAACAACAATAACAATAGTAGTAACAACAGCAACAGCGGCAACAACAATAACAATAGTAGTAAAAACAGCAACAGCAACAACAACAATAACAATAGTAGCAACAACAGCAACAGCAGCAGCAACAACAATAACAATAGTAGCAACAACAGCAACAGCAGCAACAACAACAATAACAATAGTAGTAACAACAGCAACATCAGCAACAACAACAATAACAATAGTAGTAACAACAGCAACAACAATAACAATAGTGGAAACAACAGCAACAGCAGCAACAACAATAACAATAGTAGCAACAACAGCAAAAACAATAACAATAGTAGTAACAACAGAAACAGCAGCAACAACAACAACAATAGTAGTAACAACAGCAACAGCAACAACAACAATAACAATAGTAGTAACAACAGAAACAGCAGCAACAACAATAACAATAGTAGTAATAACAGCACAGCAGCAACAACAATAGTAGTAACAACAGCAACAGCAGCAACAACAATAACAATAGTAGCAACAAAAGCAACAGCAGCAACAACAATAACAATAGTAGTAACAATAGCAACAGCAACAACAACAATAACAATAGTAGTAACAACAGCAACAGCAACAACAACAATAACAATAGTAGTAACAACAGCAACAAAAACAATAACAATTGTAGTAACAACAGTAACAACAGCAGCAACAACATTAACAATAGTAGTAACAATAGCAACAGCAACAACAACAATAACAATAGTAGTAACAACAGCAGCAACAACAACAACAATAACAATAGTAGCAACAACAACAACAGCAGCAGCAACAACAATAACAATAGTAGTAACAACAGCAACAGCAGCAACAACAATAACAATAGTAGCAACAACAGCAACAGCAGCAGCAACAACAATAACATTAGTAGCAACAACAGCAACAGCAGCAGCAACAACAATAACAATAGTAGTAACAGCAGCAACAGCAGCAACAACAATAACAATAGTAGCAACAACAGCAACAGCAGCAACAACAACAATAACAATAGTAGTAACAACAGCAACATCAGCAACAACAACAATAACAATAGTAGTAACAACAGCAACAACAATAACAATAGTGGAAACAACAGCAACAGCAGCAACAACAATAACAATAGTAGTAACAACAGCAAAAACAATAACAATAGTAGTAACAACAGAAACAGCAGCAACAACAACAACAATAGTAGTAACAACAGCAACAGCAACAACAACAATAACAATAGTAGTAACAACAGAAACAGCAGCAACAACAATAACAATAGTAGTAATAACAGCACAGCAGCAACAACAATAGTAGTAACAACAGCAACAGCAGCAACAACAATAACAATAGTAGCAACAAAAGCAACAGCAGCAACAACAATAACAATAGTAGTAACAATAGCAACAGCAACAACAACAATAACAATAGTAGTAACAACAGCAACAGCAACAACAACAATAACAATAGTAGTAACAACAGCAACAAAAACAATAACAATTGTAGTAACAACAGTAACAACAGCAGCAACAACATTAACAATAGTAGTAACAATAGCAACAGCAACAACAACAATAACAATAGTAGTAACAACAGCAGCAACAACAACAACAATAACAATAGTAGCAACAACAACAACAGCAGCAGCAACAACAATAACAATAGTAGTAACAACAGCAACAGCAGCAACAACAATAACAATAGTAGCAACAACAGCAACAGCAGCAGCAACAACAATAACATTAGTAGCAACAACAGCAACAGCAGCAGCAACAACAATAACAATAGTAGTAACAGCAGCAACAGCAGCAACAACAATAACAATAGTAGCAACAACAGCAACAGCAGCAGCAACAATAAAGATAGTAGTAACAACAGCAACAGCAGCAGCAACAATAACAATAGTAGCATCAACAGCAGCAGCAGCAACAACAATAACAATAGTAGTAACAACAGCAACAGCAACAACAACAATAACAATAGTAGTAACAACAGCAACAGCAGCAACAACAATAACAATAGTAGTAACAACAGCAACAGCAACAACAACAATAACAATAGTAGCAACAACAGCAACAGCAACAACAACAATAACAATAGTAGCAACAACAGCAACAGCAGCAACAACAACAATAACAATAGTAGTAACAACAGCAACAGCAACAACAACAATAACAATAGTAGCAACAACAGCAACAGCAACAACAACAATAACAATAGTAGCAACAACAGCAACAGCAACAACAACAATAACAATAGTAGCAACAACAGCAACAACAACAATAACAATAGTAGTAACAACAGCAACAGCAGCAGCAACAACAATAACAATAGTAGTAACAACAGCAACAGCAGCAGCAACAATAACAATAGTAGTAACAACAGCAACAGCAGCAGCAACAATAACAATAGTAGTAACAACAGCAGCAACAACAACAACAACAATAACGATAGTAGTAACAACAGCAACAGCAGCAGCAACAATAACAATAGTAGCAACAACAGCAAAAGCAACAACAACAATAACAATAGTAGCAACAACAGCAACAGCAGCAGCAACAACAATAACAATAGTAGTAACAGCAGCAACAGCAGCAACAACAATAACAATAGTAGCAACAACAGCAACAGCAGCAGCAACAATAACAATAGTAGTAACAACAGCAGCAACAACAACAACAACAATAACGATAGTAGTAACAACAGCAACAGCAGCAGCAACAATAACAATAGTAGCATCAACAGCAACAGCAGCAACAACAATAACAATAGTAGTAACAACAGCAACAGCAGCAACAACAATAACAATAGTAGTAACAACAGCAACAGCAGCAACAACAATAACAATAGTAGTAACAACAGCAACAGCAACAACAACAATAACAATAGTAGCAACAACAGCAACAACAACAATAACAATAGTAGTAACAACAGCAACAGCAGCAGCAACAACAATAACAATAGTAGTAACAACAGCAACAGCAGCAACAAAAACCATAACAATAGTAGTAACAACAGCAACAGCAGCAACAACAACAACAATAACAATAGTAGTAATAACAGCAACAGCAGCAACAAAAACCATAACAATAGTAGTAACAACAGCAACAGCAGCAGCAACAACAATAACAATAGTAGTAACAAAAGCAACAGCAGCAGCAACAACAACAATAACAATAGTAGTAACAACAGCAACAGCAGCAACAAAAACCATAACAATAGTAGTAACAACAGCAACAGCAGCAACAACAACAACAATAACAATAGTAGTAACAACAGCAAGAGCAGCAGCAACAACAACAATAACAATAGTATTAACAACAGCAGCAACAACAATAACAATAGTAGTAACAACACCAACAGCAGCAACAACAATAACAATAGTAGTAACTACAGCAACAGCAGCAGCAACACTAACAATAGTAGCAACAACAGCAACAACAACAATAACAATAGTAGTAACAACAGCAACAGCAGCAGCAACAACAATAACAATAGTAGTAACCACAGCAGCAACAACAACAACAATAACAATAGTAGTAACAACAGCAACAACAACAACAACAATAACAATAGTAGTTTACAACAGCAACAGCAACAACAACAATAACAATAGTAGTAACAACAGCAACAGCAGCAACAACAATAACAATAGTAGTAACAACAGCAACAGCAGCAACAACAATAATAATAGTAGTAACAACAGCAACAGCAGCAGCAACAACAATAACAATAGTAGTAACCACAGCAGCAACAACAACAACAATAACAATAGTAGTAACAACAGCAACAACAACAACAACAATAACAATAGTAGTTTACAACAGCAACAGCAACAACAACAATAACAATAGTAGTAACAACAGCAACATCAGCAACAACAATAACAATAGTAGTAACAACAGCAACAGCAGCAACAACAATAATAATAGTAGTAACAACAGCAACAGCAGCAGCAACAACAATAACAATAGTAGTAACCACAGCAGCAACAACAACAACAATAACAATAGTAGTAACCACAGCAGCAACAACAACAACAATAACAATAGTAGTAACAACAGCAACAACAACAACAACAATAACAATAGTAGTTTACAACAGCAACAGCAACAACAACAATAACAATAGTAGTAACAACAGCAACAGCAGCAACAACAATAACAATAGTAGTAACAACAGCAACAGCAGCAACAACAATAATAATAGTAGTAACAACAGCAACAGCAGCAGCAACAACAATAACAATAGTAGTAACCACAGCAGCAACAACAACAACAATAACAATAGTAGTAACAACAGCAACAACAACAACAACAATAACAATAGTAGTTTACAACAGCAACAGCAACAACAACAATAACAATAGTAGTAACAACAGCAACAGCAGCAACAACAATAACAATAGTAGTAACAACAACAACAGCAGAAAACAACAATAACAATAGTAGTAACAACAGCAACAGCAACAACAACAATAACAATAGTAGCAACAACAGCAACAACAACAATAACAATAGTAGTAACAACAGCAACAGCAGCAGCAACAACAATAACAATAGTAGTAACAACAGCAACAGCAGCAACAAAAACCATAACAATAGTAGTAACAACAGCAACAGCAGCAACAACAACAACAATAACAATAGTAGTAACAACAGCAACAGCAGCAACAACAACAACAATAACAATAGTAGTAACAACAGCAACAGCAGCAACAAAAACCATAACAATAGTAGTAACAACAGCAACAGCAGCAACAACAACAACAATAACAATAGTAGTAACAACAGCAACAGCAGCAGCAACAACAACAATAACAATAGTAGTAACAACAGCAACAGCAGCAACAAAAACCATAACAATAGTAGTAACAACAGCAACAGCAGCAACAACAACAACAATAACAATAGTAGTAACAACAGCAATAGCAGCAGCAACAACAACAATAACAATAGTAGTAACAACAGCAGCAACAACAATAACAATAGTAGTAATAACACCAACAGCAGCAACAACAATAACAATAGTAGTAACTACAGCAACAGCAGCAGCAGCACTAACAATAGTAGCAACAACAGCAACAACAACAATAACAATAGTAGTAACAACAGCAACAGCAGCAGCAACAACAATAACAATAGTAGTAACCACAGCAGCAACAACAACAATAATAACAATAGTAGTAACAACAGCAACAACAGCAACAACAATAACAATAGTAGTAACAACAGCAACAGCAACAACAACAATAACAATAGTAGTAACAACAGCAACAGCAGCAACAACAATAACAATAGTAGTAACAACAGCAACAGCAACAACAACAATAACAATAGTAGTAACAACAGCAACAGCAGCAACAACAATAACAATAGTAGTAACTACAGCAACAGCAGCAGCAGCACTAACAATAGTAGCAACAACAGCAACAACAACAATAACAATAGTAGTAACAACAGCAACAGCAGCAACAACAATAACAATAGTAGTAACAACAGCAGCAAGAACAACAACAATAACAATAGTAGCAACAACAGCAACAGCAACAACAACAATAACAATAGTAGTAACAACAGCAGCAAGAACAACAGCAATAACAATAGTAGTAACAACAGCAACAGCAGCAACAACAATAACAATAGTAGCAACAACAGCAACAGCAACATTAATAATAGTAGTAACAACAGCAACAACAACAACAACAACAATAACAATAGTAGCAACAACAGTAACAACAACAACAATAACAATAGTAGCAACAACGGCAACAGCAGCAGCAACAACAATAACAATAGTAGGAACAACAGCAACAGCAGCAACAACCACAATAAAAATAGTAACAACAACAGAAACAGCAGCAACAACAATAACAATAGTAGTAACAACAGCAGCAACAACAATAACAATAGTAGCAACAACAGCAACAGCAGCAACAACAATAACAATAGTAGTAACAACAGCAACAGCAACAACAACAATCACAATAGTAGTAACAACAGCAACAATAACAATAACAATTACAATAGTAGCACAAGAGCAGCAACAACAATAACAATAGTAGTAACAACAGCAACAGCAACAACAACAATAACAATAGTAGTAACAACAGCAACAGCAACAACAACAATAACAATAGTAGCAACAACAGCAACAGCAGCAGCAACAACAATAACAATAGTAGCAACAACAGCAACAGCAGCAACAACAACAATAACAATAGTAGTAACAACATCAACATCAGCAACAACAACAATAACAATAGTAGTAAAAACAGCAACAACAATAACAATAGTGGAAACAACAGCAACAGCAGCAACAACAATAACAATAGTAGTAACAACAGCAACAACAATAACAATAGTAGTAACAACAGAAACAGCAGCAACAACAACAACAATAGTAGTAACAACAGCAACAGCAACAACAACAATAACAATAGTAGTAACAACAGAAACAGCAGCAACAACAATAACAATAGTAGTAATAACAGCAACAGCAGCAACAACAATAGTAGTAACAACAGCAACAGCAGCAACAACAATAACAATAGTAGCAACAAAAGCAACAGCAGCAACAACAATAACAATAGTAGTAACAACAGCAACAGCAAAAACAACAATAACAATAGTAGTAACAACAGCAACAACAACAACAACAATAACAATAGTAGTAACAATAGCAACAGCAACAACAACAATAACAATAGAAGTAACAACAGCAACAGCAACAACAACAATAACGATAGTAGTAACAACAGCAACAAAAACAATAACAATTGTAGTAACAACAGTAACAACAGCAGCAACAACATTAACAATAGTTGTAACAATAGCAACAGCAACAACAACAATAACAATAGTAGTAACAACAGCAGCAACAACAACAACAATAACAATAGTAGCAACAACAGCAACAGCAGCAGCAACAACAATAACAATAGTAGTAACAACAGCAACAGCAGCAACAACAATAACAATAGTAGCAACAACAGCAACAGCAGCAGCAACAACAATAACAATAGTAGCAACAACAGCAACAGCAGCAGCAACAACAATAACAATAGTAGTAACAGCAGCAACAGCAGCAACAACAATAACAATAGTAGCAACAACAGCAACAGCAGCAGCAACAATAAAAATAGTAGTAACAACAGCAACAGCAACAACAACAATAACAATAGTAGCAACAACAGCAACAACAACAATAACAATAGTAGTAACAACAGCAACAGCAGCAGCAACAACAATAACAATAGTAGTAAAACAGCAACAGCAGCAACAAAAACCATAACAATAGTAGTAACAACAGCAACAGCAGCAGCAACAACAACAATAACAATAGTAGTAACAACAGCAACAGCAGCAACAACAATAACAATAGTAGTAACAGCAGCAACAGCAGCAGCAGCACTAACAATAGTAGTAACAACAGCAACAGCAGCAGCAACAATAACAATAGTAGTAACATCAGCAACAACAATAACAATAGTAGTAACAACAGCAACAGCGGCAACAACAATAACAATAGTAGTAAAAACAGCAACAGCAACAACAACAATAACAATAGTAGCAACAACAGCAACAGCAGCAGCAACAACAATAACAATAGTAGCAACAACAGCAACAGCAGCAACAACAACAATAACAATACTAGTAACAACAGCAACATCAGCAACAACAACAATAACAATAGTAGTAACAACAGCAACAACAATAACAATAGTGGAAACAACAGCAACAGCAGCAACAACAATAACAATAGTAGTAACAACAGCAAAAACAATAACAATAGTAGTAACAACAGAAACAGCAGCAACAACAACAACAATAGTAGTAACAACAGCAACAGCAACAACAACAATAACAATAGTAGTAACAACAGAAACAGCAGCAACAACAATAACAATAGTAGTAATAACAGCACAGCAGCAACAACAATAGTAGTAACAACAGCAACAGCAGCAACAACAATAACAATAGTAGCAACAAAAGCAACAGCAGCAACAACAATAACAATAGTAGTAACAATAGCAACAGCAACAACAACAATAACAATAGTAGTAACAACAGCAACAGCAACAACAACAATAACAATAGTAGTAACAACAGCAACAAAAACAATAACAATTGTAGTAACAACAGTAACAACAGCAGCAACAACATTAACAATAGTAGTAACAATAGCAACAGCAACAACAACAATAACAATAGTAGTAACAACAGCAGCAACAACAACAACAATAACAATAGTAGCAACAACAACAACAGCAGCAGCAACAACAATAACAATAGTAGTAACAACAGCAACAGCAGCAACAACAATAACAATAGTAGCAACAACAGCAACAGCAGCAGCAACAACAATAACATTAGTAGCAACAACAGCAACAGCAGCAGCAACAACAATAACAATAGTAGTAACAGCAGCAACAGCAGCAACAACAATAACAATAGTAGCAACAACAGCAACAGCAGCAGCAACAATAAAGATAGTAGTAACAACAGCAACAGCAGCAGCAACAATAACAATAGTAGCATCAACAGCAGCAGCAGCAACAACAATAACAATAGTAGTAACAACAGCAACAGCAACAACAACAATAACAATAGTAGTAACAACAGCAACAGCAGCAACAACAATAACAATAGTAGTAACAACAGCAACAGCAACAACAACAATAAGAATAGTAGCAACAACAGCAACAGCAGCAACAACAACAATAACAATAGTAGTAACAACAGCAACAGCAACAACAACAATAACAATAGTAGCAACAACAGCAACAGCAACAACAACAATAACAATAGTAGCAACAACAGCAACAGCAGCAACAACAACAATGACAATAGTAGTAACAACAGCAACAGCAACAACAACAATAACAATAGTAGCAACAACAGCAACAGCAACAACAACAATAACAATAGTAGCAACAACAGCAACAGCAACAACAACAATAACAATAGTAGCAACAACAGCAACAACAACAATAACAATAGTAGTAACAACAGCAACAGCATCAGCAACAACAATAACAATAGTAGTAACAACAGCAACAGCAGCAGCAACAATAACAATAGTAGTAACAACAGCAGCAACAACAACAACAACAATAACGATAGTAGTAACAACAGCAACAGCAGCAGCAACAATAACAATAGTAGCATCAACAGCAACAGCAGCAACAACAATAACAATAGTAGTAACAACAGCAACAGCAGCAACAACAATAACAATAGTAGTAACAACAGCAACAGCAGCAACAACAATAACAATAGTAGTAACAACAGCAACAGCAGCAGCAACAATAACAATAGTAGTAACAACAGCAGCAACAACAACAACAACAATAACGATAGTAGTAACGACAGCAACAGCAGCAGCAACAATAACAATAGTTGCATCAACAGCAACAGCAGCAACAACAATAACAATAGTAGTAACAACAGCAACAGCAACAACAACAATAACAATAGTAGCATCAACAGCAACAGCAGCAACAACAATAACAATAGTAGTAACAACAGCAACAGCAGCAACAACAATAACAATAGTAGTAACAACAGCAACGGCAGCAACAACAATAACAATAGTAGTAACAACAGCAACAGCAACAACAACAATAACAATAGTAGTAACAACAGCAACAGCAGCAACAACAATAACAATAGTAGTAACAACAGCAACAGCAACAACAACAATAACAATAGTAGCAACAACAGCAACAGCAGCAACAACAACAATAACAATAGTAGTAACAACAGCAACAGCAACAACAACAATAACAATAGTAGCAACAACAGCAACAGCAACAACAACAATAACAATAGTAGCAACAACAGCAACAGCAGCAACAACAACAATAACAATAGTAGTAACAACAGCAACAGCAACAACAACAATAACAATAGTAGCAACAACAGCAACAGCAACAACAACAATAACAATAGTAGCAACAACAGCAACAGCAACAACAACAATAACAATAGTAGCAACAACAGCAACAACAACAATAACAATAGTAGTAACAACAGCAACAGCAGCAGCAACAACAATAACAATAGTAGTAACAACAGCAACAGCAGCAGCAACAATAACAATAGTAGTAACAACAGCAGCAACAACAACAACAACAATAACGATAGTAGTAACAACAGCAACAGCAGCAGCAACAATAACAATAGTAGCAACAACAGCAAAAGCAACAACAACAATAACAATAGTAGCAACAACAGCAACAGCAGCAGCAACAACAATAACAATAGTAGTAACAGCAGCAACAGCAGCAACAACAATAACAATAGTAGCAACAACAGCAACAGCAGCAGCAACAATAACAATAGTAGTAACAACAGCAGCAACAACAACAACAACAATAACGATAGTAGTAACAACAGCAACAGCAGCAGCAACAATAACAATAGTAGCATCAACAGCAACAGCAGCAACAACAATAACAATAGTAGTAACAACAGCAACAGCAGCAACAACAATAACAATAGTAGTAACAACAGCAACAGCAGCAACAACAATAACAATAGTAGTAACAACAGCAACAGCAACAACAACAATAACAATAGTAGCAACAACAGCAACAACAACAATAACAATAGTAGTAACAACAGCAACAGCAGCAGCAACAACAATAACAATAGTAGTAACAACAGCAACAGCAGCAACAAAAACCATAACAATAGTAGTAACAACAGCAACAGCAGCAACAACAACAACAATAACAATAGTAGTAATAACAGCAACAGCAGCAACAAAAACCATAACAATAGTAGTAACAAAAGCAACAGCAGCAGCAACAACAACAATAACAATAGTAGTAACAACAGCAACAGCAGCAACAAAAACCATAACAATAGTAGTAACAACAGCAACAGCAGCAACAACAACAACAATAACAATAGTAGTAACAACAGCAAGAGCAGCAGCAACAACAACAATAACAATAGTAGTAACAACAGCAGCAACAACAATAACAATAGTAGTAACAACACCAACAGCAGCAACAACAATAACAATAGTAGTAACTACAGCAACAGCAGCAGCAACACTAACAATAGTAGCAACAACAGCAACAACAACAATAACAATAGTAGTAACAACAGCAACAGCAGCAGCAACAACAATAACAATAGTAGTAACCACAGCAGCAACAACAACAACAATAACAATAGTAGTAACAACAGCAACAACAACAACAACAATAACAATAGTAGTTTACAACAACAACAGCAACAACAACAATAACAATAGTAGTAACAACAGCAACAGCAGCAACAACAATAACAATAGTAGTAACAACAGCAACAGCAACAACAACAATAACAATAGTAGTAACAACAGCAACAGCAGCAACAACAATAATAATAGTAGTAACTACAGCAACAGCAGCAGCAGCACTAACAATAGTAGCAACAACAGCAACAACAACAATAACAATAGTAGTAACAACAGCAACAGCAGCAACAACAATAACAATAGTAGTAACAACAGCAACAGCAACAACAACAATAACAATAGTAGTAACAACAGCAACAGCAGCAACAACAATAATAATAGTAGTAACTACAGCAACAGCAGCAGCAGCACTAACAATAGTAGCAACAACAGCAACAACAACAATAACAATAGTAGTAACAACTGCAACAGCAGCAACAACAATAACAATAGTAGTAACAACAGCAACAGCAGAAAACAACAATAACAATAGTAGTAACAACAGCAACAGCAACAACAACAATAACAATAGTAGCAACAACAGCAACAACAACAATAACAATAGTAGTAACAACAGCAACAACAATAACAATAGTGGAAACAACAGCAACAGCAGCAGCAACAACAATAACAATAGTAGTAACAACAGCAACAGCAGCAACAAAAACCATAACAATAGTAGTAACAACAGCAACAGCAGCAACAACAACAACAATAACAATAGTAGTAACAACAGCAACAGCAGCAACAAAAACCATAACAATAGTAGTAACAACAGCAACAGCAGCAACAACAACAACAATAACAATAGTAGTAACAACAGCAACAGCAGCAGCAACAACAACAATAACAATAGTAGTAACAACAGCAACAGCAGCAACAAAAACCATAACAATAGTAGTAACAACAGCAACAGCAGCAACAACAACAACAATAACAATAGTAGTAACAACAGCAATAGCAGCAGCAACAACAACAATAACAATAGTAGTAACAACAGCAGCAACAACAATAACAATAGTAGTAATAACACCAACAGCAGCAACAACAATAACAATAGTAGTAACTACAGCAACAGCAGCAGCAGCACTAACAATAGTAGCAACAACAGCAACAACAACAATAACAATAGTAGTAACAACAGCAACAGCAGCAGCAACAACAATAACAATAGTAGTAACCACAGCAGCAACAACAACAATAATAACAATAGTAGTAACAACAGCAACAACAGCAACAACAATAACAATAGTAGTAACAACAGCAACAGCAACAACAACAATAACAATAGTAGTAACAACAGCAACAGCAGCAACAACAATAACAATAGTAGTAACAACAGCAACAGCAACAACAACAATAACAATAGTAGTAACAACAGCAACAGCAACAACAACAATAACAATAGTAGTAACAACAGCAACAGCAGCAACAACAATAACAATAGTAGTAACTACAGCAACAGCAGCAGCAGCACTAACAATAGTAGCAACAACAGCAACAACAACAATAACAATAGTAGTAACAACAGCAGCAAGAACAACAACAATAACAATAGTAGCAACAACAGCAACAGCAACAACAACAATAACAATAGTAGTAACAACAGCAGCAAGAACAACAACAATAACAATAGTAGTAACAACAGCAACAGCAGCAACAACAACAATAACAATAGTAGTAACAATAGTAGCAACAACAGCAACAGCAACATTAATAATAGTAGTAACAACAGCAACAACAACAACAACAACAATAACAATAGTAGCAACAACAGTAACAACAACAACAATAACAATAGTAGCAACAACGGCAACAGCAGCAGCAACAACAATAACAATAGTAGGAACAACAGCAACAGCAGCAACAACAACAATAAAAATAGTAACAACAACAGAAACAGCAGCAACAACAATAACAATAGTAGTAACAACAGCAGCAACAACAATAACAATAGTAGCAACAACAGCAACAGCAGCAACAACAATAACAATAGTAGTAACAACAGCAACAGCAACAACAACAATAACAATAGTAGTAACAACAGCAACAACAACAATAACAATAGTAGTAACAACAGCAACAGCAACAACAACAATAACAATTGTAGTAACAACAGCAACAGCCTCAACAACAACAATAACAATAGTAGTAACAACAGCAACAGCAGCAGCAACAACAATTACAATAGTAGTAACTACAGCAACAGCAGCAACAACAGTAAAAATTGTAGTAACAACAGCAACAGCAGCAACAACAATAACAATAGTAGTAACAACAGCAGCAACAACAATAACAATAGTAGTAACAACAGCCACAGCAGCAACAACAATAACAATAGTAGTAACTACAGCAGCAACAACAATAACAACAATAACGATAGTAGTAACAACAGCAACAGCAGCAGCAACAATAACAATAGTAGCATCAACAGCAACAGCAGCAACAACAATAACATTAGTAGTAACAACAGCAACAACAACAATATCAATAGTAGTAACAACAGCAACAGCAGCAGCAACAATAACAATAGTAGCATCAACAGCAACAGCAGCAACAACAATAACATTAGTAGTAACAACAACAACAGCAACAATAACAATAACAATAGTAGTAACAACAGCAACAGCAACAACAACAATAACAATAGTAGTAACAACAGCAACAGCAGCAACAACAATAACAATAGTAGTAACAACAGCAGCAACAGCAACAACAACAATAACAATAGTTGTCACAACAGCAACAGCAGCAACAACAATAACAATAGTAGTAACAACAGCAGCAAGAACAACAACAATAACAATAGTAGTAACAACAGCAACAGCAGCAACAACAATAACAATAGTAGTAACAACATCAGCAACAACAACAACAACAATAACAATAGTTGTAACAACAGCAACAGCAGCAACAACAATAACAATAGTAGTAACAACAGCAACAACAACAACAACAACAATAACAATAGTTGTAACAACAGCAACAGCAGCAACAACAATAACAATAGTAGTAACAACAGCAGCAACAACAACAACAACAATAACAATAGTTGTAACAACAGCAACAGCAGCAACAACAATAACAATAGTAGTAACAACAGCAACAGCAGCAACAACAATAACAATAGTAGTAACAACAGCAACAGCAGTAACAACAATAGTAGTAACAACAGCAACAGCAACAACAACACTAACAATAGAAGTAACAACAGCAACAGCAGCAACAACAATAACAATAGTAGTAACAACAGCAACAGCAGCAACAACAATAGTAGTAACAACAGCAACAGCAACAACAACAATAACAATAGTAGTAACAACAGCAACAGCAGCAACAACAATAACAATAGTAGTAACAACAGCAACAGCAGCAACAACAATAACAATAGTAGTAACAACAGCAGCAGCAGCAACAACAATAGTAGTAACAACAGCAACAGCAACAAAAACAATAACAATAGTAGTAACAACAGCAACAGCAGCAACAACAATAACAATAGTAGTAACAACAGCAACAGCAGCAACAACAATAACAATAGTAGTAACAACAGCAACAGCAGCAACAACAATAGTAGTAACAACAGCAACAGCAACAACAACAATAACAATAGTAGTAACAACAGCAACAGCAGCAACAACAGTAACAATAGTAGTAACAACAGCAACAACAACAACCGCAATAACAATAGTAGTAACAACAGCAACAGCAGCAACAACAATAACAATAGTAGTAACAACAGCAGCAGCAGCAACAACAATAGTAGTAACAACAGCAACAGCAACAAAAACAATAACAATAGTAGTAACAACAGCAACAGCAGCAACAACAATAACAATAGTAGTAACAACAGCAACAGCAGCAAGAACAATAACAATAGTAGTAACAACAGCAACAGCAGCAACAACAATAGTAGTAACAACAGCAACAGCAACAACAACAATAACAATAGTAGTAACAACAGCAACAGCAGCAACAACAATAACAATAGTAGTAACAACAGCAACAACAACAACCACAATAACAATAGTAGTAACAACAGCAACAGCAACAACAACAATAACAATAGTAGTAACAACAGCAACAGCAGCAACAACAATAACAATAGTAGTAACAACAGCAACAACAACAACCACAATAACAATAGTAGTAACAACAGCAACAGCAGCAACAACAATAACAATAGTAGTAACAACAGCAACAGCAGCAACAACAATAACAATAGTAGTAACAACAGCAACAACAACAACGACAATAACAATAGTAACAACGGTGCTAAAAATAGCAACCACAACAACATAACTATAAGCCACCACAAAAATAATGCATGAGCAACTCCAGAAAATCAAATATTTGTCAAAACTAAATCAATTTTATTAATATTTCATGCAATAGTGTTATTGAAGATGTCCGCCATGGTGATGATGGCAGTGGTGGTGATAATGCTGAGGCGGTTAATATCGATTACCCATGGTGATGACGATGATAATGATGAGATGATGATGATGGTGATGATGATGGTGATGGTGATGATGATGATGATAATGGTGGTGGTGATGATGATGGTGATGTTAATGATAATGGTGGTGGTGATGATGATGGTGATAATGATGATGATGGTGGTAGTGGTGATAATGATGATGATGATGATGATGATGGTTATGATGGTGATGATGATGATCATGATGATGAATGATGATCATGATGGTGGTGGTGATGATGATGATGATGATGATGATGATGATGATGATGATGGCGATGATGATGATGGTGATGTTGATGATGAATATGGTGGTGGTGATGATGATGATGGATGATAATGATGATGATGGTGAAAATGATTTTGCATGGATGACAGTGAAATATAAATGATGAAAGATGATGAAAATGGTGATGATGATGATGATAAAGATTATGATGATGATGATGATGATGATGATGATGGTGCTGGTGGTGGTGCTGGTGATGATGATGACAACGATGACGTCTATGATGATGATGATGATGATGATAAAGATTATGATGATGATGATGATGATGATGGTGATGGTGGTGGTGGAGATAGTGGTTGTGATGGTGACAACGATGACATCTATAATGATGATGATGATGATAATGAAGATCATGTGTTTCAAAACTCAAGTGGGGATTGTTTATTACTTTGTTTTATTTATTTATTTTTTGTTTTGTTTTTTTCTTTTATTTGCTTTTATTGTTTTTGTTTTCTGTTGAGTTAATTTAAATTAGACAAACAAATTATTTTCAAAAAATTTGATAAATGAAGATTGATCGCTTATTTTGTTTGGTAATTATTGGAAGAAAATACATATGTATTTCTTGCCGTTCTTCCTGTTATGGTGCTGATGTTGTTGTTGCTGTTGATAATGATGATTGTGGTGGTGGTGGTGGTGGTGGTTTTCTTCCTGTATCATTTGTTTCTTGTTGCTTGTGCCGCTGGTGTTATTTTCAGTAATATAGTTCCTGTTGTTGCTGCTCTTGTTTAACCCTAGGCCGCGGCTTGTTTGAGTAAATTTAGATTAAGATTATTCATATAGAAAATTATATATATAAACAAGATGGCGTAGGACAGAACAAAGGAGAGCCACAGAGTAAGAAATCAGTCACTGAGAAGTTTACAGAATGTGTAACAAAAGAGCAAGAGCTTTGGCAATATAAACAACCATCAGGTTATTTAACCAACCAACCAGAAATTTATAATAAATTGAAGTGAAAACCAACAGGTGCATGTGTTTTTATTGGCAGCATTGGCTCCCAAAGTATAACAATTGATATATATATATAATTTTGATTGACATATATATATATCAAATAACAGACCAAGCATAGATGAGTTGAAAAAGAAACTTAGCATAAGAGGGATAAGTTGTGGTGTGCAGGAGAGAAGACTAAGATGGTATGGACATGTGATGGGCATGGAGGATGACCGCTGGGTAAAGAAGGGCCAAGAAATCCCAGTAGAAGGAAGACGCAGTAAAGGAAGACCACGAAAAACATGGGCAGAGGTGGTGAGAGCAGACCTCAGAGGAGATGACGAAGGACCGTGACAAATAGAGAGATGCTGTGCTGAATAGGACCCGTCCCACCCTTGCAAGCAGGGAAAAGCGGACGTAAAATGATGATGATGATGATGACAGACATGCATAAAGTAACCTATCAAACTTTAACAGGAGATAATCTATAAAAAAATGTGTATCCCTCTATAGCTATCAAATGCGTTTCTTCTACAGAGGATAGGGCACATGTTTGAGGTTTTCTCAAAAATGGCATTTATATTTTTGAATGTAATATATATATATATATATGTGTGTGTGTGTGTGTGTGTGTGTGTGTGTGTGTGTGTGTGTGTGTGTGTGTGTGTGTGTGTGTGTGTGTGTGTGTGTGTGTGTGTGTGTGTGTTTTGCGAGGTTTTTGATATGAAAACGTGTGTCAAAACAAATATTGTTATACTTGGGGAGGGTCATATTGTTGTAATAATATTGCCATAATTAATAACAGATCACACTCACTGTTTGATTGGTTTTCGCTTCTGTATCTTTTATATCAGTTAATTTATTCTGTCCTCAATGTTTACCATTGCCTGATCAACGGTCAAAAATACAGGTATAATATAGACACAAACACATATATATAGTCTAATAAAGTTCTTTCGTTGCACATCTGCAAATATATCTGAAAATAAGCAAACTATTCGGGTTTTTTATTTTTCATTCTGAGCAGATGACAACCTCCCAGAGAGAAAATAAATAATTGTTTGGACCCTTATCTCAATAACATCAATTGGCGCATTCTTCGTCAAAGGTCTACATTGAAGTACCTTATTAAATTCTATGATAAATATTCAACAAAATCAAATAAACTTATCTCTTGGACAGTTTCCATTTTATAATAATCCAGACCGACTGTAATTATTTCTTTAGTACTTGGTTACGCTGGCCGGCCTTATGATAATGTCACCTACCGGACTCATCCTGTTGAAGTAGTACAGAATCTAATTCTGAAGTAAATATCATTTGTTCCAACTAGGTGGAGATGACTTCTCTCAGAGACAATATTATGTCGTATGTACAAGAACATCAAGCCCTTGCTAAGTTTTTGTTAGTGCCTCGACTGGTAAACACGTCACAATATTTATAAAGTGGGCGGGGGATTGGCAGTATCAGAATAATTTCGGACGCCATGCTTTGCAGCATAGATTTACACCCCTTTGTGGTTTGAGTTCAAATCCCGCTGAGGTTAACTTTGCTTTTCATCCTTACGGGGTCGATAAAATAAAGTACCAGTAATGTACGAGGATAATTGCTGACCTTGTGCCAAAGTAGAAACAATATTTATAAAGATGTCTTAGTTACACCCTGAATACTAGATATCAAATGCAAATGAATCAACCACGAGGGAAGTTTATAAATAATGTGTGAATTTGTCTATATAAAGAGAGTGAGTAGTAAAATCGTATTTTATAAGTTTCCTCCCGGGTAACACTGGGTAAGCCATTTAGTTTGCACTTAGATATGGTGTAGTTATAAATGTTGTTTTGTCGTTTTTTGTAAGGTTACACAAGCGACCGCAATTTTTTAATGCCTTACTATTGACTATGTTAACTATGTTACTAATGCTGCGAGTGCCACAGTCGTCGTTGCCATTATTGTTGCTATCTAGGTTTCTTTTGTATCCTTTACTGTCTGTTTTAATTATTGACTGCAGTAAGTGCAATAAAGTTAACTTGAATGCCTCTTCATTGCCGTTACTATCTTTTAGAAATATCAGTCAAATCACCCTGAAATAATACACTATCTGAAAACGGTTTAGCAACAGGAAAAGAATTTCGTTGCAAAACACTGCTTCAAAAAGAGAACCGTTTTCAGTACAATTAATTAAAAAATTCAGTCGTGGAACCCACTTGGCGAACTCTCATTTCAGTACGAAAAATGACCTTAAAACATTCCTTATATGTTGTTTACAATGTGAATGGTAAAAGTAAGGAAACTTTGTTTAGTGCTTATTAGATGTATTTGTATTTTTTAATTGTATTCATGCTGTATTGCCAAACTATATTTTAATATTTAATTTAATCATATATGAACTTCGACCTTCATCCTCTTAAAGTGGGGCTGGGGCTACAAACAAACACACGATTACAAAAGAATACTTATTGATCTGTGGGAAATTTATCATTACTGCTGTTTGCTCTATCCCCATATTTGCTAAAGTAAATATATACATATATGGGACCGTGCATAGGTATATGTGCATATATATATATATATATATATATATATATATGTGTATATTGATATTTATATACGCAAAGAATGCACACAAACACACACGCACATATATATATTATATAAATACATTACATACATACATACTTAGAAACATGCAAACATATATATAAAAGCTTAGCGTTTGTTTCGATCTGTATTATTCCCCGAACACGTTTTATAATCATGTATTTATTGCGACCTTTAACTTTGAAAAGGATTGGGGTTAAAAGATTAGATATTGAGGAAAACAAACGTTCGTACAATTACTATTTACAGAGAGAGAAGACAGCTCCAATTATATATATATATATGTGTGTGTGTGTGTGTGTGTGTGTGTGTGTGTGTGTGTGTGTGTGTGTGTGTGTGCCTGCATGCATGTGTGTGTACGTGAATATGTGTGTGTGTGCGTGAGTGTGTATGTATATTTGTTTACCTATTTGTATATATATATATATATGAAAGCACAAGTGAAGCCATTTTTTCTTCCCCCCTGTCTTAATATACCTAACTGTACCAAGGATTACACACATTTTCCAATATATATATATGTATATGCATAATACATACACACGCACACGCACGCACACACACACACACACACACACACACACACACACACACACACACACACACATACATATATATACATATATAATATGTATATATTGCCTGACTAAATATAGTTATTATTTGAACGATATATTTTATTGTACAATGGATGATGCGGGGAAACATCATGACGAAGCTTCTGTTGAAAATTGATGATGAGAATTGTTGGAGAGGGTCATACCAACGATAGGATGATACTCATTATTAATGGATTATAGACGCTTTTAGTGGTGGTGGTGGTGGTGGTGATGATGATGATGAGTGTTTCTACTTTTGGCATAAGGCCAGCAATTATCCCAGTGCATTACTGGTGCTTTATTTTATTGATCCCGTAAGGATGAAAGGCAAAGTTGACCTCAGCAGAATTTGAACTCAGAACGCAAAGGACCATAACTCTATGATGCAAAGCATGGTGTTTGGCGCTCTACCGATACTGCCAATCTCACCGCCTTGATGATAATGACAATGATGATATTAATAATAATTTCTATCTTGACCACAAGGTCTAACACATAAGGGGTGATATAAGGCACGGAACACTGGGGTTTTACCAAAAGAAATCGAGTAAATACATTAGATAACAATAAACAACAAAATACATAACAAAAAAGATTCCCCAATGGGGGGAATACCACCCAGGGGTGACACTGGCGCCACATCAATTCTAAACCACTCTACTCTCTGAGAAAAGGCCAGTAGAGCGCCCTTTTCCTCAGCAATCTCACCAGCCTAGAGGCGCATGCTCTAGTTGGCCCATTAAGTCAGGCCATCTTTGCTACATTCATGCAGCGATTAACAAATGAACTGGAAGGGGGCAACTCCCACTCCACTCTCGTCTTCTTTTCTAAGTGGAACTTAAGATATTTGATGAAGGCTTAGCCTAAGAGGAAAGTTTCTGTCCAGCACATAACCTATTTCACCAGAGGAAAACTGCCTGCCCTTCCCGGTCAAAAGAAGGTGGCGTAGTGTTCTTCACGATTGACTCGGTCGATCACCGATTCCGTCCTCATCATGGTAGTAGCTTTTCAACAAAACGGAACAGACAATAATGCACGGACACTAGACTTGTGCTTGCGGAACGGTTTCGTCGCTCTGACTGCACTTCCGTGCCTGTAGAGTTTATCTCGAAACGGAAGACCCCCCCCCCTCCCACACACACACACTCCGGTACCAGTATCAAGAAAGGGATTACTAGTCGTCTGGTTGAACGTTCTACGGGACAGACTGGTCAATTCGATTTCGTTGACGCCCTGAGCCACTCCGAGGACATCGTCGAGCCTGCTTCTAGTCCTCTATAGAGGTTTAGGGTGGAATTTCCACTGACCACATTGTTCGACTTGTAGGGGGTAGTTAGCAGCTGGAAGCATTCCAGTCGTCGGGTTTGCTTGATCCACCACTGCAGCTCAGTCAGAAAGACGCACTGCGGAAACACTTTTCTGACAAACGGCGATCACGACTGTTCAGTTTATGAATATCTGGATATTCCAGAATCTCAGCGAATATTTGCGCACCATCAACGATGGCATACCTAGCACCCAGCGTAGAGGGTGTTGATAGCTGATGGACCGTCTCACGAATAAAGCATGTCCTTCCACATGAAGCTGAAGAGTAAAGGCTCCAATCTGGCGAGGCGCGGACAAGTCAAGGCACGACAGTGAAGGGGTAATAAATGACGGACGCGATATACGAGTTCGCTACCTCCACCCGACTTTGCAGTGATAGCTTTCTTTTGTCCCACTTCTGTGTGAGAGCGGCCACCATGCTTGTTACCTCGGGTCAGGTCTTATCCATCTGGAGGTAAGTACCAAATCAGACACCGAGAAACTTCCATTCTCACGACGCTGTTGAATGACATTGATTTGCTTCTCCAGGGGCCGAGCTTCAGGCTCACTAACATTCCCGAGTTGAACTTTGCTCCCGTTAACCTTTCATATTCCTCTAAACAGTTGCCGACCACCTCGATTTCCGATGTCACGGTGATGTCGTTCGTGTATGCCAATGCAGCATTTCCACGTCCGGTTCGACTGGGATGCCCTGCAACAGTTCTAACCTCTTTAGTAATTGCTCGAGTGGGCAACTCTACAAGTCAAAGCCCAAGTGGGCAACTCTACAAGTCAAAGTATAATTTTAAACGGGTGTTTAAGAAAAAATGTAGTTATTACTAGTATAAAAACATAATATTCTACTAGTTGTTTTATTGCAGAGGAGAAAAATAGACGTTTTTTAAGGTACTGTGTGCATAGATCAAAACACAACACTATCTTAAATTCAGACTTCTCAAATAATCGTGTGGCTTTAAGACTGGTGGGTCAAAGAGTTTTATAAAACGAGACAATCCGAAAAGACATATTGCTGTGTGCTAATTAATATTAGAGTGTTTGAGATCTGCATCCACGACCATCCTGAAGAGGCTTCCGATGAAACCTATATCTGAGTATGGCTTGGATGATCCTCTACAATGCATAATAAAACGGAGATGGCAACATATCCACGAGAGCCGAAGAAAGATTATTAATAATAAATAAATAAATAAAAGTCTGATAGAAAATAGTAAACAAGCCAAAGAGAAATAAAAGAGGCAAAGGAGAGGCTACCCCACGAGAACAATCAGCTTTACGACGGTTCGGAAGCCAAGCAATGTCTTACTCGACTCGATGTTAAAAAACTAGAAGAAAATAAACCAATGAATATATTAATAGCACTTGTAAAGAACTAGTAATTAGTAGGTAATAATTGTCGAATATATAAGAATTCTAGATAGAAGACAATCAAATTTTAATTACATTTCGTTTGTGTGTAAATTGTTTGTGTATTTCATTTTATTTATTTATTCATTCATTTTTACAAAAGAGGTTATATTTGGTCAGAAATATCTGCCAAAACTTCCCGGTTGAATATCACACATTAACGAATACAGACATCGATTTTACAACTAATGGCACGTCTTACATTGGTTTTCCTTCAACATTTAATTAAAACATATGAAGAAGCACTTCCGCTTTCTCTGCTTAATTGACGAGAAACAAATATCCAAAAATGCAAAACAAACCAACTAAAAAGAGAAAGAAAAAATGATAATAACAACAATGGAAAAAACTGCATTGTGACAATTCAATTCGCCATTTCCTTTTCCACATTGAAGAATAATTGTATCGGCCATTTCTTTGTTTATGATATTAAATTTGTGAATAAGATTTTTTGGTCGTTGTTCACCATATTCCTGTTTGCCACTTTCCAATTATCTACCAAATACAAGAGAAATTAAGCATTAATTCACTTACCAGAATTTCCTCGAACTCGTCAAGAACTGTATATATATATCCAAAATTAAAATTAAGGGTTGTCATGTCTGATAGACATGCGCCATATCCACTGTAGAATAAGCTCAAAGATTAGATCCGAGCATTACATATCAACTAGAAATAGATTGACATATATATATATAAAATAAACATATGAAACAATCACACACACACACACACACATATATATATATATATATATATATATATATATGGGAGCGAGTAGGACCCCGACGGCTGAGCTCAAGCCGTTTCGACCGCTAATTCTGGATTATATATGTATATATATGTATATATATATATATATATATACATATATATATATATATATATATATATATATATATATATATATATATATATATATATATATATATATATATATATATATATACATATATATATGTGTATATATATATATATATATATATATATATATATATATATATATATATATATGTATATATATATATATATATATATATATATATACATATATATATATATATATAGTTCCAATCGGAAACCATGTTTATTCCCTTTCAGAAACTAATTAGTTGGAGTGAAATTTTAGTAAGTAAGTAAATTTTTATAATTTTCTTGTTTTACGTCTTTCATATAATTGTTCTGCATCCCCTTGCATTGAACCACAAAGTTACTAAGCCAAAACCTATATATTTGCTAGCATAGGTATACATCTGTATATATATGTTGGTAGATATACAAATTCTTTATAATTATCTCCAAATTATTTTGTTGAGCAAAAATTTGCCAAAACTACTGGTATGCTTCATAGTAATAGCCAGGCTACTGTCTTATTGGCACCCTCACTCCTCACTGATTGACCTCGATGTCACGTGATTGATTCTTTTGAATTCGCCACTGACTAAATAGGCAGTGATTTTTCAATGTCCTGGAATCTAGTCCTCGCTTGCTTTTTTCCATCCACTGAATTATTTTCGGATAACTTCCATGTGTCCACGCTTTGCCTGGGAACTTAGCTGAGAACAGATCTCCCTGATGACGAAAGGACATTTCTCCATGTTGTTCCAATCGGAAATCATGTTTATTCCCTTTCAGAAACTAATTAGTTGGAGTGAAATTTTAGTAAGTAAATTTTTATAATTTTCTTATTTTACGTATATATATACATATATATATATATATATATATATATATATATATATATATATATATATATATATATGTATATATATATATATGTATATATTTATATATATATATATATATATATTTATATATATATATATATATATATATATATATATATATATATATATATATATATACACACACATATATATATATATACATATATATATGCATACAAACATATATATATATACATACATATATATATATATATATATATATATACATACATATATATATATATATATATATATATATATATATATATATATATATATACATATATATATATATATATATATATATATATATATATATATATATACATATATATATATATATATATATATATATATATATATATATATATATATATATATATATATATACAGTTATATATATATATAGAGAGAGAGAGACAGAATTAGTATATTTACGAACATATGCGTACAGATGTACACTAATGCTAGCAAATACACAAGTTATGTCATAGTACCTAGGTGGTTCAATGCAGGAGGATGCAGAACAATTATATGAAAGACGTAAAATAAGAAAATTTTAAAAATTAAAAATTAACTTACTTACTAAAATTTTCACTCCAACTAATTAGTTTCTGTAATGGGATAAAGATAGTTACGTAATGTAACTGTCGAGAATTCATTACGTCATCAGGGACTCTATTCTCAGCTAAGTCTCCAGGCAATGCGCGGACACTAGGGACTCATATAAAAATAATAATAATTCGGTGGATATATGTATATATATATACATATATATATATATATATATATATATATATATATATATATATATATATATATTGTTATACTTTGGGAGGGTCATGTTGCCAATAAGAAACACAGGTACCAGTTGCTTTCACTTCAATTTATTATAATAAATTTATAATAAATTTATAAATTTATAAATTTCTGGTTGGTTGGTTGGTTCCACAACCAGATAGTTGTTTATATATTGTCATAGTTCTTTCGTCACACACTTTGTGACCTCTTCAGTGACTGGGGATTCCTTACTTTGTTTTTGTGCCTCTCCTTTGTTCTGTCCTACGCCATTTTGTTTCTGTGTGTGTGTTGTGTGCTCAGTCTGCGCATGCGCCACATCCGGGTGTCTGTGTGTGTTTATGTTCATTTGTTTATTTGTTTATTTACATGTTACTGGTTGGTTGTTTGTTCTATGTGTGTGTGTGTTTTCATTTTGTCCTTAATTGTAAGTTGTGATGTTGCTGTTCCACTCATATTTTCTATTTAATTTTGGTTGTAATTCTTTTATGTTTATTGCCTCTGTGATTTGTCTAAACATTGCGTCTTTTCTGTGTGTAGATTCTATTTTTATTTCTATGTTCTCTAATTTACCCTTGTGTTAGATTTTAGCATGTTGGTAGAGTACAGATGATTCTTTACTATCTTGAAGGTCTCGCTAGTGTTCATTTATCCGTTCCCCTACACTACGAGCTGTCTCACCTATGTACACTATATTTTTGTCTCTACATTGTCCTTCAGTACATCTTATGCTATACACTACATTTCTAGTTTTACAGTTAATATGGGGGCTTATTTTACAGGTTATACATTTCTTATCTATACATGAGGGTCTTTGAAAAGGGTATGTCTTGCTAATAAGTGTTTTTACGGAGGTACCTGGTCTTTCTACTATCTTAATATTGAGTATATGTTTATCTAGGGCCCTTCTAAATTTGTAAGCTAATTCACCTCTAGGGGTTGTATCGATGAACATTACACTCTGGTATTTATTGCTATCATACCATGAGTTTATACTATTAGCCTTGTTCCTAGTTCTTTCTATTCTATTCCAAAATTTGCTCCGATACAAGGGGCAGGTCCCATTTTTGTCATTATTTACCATGTTTCCCATTTGGTTCTGGCTCCTCTATACACTCTGATTTTATCTCTCTGATTGTAGCCAGAGAACTGCATACGGTGGATGAAGTGTTGTATGTGTCTCTCTAGTTCTTCGGGGTTGCACATAATGTATAATAAGGCATAGGGAAGATTACACTATATATATATATATATATATATATATATATATATATATATATATATATATATATATATATATATGCATATATATATATATATATATATATATATATATATACATATTTTTTTTTACATTGTGTTTTCCCCTCCAAATATTCGCTTATATTTCTTTATATATTCTCTATATATATTTTTTTGTCTTTATTATTTCCACTTCTATCCTCCTTTATATTTCACCTTATTCTTACTTTTATACCTTATTATAGTGTAATCTTCCCCATGCCTTTTTATACACTAATAATTATAGGTTATTATTATTACTCTTTTTCCATTTCTAATTACCTCATGTACTTTCTCCTCCGCTATATATATATATATATTGTATGCCCTTTGTGGTTGTGTAGCCTCTGCGCACCCTCTGCACCATACTATCGACGCCACCCCATCTATGGTTCAGCTAACCACCCGACTCCCGGGAATGAATATGACCGCAGCTAGTAAACAAGGACCCACAGCCCGCCCTCCCGCACCAAAATTAGACTTATCGTCCACTACTTTTGCTCTTTACTCTCTTTACTCTTTGTTCTTGACTGTTTGGTTGGTAGAGTCCATAACACCAATCAAACCCCTTTTATAGCTCTGACGAATCCTACGGTTACGTAAGGAAGAAACATTGTAAGCCAATAAAAATCTTTTGATGTTGTAGACGCTCTTGTGTTCTTTATCATATATATGGCTTCATACTTATATATATATATATATATATATATATACATATATATATATATATATATATATATATATATATATATATATATATATATATATATATATATATATATATATATATGTATATATATATATATATATACATATATATATATATATGTTGTTATACTTTGGGAGGGTCATGTTGCCAATAAGAAACACACGCACCAGTTGCTTTCACTTCAATTTATTATATATTTATAAATTTATAAATTTACAAATCTACAAACTTATAAATTTCTGGTTGGTTGGTTGGTTCCACAACCAGATAGTTGTTTATATATAGTCATAGTCCTTTCGTCACATATTCTGTGACCTCTTCAGTGACTGGGGATTCCTTTCTTTGTTTCTGTGCCTTTCCTTTCTTCTGTCCTACGCCATTTTGTTTCTGTGTGTGTGCTGTGTGCTCCGTTTGGGCATGCGCCACATCCGGGTGTCTGTGTGTGTTTGTGTTCATTTATCTATTTGTTTATTTATTTACATGTTGTTGGTTGGTTGTTTGTTCTATGTGTGTGTGTGTGTTTTCATTTTGTCCTTAATTTGCTTCTATACAAGGGGCAGGTCCCATTTATGTCATTATTTACCATTTTTTCCCATTTGGTTCTGGCTCCTCTATACACTCTGATTCTATCTCTCTGATTGTAGCCAGAGAACTGCATACGGTGGATGAAGTGTTGTATGTGTCTCTCTAGTTCTTCGGGGTTGCACATGCGGGACACATTTCTCATCACCCGTACCAAATCCGCAATCAGTATGTTGATTTTGGTATGGTCCGAAATGGCCGTGTTTCGGTGGATCAGATGTTTGGAAGTCATGGGTTTGGCATAATGGGAATGGAGGATTTGTTTTTGGTTTTTAATGGTATCTAACCAGAGCTCTGTGTCTAGTACAGGTAATCGATGGTTGGGGTGTCTACTTGGGTAGTTTATAGTAACTCTAATGCTCTGGTGGATGGAGTTTGCTATTTGCTGGATGCTTTCCATTGTGTTTTTCTCTAGTTCCTGACTGTTCTCTAGTGGGGGTGTCTTAACTACGATGTTTATATCATCTACGTAGCGGGAGTACATTATCAGGGTTATGCTGTCTTCTAATTGTTCTTTAAGTTTAATTTTAAGTCTACTGTCCCACCATACCATGAATAAGTTAGCTATGTCGCCTGCAATGCTAACACCAATGGCTGCTCCTTCCTCTTGGGCATATGTTTTTCCATTAAATTTGAACATATGTTCCTTAAGGGTTAATTTTATGCTGGCCCCTACCGCATGTGCAATCATTTTCTTCAGTTCATCGTGGTTTTCGGGTGTCCGTATGGCCCTGGTCCACCCGTTCCATCTATCTGTGTGGGTTTTCTTGGCCATTGAGGTAATGGTAGGTGGTCTGCCTCTTGCTGGTCTTGTAGGGCACAGGTTGCTAAGGTCATAAGTGTCTAGGTAACTATTACTATGGGTAAGCTTAAGTAGAAGTCCCAGCTCACTGGTATCAATCCCACGGAACTCAACCTTGCTCTCGCTGATCATTTCTACGCATTTCTCCACAGCAAAATCCACGTCAATAGATGGATACAGGGACACAACATCCATACTGCCTATTATGCAGTTTGTTAGGTCCCCAGATCGGTTACTCACGCCGATTCTGCTGAGGAGGTCTTCCGTGCTGTCACATACATCTGGGGACATCTCAATGATGGGGCGTATGATCAGGGAGAGGAAGTAGGACAGTCTGTAGTTACTAGCAATGTTAGCTCCACAGTGTGGCCGTGTTGGTGGTCCCGCGACAGGGTCACAGCCCGTTTTATGGTCTTTTCGAAGCCCATACAACGCCGGCACGTCATTGTTCCAGGCCTGGAAGTTGTTGGCAGTCCTTTTGTTGGGCTGCATTATATTCCTCCACATCACCGTATGGGCATTGAGGGTGTTTTCTCTATCCTCATGCTCTTGTGGTGTTACCTCTCTTGTGTTAGTGATGTGGCGTTGCATTGCCTGGATGTAGTTTGGCAGGCTGTCAACCGACATTCTGCCAGACTTGTCTGTTGGAAAGCATGCTATCTCTCCATTACGTGAGCGCTGCATGAGCTTACGCAAGCCATTTGCAGATTTTTCTCCTAGTTGCTGGGCCTCTATTCTATTATGCTTCTTGCTATACTGTTCTATAATATTTCTAAGTTCGGATCTAGCTAGACTAAATTGTGCTTCTGTTTGTTCATCGACCTGCGACGGCAACTGCGTGCGTTTGTTAAATGGTAAAGTCGTGGCGTGGACTCGTCGCAGGTCGAATGATTTATCGGAGGGATTATAAAACGGAGAGTTCCAGGCTGCTGCTTTATGTGTACTAGTGCTATTGTTATCGTTAGTTGTATTGTTTCTATTTCTATTTCCACCACCAGCCTCATGGTTGTTTCTATGTCTCTCATAATTACTCCTGTCTCTTTCCACTGGCTCAATGTTGTTATCTACCCTATTTTGTGTGTCTGTGTGTTCGTCTTGGTTATTCTCTTTGTCCTTAGTCTCCCTTCTCCTTTTCCTTTTAATTCTATAACTTTCCCTTATTTCTGTGATTTCTGTGCTACTGTCATTACTTGTTTTCTGTGTCTGTGTGTTTGTTAAGATTGTGGTGGTGGTGAGAGGCATTGAATGCGTGTGTGCTGTTGTTGTTGATGTGTGCTGTTGTTGATGTGTGTTGTTGTTGTCTCCGTGTGTGTTATTGTTGTTGTGTGTGTTGTTATTGTTGTTTGTGTCTGCGTGTCTGTTGTTGTTGTTTCTGGGTATGTTGCTATTGTTGTTTAGGCAAATTACAGAGGCAGTAAGCATAAAAGAATTACAACCAAAATTAAATAGAAAATATGAGTGGAACAGCAACATCACAACTTACAATTAAGGACAAAATGAAAACACACACACACATAGAACAAACAACCAACCAACAACATGTAGATAAATAAACAAATAGATAAATGAACACAAACACACACAGACACACGGATGTGGCGCATGCGCAAACGGAGCACACAACACACACACAGAAACAAAATGGCGTAGGACAGAAGAAAGGAAAGGCACAAAAACAAAGAAAGGAATCCCCAGTCACTGAAGAGGTCACAGAGTGTGTGACGAAAGGACTATGACTATATATAAACAACTATCTGGTTGTGGAACCAACCAACCAACCAACCAGAAATTTATAAGTTTGTAGATTTGTAAATTTATAAATTTATAAATATATAATAAATTGAAGTGAAACAACTGGTGCGTGTGTTTCTTATTGGCAACATGACCCTCCCAAAGTATAACAATATCGGTTTCAACACAAGATTTCAGATAAAGAATCTTGCTAAACAAATTCAGAAACGATATATATATATGTATATATATATATATATATATATATATATATATATACCTTTTTTCAGATTATAATACTGTGAGAGCCCTGGTTTCTGTTGAGCTCTGCTGACGATTGAAATCCAACCGTGACCATCTCCACTGAAAGTTTTCATGAAATAGTCTTTTAAGACTATACAGAGCATTTGATGTTATTCCTAATCGAAGGATAAGTGTTTTAGACTTTATTTTATCATGAGTTAAAGGTCTATTGATTTTTCCCTGGATTTCACTAAATTCTGTGGATGAATTTATATTCTGATTCTCTTTTGAGATGAGTTTGAATTATTTTTCCTAAATCTTACGTTAACTACTTTTCCCATCTTGACGTTATAGTCGCATATATGTTATAGAATACTATTAGCTTCTCGTTAAAACAATCTCTATACCTCTCATTTATATATATATATATATATATATATATATATATATAACGAAGGAAATGTGGTAAGGAACCAGGTGGACCATAACGCACCAAAGTACTCAATACTTGAGGTAGTAGAGTGGGTAATAGGAACCAGTAAGACCCCGACAGCTGAGCTCAAGCCGTTTCGACGGCTAATTCTGGACTAAATTTAGTCCAGAATTAGCCGTCGAAACGGCTTGAGCTCAGCTGTCGGGGTCTTAATGGTTCCTATATATATATATATATATATATACTTAGGTTAATAGGAGTTAGGTATTGTATACCCGTGTCCCATTAAGGTATTGGCAGCATAATAATTAGCTCTATGCTTTGGAGCAGAGCCGTATATATGATAAAGAACGCAAGAGCGTCTACAACATGAACAAATTTTTTATTGGCTTACAATGTTTCTTCCTCACGTAACCGTAGAATTCTTCAGAGCTATAAAAGGGGTTTTATTGGTGTTATGTACTCTACTATTTGTTCTTGAATGTTTGGTTGGTAAAGAGAGTAAAGAGCAAAAGCAGGGGACAATAAGTCTAATTTTGGTGCGGGGGTGGGGGGTGGGATCCTTGTTAACTAGCTGTGGTCAAATTCGTTCCCGGGAGTTGAGTGGTTAGTGGAGCCATAGATGGGTTGGCATCGATAGTAGGGTGCATAGGGTGTGCAGAGGTTACACACACACAAAGGGCTTATAATATATATATAACGGAGGAGAAAGTACATGAGGTAATTAGAAATGGAATAAGAATGATAATAATCTATAGTTAATAATGTATAATAAGGCATAGGGAAGATTACACTATAATAAGGTATAAAAGTAAGAATGAGATAAAATATAAAGGAGGATAAAAATGAAAATAAGAATAAAAAAATATATATATAAAAATATATAGAGAGAATATATAAAAAATATAAGCAAGTATTAGAAAGGGAAAAACACAATGCAAAAAACAGATTTTGTTAAATAAAAATATTATAAATATGGGGGGAGAAAACGGGAGAGAGAAATATAATCATAATGTGATTAGTTGAGAGAATATAAGATGATAATAGTTGTGTCAATTTTATACATCTTAATAATAAATAATATGTATATCAGAGTTACACATCCTTCAATTCACTTGCAAGTTCAACCCACATGGCATAGTCCATCACTCATCTGTGCGATCGTGTGCGTTTGTGTTTGACCTCACAGTAGGTGCACAAGTTCGTAAATTTCAATGCAGATAGAATTCTATTTGTGCTTACCCGGACATTGACAGAGGTTCCAATATTCCTAGTTCATTGCCGACCCAATATGTGTGTGGTGTTATTTTGGTCGCACAAATCAATCACTTGGTTCAATATTATGGAGTATGGTTTTCTGGTCTTCGTTATACTATCAGTGGTTGTATATCTCGAAATCACAAGGATCACAGTACTCCGGTTTGGTGTGATTATCGGTCATGCAACTATGTTGTCGGTGGTTGGATTCAATTCTATTGCCCAGAACGTAGAACTTTGGTGTTGATTGAACATTAACAAGGCAGAGTGAAATCGCATCTGTGGTACAAAACGGTACGCAAGGAAATTCTTCGTCTTCGTTTCATCCGGGTCTAGCAGTCACGTGCAAGAGCCGCTACGTAGTAATTGTGAGGGTAAGCGGTCAAGATAGTAACTGACCGAAAATTCTCCTGGGAATTAAAACAGACATGACAGGTACATTTAGGTCAGCAGTTTCTTCATGTGTACGTGTGTCCGATACACACAGACACATATTTATATGTATTTCAACTCAAAAAATTCAATTGATTCGCTTATTGATATTATATCTCTGTTGCTCCGATGTGCATGTTGCGATGTTTTGGTCGTGTTTACCATTCACTGTTTTTTTGCCATTACCTTGGAGTGCGATGTTTTGGTCATCAATATTCCGGCAACCGCATTCCTCTCTTATATTGTGGAGAATGGTGTTCTGGTCCTCAGTAAACATTTGGGTCAGCAGGAGGGGAGGTGGTTTTCAGTTTCAACTGCGACAATACATATGTGTTACTTTACATATCGTGCTCCTCTCAAAGAAGAGTATTATAGGAGGAATTCATGCTAAACACCACATATAGAGAAGAGTTCTAAACAAATAAATTCTACAGAAAAAAATTCTCTCTCCTAGAGTTCCCTCCAAATAACCTTTCGGCGACACATAGCGAAGTACACAATACATAATATATAATATATAACATATAGTGTGTTATTACATGAGTGGTTATTCACCTGTATCATACATGAGAGGCAATAGGGAGTGAGGAGGAAGAGGCCCTGCTTTTATGGTGGAGGTTGGGGTGAACTAGTATAAGAATGCATACCTGCATCCATCCGAGTGTACACATGGACAGCGACACACACACTCAAACACGCATATATGTATACATTCATGCACACACACACACACGTACACGCACAGACACGCACAGATGATAGAGGCTGGGGTGTATTGTTATATATGGCCATGTGCACAGACATACACACACTCATACCCACCCATAGATTACGTATGCATACACACACACACGCACGAGAGGTTGGGGTGTATTAGCACATGGGTACATATTCCCCCATATGCATGCGTGCACACACACATGCACACACACACGCACACACACATGTATTCGCTTTCACACACACACATACAAGCCCACACTCATCTACACCCAGGCATATAGATCACCACCCCACTACATACCTGCATATACACAGACACGTGGGGGTGAGCGAGATTTAAGATATACGGAACCTGAAGAGTTAATATAGCGATAGAGGTTTACCCACAAGATATAGGGCATATTATATTGGACCCACAGAATGTGATCATGCCGCGGTACTAGCCAGTGCACACATGTGCGCACACATATGCGCCTCTTCACTCCCCGACAGACCAACGCCCACGCACATAGGCCCACACACATGTCCACACCCATATTCGATGACATGTACCCACATAGGCGTATTTATGAGGGTCCATAGAGGAGCAAATAGGGCAATGAGTCGCAGGGGAGCCTGTAGTACTACGGGGCGGTCGTGCAGCGCAACTTAAGATGAGGGCTAAGACAAAATGCCATGCAGCAGTGGTCTAACCTAGATGAGAGTATGACATTCCATTTGCTCCACACCGTCTCGTGTCCCAAAATCTATTCTCCCGAAGCTGTAGCCCGGTAGGGGACTGTTCCACCTATAGGCTACCTATCTATCTGGGTTATGGGTTGGGGGGGTTATAGTCAAGTAGAGGTATGTCTAGGTGGGGGTTGCGTAATATATGTTACGTCTATGTGCTAGGTTTAAATAGAAGAAGGAACTCAGGATTTTGTGTTGGCAAGAGGAGAAAATTTCAGATTTCCTGTTAAGCAGGTTCAGTTTAGAGTGTATTATGGCATGGCATTCTATTAAACACAGGTCACAACTCCCGCTCTGCAGTCGGTATGGCGTGGATCTAGTAAGCTTCCTCCAAAAAAGTTTGTATGGGGTACTATTATTTTTTAAAAAGGAGATGTATCCCGCCAGTGAGGTGGCATTATTATGTCTATCGTGTCTAAATGTGCTTATGTGCGCGTTATATCTAGTTTTAAATGTATTGGACGTTGATCCAATATATGTTTTGGTAGAGTTGTATGTGGTTACGTCACATGCATATACGATGTTTTTTCATGAGGCAAGCCCCCCTTAGGGTACAGTTACTACTCCGCCTACAATTGCAACTGCGGGTTCGATCAGTTAGCGTACCTCCCGAACTTTGGTTACTAGCATTATCACTAGGTGCCTTTATACCATTAGATGGCTCAGTGATGCTATTATGTTGCCTATTTCTCAGTGTAGTCGGTTGCTGGTGGTTAACTGCCATTTTAATTGTTTCGAAACCTTCCCTAGTCTTCCTAATGTTCGTGCGTGCTAGGTGTGATGCGAGGTTAGGTGTGGTCGAATAGGATAATTTAATCACGTTTTTGTTAATTATGTTGCGATATCTATTGCCTGGTGGCAAGTCTTTTTCTAATAATGAGAAGAATACTCTGGGGAGGTCAGTGAGGACCTCAGAGTTAAAAGGTGGGTTAAAATATATGTTTTTCCTTCTTCTATTTTTCTTATCTGTGGGGTGAGTCTCGTTACTGTGCGTACTATTTTGTAGGCTTCCGTTATTAACGTTAGTGGCGTTGTCTGTTTTGCTTATGCCCGGATGGTTTATATTCATGGCATGACCATTTGCTGCTTTAGAGTTGTGGTGAGAGACTCTAGTACTGTCTCTATATGGTTTACATTTAGCTGGGTTACCGCCATTAGGGTTCTAACACTTATTCTTGCCTCTAAGTTGGTTAGGCTTTGTGGCCATACTATGTCTGATTATGTTGGTAGGTTTCACACTCATGGTTTGGGAGTCCTTATGTATATAGAATAATCTATTCCCGTAACCAGATTCTGCTAGGGCCTTGTCATAATACTCTGCATTGGAGTTGAAGATACTCTCATTACAGGACAGTCTGCTAATTCTATTAGAGACCCTTTGGGAATTTCGTTTAGGACTGATTTGGGGTGGTTAGAGCTGGCGTTTACATATGTTAGTCTATCATTAGGTTTATGGTAGGGTGCAAATGTTTTAGTTTCTAGGTCAAGGGTGGCGTCTAGGAAGTTTACTGTTTTGTCATTTGCATCTATGGTAATACTTAGATTAAAGATTTTAAAGAACCTACGTAACTGTTTTCTAGTTCTTTCTATATTGCACTTTTTATACTCGAGAGTGAAGAGGGCGTCATCACGATATAAGCAGCCCTTCAGGTGCGGTAATGTCTCATGTAACTCCTTTAAGAGGTACAATCCTACCAGGTCCGTGACTTGTGCAGAGTCACTAGATCCCATTGTGATGTCGAAGTTATTGGGCGTATACTTGCGGGTCCACAATTCGTCCTCAAATGTGATTATCGTTTTCCGGGCCGCAAGAATAACATCAATTTGGGACATAGTGAGGTCACTTTTCTGCATGGCCATGATAAGGGCCTTATTAAGGAGTATGGGGGAGATTGATGTGTAGTACGCATCGATGTCGAATTGTATAAATTTAAGGGATTTCTGGTTGCTTAGGCTTAAGAACCATTTCAAAACCTCTTCTGTATTCTCCCATAGTTCTAGTTTTATTTTCTTCCTGGTGGTAGGTATAACGCCGTCTAGAATTTTCTTACTGATAATCCCTATATCCGACTTCAATGGGCTAATTAATCTAACAGAGGGTTTACTAATGAAGTCAGCCTTATGGTCTTTAAGGGTGAACCTGGGTTGCCGAGAGGTATATGGTTGGGTATACTTTTCCAGGCCTAGTTTATCCACTATGGCGTATGCTTCCTTATTAATTTCATCTAGGTTTGCGCTTGTTGCCTTTTTATAGTTTCTATTTAATTCATTGTATATAAACCTGCGATACGTATCATAATTTAACCTATAAATATTTCTGGTTTTATCCGAGGTGACCAGGATATCTCTTTTATCGTTAAAGCCCTTAACTAAGGTTTCCAGCTTCATCCGGAATTTGTTGCTATTTCTATGGGGGTTTTTAAACTTAATATTCCTTACTAGTGATAGGAGGTCATTCTCAAATCCATCTAGCATGGAGTTATGGGGCGGGCTCCTATAGGTTTTAAAACCGAATTTATTATTGGGGGACACCGTGGTTGATTTCTTATTTCTCTTATCGAAGTGGAAAGTGCGCCATCTAATACGCTTAACGAAGGAGTTGACGCTAGCTATCAGTAATTTCTCATAAGTAGTTATGGATGGGGTTGGGATGTTCTTGAGTGATATAGGTAGGTAGTCTTTAGTTAGCATGCTGCCAATCAATTATAATCATACACACAAGGTGGACAGGTTATAAGGAGTTAGCTCAACCGGGGGGAGCCGTAGAAATACTTAGGTTAATAGGACTTAGGTATTGTATACCCGTGTCCCATTAAGGTATTGGCAGCATAATAATTAGCTCTATGCTTTGGAGCAGAGCCGTATATATGATAAAGAACACAAGAGCGTCTACAACATCAACAAATTTTTTATTGGCTTACAATGTTTCTTCCTTACGTAACCGTAGAATTCTTCAGAGCTATAAAAGGGGTTTGACTGGTGTTATAGACTCTACCAACCAAACATTCAAGAACAAAGAGTAAAGAGAGTTGTGACCTGTGTTTACTAGAATGCCATGCCATAATACACTCTAAACTGAACCTGCTTAACAGGAAATCTGAAATTTTCTCCTCTTTCCAACACAAAATCCTGAGTTCCTTCTTCTATTTTAAACCTAGCACATAGACGTAACATATATTACGCAACCCCCACCTAGACATACCCCTACTTGACTATAACTCTCCCCCCACCCATAAACCAGATAGATAGGTAGCCTATAGGTGGAACAGTCCCCTAACGGGCTACAGCTTCGGGGGAATAGATTTTGGGACACGAGACGGTGTGGAGCAAATGGAATGTCATACTCTCATCTAGGTTAGACCACTGATGGCATTTTGTCTTAGCCCTCATCTTAAGTTGCGCTGCACGACCGCCCCTGCGGCTCATTCACTTATTTGCTCCTCTATGGACCCTCAAAAATACGCCTATGTGGGTACATGTCATCGAATATGGGTGTGGACATGTGTGTGGGCCTATGTGCGTGGGCGTTGGTCTGTCAGGGAGTGATGAGGCGTATGTGTGTGCGCACATGTGTGCACTGGCTAGTACCGCGGCATGATCACATTCTGTGGATCCAATATAATATGCCCTATATCTTGTGGGTAAACCTCTATCGCTATATTAACCCCTCAGGTTACGTATATCTTAAATCTCGCTCACCCCCACGTGTCTGTATATATGCATGTATGTAGTGGGGTGGTGATCTATATGCCTGGGTGTAGATGAGTGTGGGCTCGTATGTGTGTGTGTGGGCGTGAATACATATGTGTGTGCATGTGTGTGTGCACGCATGCATATGGGGGAATATCTACCCATGTGCTAATACACCCCCAACCTCTCGTGCGTGTGTGTGTATATGCATACGTACATCTATGGGTGGGTATGAGTGTGTGTATGTCTGTGCACATGGCCACATATAACAATACACCCCAGCCTCTATCATCTGTGTGTGTGTGTGCGTTTGCGTGTGTGTGTGTGCATGAATGTATACATATATGCGTGTTTGAGTGTGTGTGTCGCTGTCCATGTGTACACTCGGACGGATGCGGGAATGTCTGCGGGTGTGCATTCTTATACTAGTTCACCCCAACCTCCACCATAAAAGCAGGGCCTCTTCCTCCCCACTCCCTATTGCCTCTCATGTATGATACAGGTGAATATCCACTCATGTAATAACACACTATATGTTATATATTATATATTATGTATTGTGTACTTCGCTATGTGTCGCCGAAAGGTTATTTGGAGGGAACTCTAGGAGAGAGAATTTTTTTCTGTAGAATTTTTTTCTGTAGAACTCTTCTCTATATGTGGTGTTTAGCATGAATTCCTCCTATAATACTCTTCTTTGAGAGTAGCACGATATGTAAAGTAACACATATGTATTGTCGCAGTTGAAACTGAAAACCACCTCCCCTCCTGCTGACCCAAATGTTTACTGAGGACCAGAACACCATTCTCCACAATATAAGAGAGGAATGCGCTTGCCGGAATATTGATGACCAAAACATCGCACTCCAAGGTAATGGCAAAACACAGTGAATGGTAAACACGACCAAAACATCGCAACATGCACATCGGAGCAAAAGAAATATAATATCAATAAGCGAATCAAATGCATTTTTTGAGTTGAAATACATATAAATATGTGTCTGTGTGTATCGGACACACGTACACATGAAGAAACTGCTGACCTAAATGTACCTGTCATGCCTGTCTGAATTCCCAGGAGAATGTTTTCGGTCAGTTACTATCTTGACCGCTTACCCTCACAATTACTACGTAGCGGCTCTTGCACGTGACTGCTAGACCCGGATGAAACGAAGACGAAGAATTTCCTTGCGTACCGTTTTGTAACACATATATATATACATATATATATATATATTTATATACATATATATATATATATATATACATATATATATATATATATATATACATATATATATATATATATATATATATATATATATAAATATATTCATATATATATATATATATATATATATATAAATATATTTATATACATATATATATATATATATATATATTTATATACATATATATATATATAAATATATATATATATATATATATATATATATATATATATATATACATACATATATATATATATATATATATATATATATATATATATATATATATATATATATATATATATATACATACATACATACATATATATATATATATATATATATATATATATATATATATATATATATATATATATATATATATATGTATATATATATATATACATATATATATATATATAAACAACGTTTAGCTAATAATGAAAAAGTTTCAAAATAAATTTTAAAAAATTGCATTTACCTGCTATAGTTACCTTTACCGATCGGTTTCGAATCCCAAAAATAAACGGAGACCATACGGCCTTCGTTGCAAAGAAAGATTCTCGTCAGAAGGTTCTTTTCATTCGAAGAATATAAAATTCCTGAATTTAAATTACGATCTAGCGCTATCAAAACTGTTCCTGGGATGAGAGAGGATGATGTAGAAACAGGTTTATCAAGGGCCGAAGTAAAGATAGAGGCAGAAGGAGGTAGGTCAAACCAGCCGCAGCTATCACTAGCAGCAGTCGGAGCGACCCAATTTGTCTCAACAGTAGAGGAGCGTTCCTTAGCGCCTTGTACGTGAAGGAACTCATATCCTATTATATATATATATATATATATATATATATATATATATATATATATATATATATATATATATATATATATATATACATATATATATATATATACAGTATTTTCCGTTGTGTTGTAATAGAAATATTACACACAGTAGATTATCAGCTCACGTAGAGTTTGCTCGACGGTTTCAGTTGTAGTTCCAAAAGTAATCCGGAGAAAAATAGAAAGATTTGAATGGATACAGTTTAGTTGAAAGGAATTTATTGACACGTGTTTCTATAACAGTTACATAACCTAAAACAGCTGCTATCTACAAACTTTTAGTTATGCAGACATTCAATATTTCAATGTTATTATTTACTGTCATTTCATCAGAATAATATTATTGAGGACCTATTTAGTTTTTATAGAGAATATTAGGAGGGAGGGGTGAAGTTGTTAGAAGAATAGTTGAAGGAGTGGTTTTTCGATAGCAGTGAGAATTCTTGGTGGCAGTGAGTAATTAGATTCCCATCTGTTGTTTTGACATTTTTTATAGAATATATTATTGGTTATTTTTCTAAATCTATAGAAGGATTAGAGATAGTAAAGATATGCGTGGTTGGTTTTGTGTTTGCACTTAATTAACATTCAGACTTAAATTTTTTTTTTTTTCAAGTGTAAGTATCCTTTCGCCCACGCATTCACACATATATTTGCACACCTCTACAAAATACATATACTCACAATTCACATATTCATACTTACATATATATACACATGCATACACATATATATACACACATGTATTCATGTACATACATACGCGCTCATGTGTATACATTTTCATACTCAACTTATCTTTATATACACACGTATAGACACACACATATATACATACATACTCTAGTCCATGTGTACACACATACACATACATACACATCTATATACACATATATACATACATATATATATATATATATATATATATATATGTATATATATATATAAGCACTTTAATACATGAATACACTTACATCTAACTATACACATCAAACATATATATATATTTACTTATTTATATACATTTTCACATATATATACATACTTATGGACGTTTTTAGACACATTCATTATCGCATATTTGCACCTATTCTCATCAGCATATCTTTCCATTATTAGTGTGGTAATTTAAGGTTATTAATATATGTTGAGAAGAGATTGTTTTTATATTTTTCTAACTAGATTAAGGTTTATATAGTTGGGGGATGTCCCTCTTTTATGTAATATTCGGCTTGTAGTGGGAAAAAAGGGTTTTAGTTCTGTGACGGCAGAATAATGTTCGTTCAATTCTGTTATTCAGCAGTTTCTTCTTGTGTGTGATTATGTAATAAATCTCGAGATTACACAATTTGCAGAAATTTTGGCTCCTGGAAAAGCTTTGGGTTTTAGCTAATTTCTCCCATTTTAGGGTAAACTTTTGATCGCTATCCCTGAGCGTCCAAGCTTTTTCTGCTAAAGTTGTTACATTTCTTTGGCTCTGGTGTTTTATTGAGTAAGAATGCCTATACAATCGAGATTTAAACGATGTTGCCGTTGATCCCACGTAATACCACTCGTTGCCTCCGGATTTAATGGTACACTTATAAATAATATTTTTTTCCAGGCAGTTATTGCCGAGGGGGCAGTTGTCAGGATAGGTGCAGTTACAGTTGTGTACGTTGGGTTTTCTCTGGAGTAGTATTGCGGACGAACTTAGGTGTGGTTTATTTATGTTCTGTAGTGTATTGTCTACTGTTTTTTTTGTGTTCTTTGTACTTAAGTTCTTAGTGTTTTCGTTTAACCTTCTAGTATTGATCTTTTTTATGTGTTGTTCAAGGTTTAACGCTGTAGAGTATGACAGTCTTATAGTGGTAGGGTTTAGGATTTTGTGGTATTTGTGTGATGTGGGAAAATGTCTTTTAATTATTTTAAAGAAGAGTACTGGTAAATTTGTACTAATGGAACTATTGTATTCGGGGTTATACCATAAGTACTCTTTGCATCGCTTTCTATTAGTTTTGTTTGTTGGTTTACTGGTGTGCATACTATGGTAGTAAGTGTGGTTTGGTGTTGTGTTATTATATCTACCTATGTGGGATTTATTTTGGGTGTTTTGATTGTTCCCATCTATGTACTCTATTTTGTTGAGGTAGCCTGCTTTACTAAGGGCGTTATCGTAGTACTCGGCGTGTTCCTTAAATACTTGTATGTTAGAAGATAGACCCGAGATTCTAAGGGAAATATTTTTAGGGATAGATTTAATTATAGAGATGGGGTGGTTAGACCCAACATTTACGTATTTGAGATTTTCATTCAATTTATGAAACGGTTTAATCAAACCCGAGTTTAAATTGAGTGTGACATCCAGGAAGTTAACTACTTTAAGGTTGTATTCATATGTTATAGTTAGTCCTATTTCGAGTAGTAGTTTTCTTATATCTTTGCGTAGTTTTTCTAGTTTTTGGTTATTAAGGTTTTTAGCTAGGAGGAGAACATCGTCGCGGTATATTCCGCCGTGGAGATTGCTGAATTTTTCCTGGAGTCTAAAGGCGATAAATAACCCCACAATATCAGTTATTTCCGCCGAATCGTTAGAGCCCATTGTTATGTCAAAGTTAGAGGGTCTACCTTACAAACGATGAAATTAAGATTATATTAGAAGCTAGGAAAACTATAGTTAAATTTGAGAACAGTTATTGGGTACGTAAAGATAGACCCTCTAACTTTGACATAACAATGGGCTCTAACGATTCGGCGGAAATAACTGATATTGTGGGGTTATTTATCGCCTTTAGACTCCAGGAAAAATTCAGCAATCTCCACGGCGGAATATACCGCGACGATGTTCTCCTCCTAGCTAAAAACCTTAATAACCAAAAACTAGAAAAACTACGCAAAGATATAAGAAAACTACTACTCGAAATAGGACTAACTATAACATATGAATACAACCTTAAAGTAGTTAACTTCCTGGATGTCACACTCAATTTAAACTCGGGTTTGATTAAACCGTTTCATAAATTGAATGAAAATCTCAAATACGTAAATGTTGGGTCTAACCACCCCATCTCTATAATTAAATCTATCCCTAAAAATATTTCCCTTAGAATCTCGGGTCTATCTTCTAACATACAAGTATTTAAGGAACACGCCGAGTACTACGATAACGCCCTTAGTAAAGCAGGCTACCTCAACAAAATAGAGTACATAGATGGGAACAATCAAAACACCCAAAATAAATCCCACATAGGTAGATATAATAACACAACACCAAACCACACTTACTACCATAGTATGCACACCAGTAAACCAACAAACAAAACTAATAGAAAGCGATGCAAAGAGTACTTATGGTATAACCCCGAATACAATAGTTCCATTAGTACAAATTTACCAGTACTCTTCTTTAAAATAATTAAAAGACATTTTCCCACATCACACAAATACCACAAAATCCTAAACCCTACCACTATAAGACTGTCATACTCTACAGCGTTAAACCTTGAACAACACATAAAAAAGATCAATACTAGAAGGTTAAACGAAAACACTAAGAACTTAAGTACAAAGAACACAAAAAAACAGTAGACAATACACTACAGAACATAAATAAACCACACCTAAGTTCGTCCGCAATACTACTCCAGAGAAAACCCAACGTACACAACTGTAACTGCACCTATCCTGACAACTGCCCCCTCGGCAATAACTGCCTGGAAAAAAATATTATTTATAAGTGTACCATTAAATCCGGAGGCAACGAGTGGTATTACGTGGGATCAACGGCAACATCGTTTAAATCTCGATTGTATAGGCATTCTTACTCAATAAAACACCAGAGCCAAAGAAATGTAACAACTTTAGCAGAAAAAGCTTGGACGCTCAGGGATAGCGATCAAAAGTTTACCCTAAAATGGGAGAAATTAGCTAAAACCCAAAGCTTTTCCAGGAGCCAAAATTTCTGCAAATTGTGTAATCTCGAGATTTATTACATAATCACACACAAGAAGAAACTGCTGAATAACAGAATTGAACGAACATTATTCTGCCGTCACAGAACTAAAACCCTTTTTTCCCACTACAAGCCGAATATTACATAAAAGAGGGACATCCCCCAACTATATAAACCTTAATCTAGTTAGAAAAATATAAAAACAATCTCTTCTCAACATATATTAATAACCTTAAATTACCACACTAATAATGGAAAGATATGCTGATGAGAATAGGTGCAAATATGCGATAATGAATGTGTCTAAAAACGTCCATAAGTATGTATATATATGTGAAAATGTATATAAATAAGTAAATATATATATATGTTTGATGTGTATAGTTAGATGTAAGTGTATTCATGTATTAAAGTGCTTATATATATATATACATATATATATATATATATATATATATATATATGTATGTATATATGTGTATATAGATGTGTATGTATGTGTATGTGTGTACACATGGACTAGAGTATGTATGTATATATGTGTGTGTCTATACGTGTGTATATAAAGATAAGTTGAGTATGAAAATGTATACACATGAGCGCGTATGTATGTACATGAATACATGTGTGTATATATATGTGTATGCATGTGTATATATATGTAAGTATGAATATGTGAATTGTGAGTATATGTATTTTGTAGAGGTGTGCAAATATATGTGTGAATGCGTGGGCGAAAGGATACTTACACTTGAAAAAAAAAAAATTTAAGTCTGAATGTTAATTAAGTGCAAACACAAAACCAACCACGCATATCTTTACTATCTCTAATCCTTCTATAGATTTAGAAAAATAACCAATAATATATTCTATAAAAAATGTCAAAACAACAGATGGGAATCTAATTACTCACTGCCACCAAGAATTCTCACTGCTATCGAAAAACCACTCCTTCAACTATTCTTCTAACAACTTCACCCCTCCCTCCTAATATTCTCTATAAAAACTAAATAGGTCCTCAATAATATTATTCTGATGAAATGACAGTAAATAATAACATTGAAATATTGAATGTCTGCATAACTAAAAGTTTGTAGATAGCAGCTGTTTTAGGTTATGTAACTGTTATAGAAACACGTGTCAATAAATTCCTTTCAACTAAACTGTATCCATTCAAATCTTTATATATATATATATATATATATATATATATATATATATATACATATATATATATATACATACATATATACATATATATATATATACATATATATATATACATTTATATATATATACATATATATATATACATATATATATATATACAAACATATATATATATATATACAAACATATATATAACATAGGCATACAAACATATATATAACATAGGCATATATATATATATATAACATAGGCATACATACATATATATAACATAGGCATACATACATATACCCATAGGTATATTACAGAGCTGGATAAAACGTTTTGTAGCATCCTGCATCCTCCGTTCAAATCACAGTGATCAACTTTGCCATTCGTCTTTTTATTGTGGTAGATAAGTCGAATAGATAGAGTGTCGGATAAGATTCCGACTACTTAATATCGGAATTCAAATTCCTTCGCTCGTTATCGACCAACATTCAGTAAATGTATCCTTTTTGTACATGCAGATTCACTCTACATCACAATTGGGAGCTGCCTACAAAAAGTTGATACCTGAAAATTATATCCCATATTTGTATATTACAGGATTGAAGACGGACATGTAAGTGTATGTTTCTTCTCGAACATTTCATCTGTACTTCTTACTTCTATGTGTCCTACACTGTTTCTTGTTTATTCCTTACCATGTATTGTCTCCTCACACCAAGAAATGTGTAATTGTTGAAATTTAGTATTAAGAACTGAAAATATTTTAATTTTACAGAAAAATTCAACAAACAATCTTTCTGATGTTAGTCAAATGCATACATACATAAATACATACATACATACATACATACATACATACATACATACATACATACATACATACATACATACATACATACATACATACATACATGCATACATATATACATACATACATACATACAAACTAGGAGATATGTGTACCTAAAAATAATTAAATTACAGATTTGAGAAAGAAATTCACACAAATACGCGCGCACGTGTACTCACAGACATATGTACCTACCACTCTTATACACACGCTCATATAGGCACTCACATACACCTAGTACGGCACAAAAGTAAACAAAAGGAGGAAAAGAAGACAAAACGAGCTGTTTCGATAAAGATGAATTCTCATTATAAATAAATAAATAAATAAAACGCCATATTTGTCAGTACAACATTCTGAACAAAATATGCCTCATGGTTAAATCATTTTTCTCCTTTTTATTTGCTAATTTGCATAAAATTTTCTCGACATACACACCTCGTCTTTCCCCCGCTGGAGTTATAATATTGTAATTATAATACTGTATTTAATTAATCGAGACCAATTTATAATATAAATATTGTTAATCTGTGGGATTGTTGTTTAACCTCAAGTCAGTCCTGATTGAACAGGCCATAACCGATCGCTATGTCTATTATATAAGGCATTCTAGCCGTTTCTAATAGTTGTTGTTTTTATTATTATTTTGTTTTTGGGGGTGGATTGGCAGTATCGGTAGAGGGTCGGACGCCAGGCTTTGCAGCATAGAGTTACGGCCCTTTATGACCTGAGTTCAAATCCCGCCGAGGTTAATTTGCCTTTCATCCTTACGGGGTCGATAAAATAAAGTACCAGTCATGCAGCTGGGGTCGATTTAATCGACTTTCCCTTCCCCAAAAATTGCTGGCCTTGTGCCTATATAAGAAACCATTATTATTTTGATTTTGAATCGAGCGGTGGGTTGGTAGAATCGATAGTTGCGCAGACGAAATGCATTGCAGTTGTTCATTACACTACATTCTGGTTTCAAATCCCGATGAGGTCAACTTTGCCTTTTATACTTCCAAGATCCATAAAATAAAGTGGGTGGACTAGGAAACAAATGAATGCCACAGAGAGCTCCCGGACAAGAGATGAATAATTTAGTACTGACGATATGGGTACTTTTGTCGATAAAATCACCGAAGATATGTTTATGGACGATTTCGGTGATTGCCGAGACATATATAATGCATGATGAGCGAGCAGGAATGGGGTGTGTTCTGATTTGACTTCCCTAGTGTGTCCACACTTATGTATGTATGGGTAACTTTGAACGTATTTGTGTTTATATCATATCTTGTAATAATTAGTGTGCGTTTTATAATAATTTTCTGTTTATATGATGTTTTTATCAAACAAATCTGTCTATTGAATAACGTTCATTCCGGTTCCTTCGTTTTACATATCTTCGTGTATCCAGCCCCACATGTATTGTAGCTCCTATGTTTGCAATGAATAGTGTATTGCTATGTACATGCCTTTGTATCAACTAAATACATTATTATTATTGTGGGAGAGGCGCAGACATGCGCCATTCCGGACAGATCCATCCACGACAACCTTCACCTCATGCGATATATCATATAGAGGGTGGTTAAGGAACGGGTGGGGCCCTGATCAACTTGGATCAATCTAAAGCATTTGATAGGGTCGACCATCGGTACCTGGCGGCGATACTCGAGGGGGCAGGCTCGGGCCTGTTTTCAGGGGTTGGATCGCTGCGAGGCACAACAACATCAGCTCGGTTGTGAGGGTGAACGGTCACCTAGCGCAGCCGTTCAGTATTTGCAGCTCTGCACCTGGTGAGGAAAGTCCATGCAGTCCAACAGCGTCGTGGGGCGCTGGACAGAAGGGCCGATTAAATTGCTCGGTGTATGGTTTGGTCCGGACCTCCAGATGGAGAAAAACTGGAGCGAGGTGACGAGCAAGGTAGCCTCTCTCACCCAGAAATGGGCCGAGAGGAAGCTGTCCCTGAAAGGTCGGGCGGAGGTGGGGAATGCGTACATCGCATCCGTCATCGGCTACGGCCTGATCGTCGTGCCTTGCTCCAGCCCAACTCTGAGCAAAATGAAGCGCCTCCTCTTCCGCTTTTTGTGGAAGGGACGGGCCGCCATGGTCAGACGATCTATGTGCTGTCAGCAGCCGTTGCGTGGAGGATTGGGCATGCCGAGGCTGATGATGCGCAAACATGCGCTGAGGCTGTGCCATCTCTGGTGCTTCCTTGACATTGAACAGGTGTGGTCGCCGTTTGCCAGACGCGTTTTTTCCCCAGCTCGTCTCTTTGACGGAGCTGCAATCCTGGGACAGGAAAAGACCGAGGGATGGCCCCAAGCTGGAATGTCTCTAAGCGCTCACCATCCTCTAGCTGGGCACTAGTATCGGTGGGATATCACCTCGGCATTCTATAGAAGACTAGTGGAGGGGAAGAGCGACAATGTTCTCGTGGAGACCCTGGGCGTAGAAGACGATCAGCTGTTCACTCTCTTCGAGATAACTTTCAGCCCGAGGCCTATGGACAACTTCCAGAAATTCTTGGCCTTGCAGTGCTATCGGGGAGCGTTGCTGGTTCGGGATAAGCTCTACAGGCACGAAAGTGCCGTCAGCCGAGCCTGTTCGAGATGTGCGCAGAGCCACGAAACCGTCATGCACGCACTCATCCAGTGTCTGAGCGTTGCTGACTTGTGGGGCTATGTCGAACAGTTGCTGTCGTGTATATGACGGATCTGGTTATCGACAGAGTCCATTGTGCAGATAGCCCCGCCATCCTCCTTTAAGGAGGAGGAAGCGCAGGGAGTTTCCATTTGCCTCGTGGCCATGGTGAAAGAGATTGTGTGGTGGACAAGGTTGAAAGGATTGAAGACGGACACTTTCCTCTCCGGCGAATTCCTGATTAACTTTTTCAAGTTTCACTTGAAGAGGAAAATCAGGGTGGAAAGTTAAGTGCGGTCTTCTAGTAAGTTTGTTGAAAGGTGGGTGAAATTGGCGAGGCTGATCCAAGTGAACGGGCCCGCTCTGAGTATGCGCCTGTAGACTGAGGAGTGGGAGAACTGAGAGAGGGCGCTTGCCCTGGTGGTCAGGGTGGCCGTGCTCTTTTGTGAGGTTTTCGCCACGAGTGACTCTCGCAGTTTTCCCCCTATTGGGAAATTTTTGTTGTTTGAATTTTTGAATTTGTTTTTACACATTTCTATATTTCTTGTTATAGCCTTTTTTACATAGCCAAGACCCAGTTTGTATTGCATCGTCCTGTACCGTTCTGTGCCGTCTGTAATGTTTTTATTCATGTTAGTCCTTGTAGCCAATAAAGAAACCATATTATTATTATTATTATTAGTAGTAGTGGTAGTAGTAGTAGTAGTAGTAGTAGTAGTAGTAGTAGTAGTAGTAGTAGTAGTAGCAGCAGCAGCAGCAGTAGTAGTCATTTACACAGTGATGATCTTATTAACACTGGGTCATTTGATTCCCTGTCACTTTATGTAACCTCAAATAGACAATACTTTCTACAGGATATTTGCTAAACTAAAAGTAATATTTTGCAATGTCGTAATACTGGAACTGATTCCAATTCTATCAACGTTTTTCTGGAGGTTTTCTGTCACCAACCAAAATACTATCATTCTTTCTTTCATATTCAACATTCTCTCGACATCTATTTTCAAGTCTGCATACTTTACGATTTTCTCGTTCTCTTTGCTTTTAATGTAATGGTCTCCTGAGCAAACTTCATCGAACCTTTTTTCAGTACCATTCTCCACCAAAGTTATGTTACATCGTGTAATTTTTAAGAACTCTATCCGCCTGGATAGAGTTCTTAAAAAACTATCCCACGATAGTTTCAGTCTGATTTTCTAGGACCTTCGCTGGTTTGTGCTGATACCATTTCTCAGTGGCTACAAAACCACATTTCTTGCATAAAAACATTATCGTGATGCCTTTATATTTCGCTTGCGCAAGTATACCACAGTTATTCATGATGTGTGTCAAACCTTCCAGCTTCTTCCCACATAACCTACACTTATTTGTTTCATCTTGGTTATACATATTCTTTATCGCGTTTGTGTTTAATCCTTGTTCTTGAGCATTTCTACCCCTCTCTCTCTTAAGATCACCTTTAGTCAATCAATTCCATGAGAGTCCAAATTTTACTTTCTTTGTTTCCCTTTCAAATTGACCAAGCAGTTATTCATGATCGCCTTGTCAATAGCAAGATGGTCATCGGTTACCTGGGAATTGTTCTTACACCCCTTTTGCGTCATCTATAGGATCACATTCTGAAGCAAGTGATCATGGACTTTTGCAGCAAAGATACCAGTCAACAGCTTCCAAAGCAAATTCATGCAGCAAGCAATCGACCTGTAATTTCCAAGTAACGGACCTTTCCTTTTATCCGTCTTTATAAAAGTTTTCTTGGAACTTCTGCTTCTGCTACACAATCATTTAGGTGCTTCCCTAGCCTTGAATGGACACGACACTTTTAAATATTTTCAACCAGATCATTGGATCCCATCCAGTTTGTCATTTTGTCTCACTTGCTTTTGAACATCTTCCTTTGAAGTTCTTTCGCATCTCTGTTCTGGTTCATTAGATAACTTATGCTCAACTTCATTTATGCAACTCGCATCTTTGTTATGCTCTTTTGCAATTCCCCATAGATTTGATAAAAATTGCGTGGATTCTTCAGCATTATGTGCAACCTCTAAACCATTTCCCATGGCAGTGGTTTATATTAGCGTTCATTATAAAATATGTTCTGTCTTCTTTCAAAGGCATGTAGTGTATCTTGATAGATATTTCACTGCTACATCTAGCAGGTCAAGCGACTATCTATCAGCTCATTCATTCATTTGCGTGACAAAGAGAAAACAAAAATAATGTACACAAACACAGCAATAGAACCACCCACTATACCAATTAATACATTAAAGAAATTATCAGCGCCCTGTACAATGGAAGTACTTTGTCACTGTCAGTAATGGAAATTATATAACTAAACGTAAGTGGCCACACGAAATAAAACAGCAGTACCAAGTCATAAACATAGGATATACACATAATCAAATGTTGATTTCATCGACGTCAACTTTGCCTTTCATGTCTCGTACCGCTTTTAGAAATTATTGTTATCATTATAACTGAGCCCAGGGCGGTAGTTTGGCAGTATCAGAAGATCGTCAAACACAATGCTTTACGGCATAAAGTTAAATCCCTGTACGTTCTGAGTTCAAATCCTACCGAGGTTAGCTTTGCTTTTCATCATTAACAGATAAAATAAAGCACTAGTAACGAACTGGGGTCGATTTAGTTGACGTTCCACTCCCCTAAAATTGTTGCATTTGTGGCAAGATCAGAAAATATTATTACAACCGTTCCCAGGGTGGTAGATTGGCAGTATCGGTAGAGCATCGAACACCTTGCTACGCGACATAAGGCTACGTCCTTTTACTTTCTGAGTTCAAATCTCGCTAGGCTTAGCTTTGCTTATCATCATTAAGGGGTCGATGAAATAAGGTACCAGTAACGCGCTGGGATCGATTTATTCGACTTCCCCTCCCACCAAAATTGTTGGTCTTGTGCTTAATTCAGGAACCATAAATAAAACTGTGACTGGACTAATGTATTAAATTAAATAACCTGCAAAACCAAATATGTCGGTACGTGTTTGTGTTGTTTGTACGTCATGAAGATAAGTGAATTACTACACAGCACCCTCATAAAATCGAGGTACAGGATATCTGAGAAGGGATACAAAACCTTTTTTTTTTTTATTCAAGCATCGGTACCAGTTCGAATCTGTGGTGTTATGCTGGTCTGTTCCATTCATGCCTGTGCTTATAATGATAATAAACTCCCGCGGTTTGGTTCGTGTCCCATCTCTGCATAATCACGCTGGGATAAATATTCAATATTTAAAAAAAAAAAAAGGTAAATTCAAATATGCTGATGCGTGTTTGAATCATTCAAATACAGACTTTTCTTTTCACACTAATACATTATGAAACACACATACAATTACACAATATATATACATATATATATATATATATTCATTAGTTAAGCAAAACAAGACCACAAATTTCACAAGGAAGACATTATTAAAAGATTGTCAACATATTTAGTTTCCTTACATCAAACTAAATATGTTGACAATCTTTTAATAATGTCTTCCTTGTGAAATTTGTGGTCTTGTTTTGCTTAACTAATGAATATTTCCAGTTCTGCGCACCTAACCTCTGCATGAACCCAGCCACCTAGCTGCTTTCTACTGCATATTGCACATTGAGCACATGCCTTTACGCCTTGGCTTCTAACTAACTCACCAATCTTTCCTCTCATATCTCCTCTACTATCTCAATCTCTCTCTTTAAGATTGGTTACTCTTGAACTGTGTGTATATATATATATATATATATATATATATATATTAGTAAAAGGAAAAGAAAATGCTGACAAATTTTTCCCAGTGAAAAATTTGTCAGCATTTTCTTTTCCTTTTACTAATATATCACAACTCGTGTGTTACACCTCTATTTTTTAAATATATATATATATATATATACACTGGTGAGTATTATATAGAGAATAGATAGATAAATAGAAAATAGTGTAATAGTGTAACAGACACATAGATGTAGTGATATAGAGAACTTTGTTTGTATTCTTCTTCTAACACTCAATCATTCTTTGTTTGTGTTATAGTCTTCTAGTTTCCGGGAAATGAAAAAAACTGCACATTGAGAACTTTTATATGGGATTATGGAACAGTAAAGAAGGATTTATTGTGATCTCGTGTTTGTTATATTTTTCGTCAACATTTATATTTAAACCGTTTATTTATTATTATCATTTTCCGTTAATATGATTTGTCTTTTTGCAAACTGACGAGTAGCGTGGTACACTGGGTGGCTAATGTATTTAGACAATATTAGGATAGGCCACAGTATGTTGGTCGGGTCAGGGTAGGACAATTCTGAAACATATTTTCGTCATTTGTTGATTTCACAAGCAACCAAAAGAGGCAAGCCAAAGAAAAGAAATAAGAGAAATGTGAAGGAAAAAATTCAATATCTCCTCTAATTGAAGCAACAAATGTGGGGGAATGCCTGTGGTTTACCCCAACCCTCTCTCACTTCAAACATCTGTGACAGGGGTTGTAATGTTATCCCGCCAACCACACAAGAAACTTTACTAGCAACACCTGCTTCACTTACGTTCAAGATAGTAGTGGGAAAAGATGCTAGAGGAAATATTAGTAGGATATTTTAGCTGTCTTTGGAAGATGACACCCCATCAGCTAAAGCACTATAAACAATAACAACAATAACAACGTCTATACATCAAAGATTTTAAATAATACCAGAACCAACAACGCAAATAGAAATAATAGCAAACATTCCATTTAAAAATATATTCACCAACATCCCGAAATGAACACTCAGCAAGCTTTCGATTACCTAGGGTGAAGGGGGATTGACTCGGTACTCTGTATTCGGGCCTTACTTCTTCCAGCTACACTTTCTTACTGAGGGGTCTGTCTTAAATATAAGTAACAATGGCCTGGGAACAATTCTAAGCGGCAACGATGACAGTCTCTATAGACTCATCAGGAGGTCTTTTAGATAAGGAATTATGCACAATTTTCAGAAGTCATTGGTTTGACAGTACTTCAGATCGATGTTGCAATTTCTATATAAAGTGCACTGGCACGGCAGTGTAGTAGCCGCGCCCTTGCCAGATCCACACGAAGCATCGAAACATTTCTGCATGATATCACCAAGTGTCCGAACATTATTGACTTGTGAAGTTACGTCGAACACCTGCAATTGTGTACGGGTGAGCTTCTTATATATACCATGCCATCGCGCGTGTGTGGTTACTATGCCAGAAAGGAAATTTAATGGATGAGAATGTGAAAACTGGAGGTCGATATGTTTCATTTTGGTCAAGTCAATGCTTTTGCTAAGAGTTTTAAGTGTCAATGAAATCGCAAGAAGAGGCAAACACTAACTTCACCCCCCCCCCTTTGTACCAGCGAAACATCTGGGTTGAAATAAATAGAATGATAGAAGGCTATACCAAGGTATACACGCACACAGACACACACACATATATATATATATATATATATATATATATATATATACATACATATATCTACATATATATATATATATATATACATATATATATATAGAGAGAGAGAATTAGTACATCTACCAACATATGTATACAGATGTACACCCATGCTAGCAAATATATATGTTATGTCTTAGTACCTTTGTGGTTCTATGCTGGGGGATGCAGAACAATTATATGAAAGACGTAAAATAAGAAAATTTAAAAAAATTAAAAATCAACTTACTTACTAAAATGTTCACTCCAACTAATTAGTTTCTGTAAGGGGATAAATATAGTTACGTAATATAACTATTGAGAATTCCTTTTTTAAAATTTTTTTTTAATTTTCTTATTTTACGTCTTTCATATAATTGTTCTGCATCCCCCTGCATAGAACCACAAAGGTACTAAGACATAATATCTATATTTGCTAGCATGGGTGTACATCTGTACACATATGTTGGTAGATGTACTAATTCTCTATATTTATCTCCAAATTATTTGTTGAGCAAAACTTGCCAAAATTTACTGCTGATTCATGGTAGTAGTAGGCTCTTGTCATAATACCACCCCGCTCCTAACTGATTAACCTCAGTGTCACGTGATTGATTCTTTAGAATCTGCCACTGACCAGAGGCAGTGAATTTGTTCAATGCTATGGAATTTAGTTCCCGCTACCTTTATTCCATACACTGAATTATTATTTTTATCTGGGTTCCTAGTGTCCGCGCATCGCCTGGGAACTTAGCTGAGAATACACTCTCAAATGACGTAAGGAATTCTCTATAGTTATATTACGTAACTATATTTATCCCCTTACAGAAACTAATTAGTTGGAGTCAAAATTTTAGTAAGTAAGTTGATTTTTAATTTTTTTTAATTTTCTTATTTTGGAAAAATTTACATCTATGGTGCAAATTTGGTGCCGTTTGGTCCAGCCGCTTGGCGGAAAGTTTGTTACTTAAATACGGCCGTCAGCTTTATAGTATATATATATAT
>OZ024740.1:69961042-70001042 GCA_964016885.1 Eledone cirrhosa
AGTAACACACTGGGATAATTGCTGGCCTTGTGCCAAAAATTGAACCAATTATTGTTATTATCATGTCGGTAGAGCGTCAGACACCATGCTTTTCAGCATAGGAGTTATGGCCCTTTATGTTCTCAGTTCAAATCCCGCCAGGTTAACTTTGCCTTTCATCCTTATGGGGTCGATAAAATAAAGCACCAATAATTCTCTGGGGTTATTGCTAGCCTTGTGCCAAAATTAGAAACATTATTATTATTATTATCTTTATTGTTTTTCCTTTTCTTTCAGTATTGTTTCTGATATATGCCGTATTTCTTCCTGACACCTAGGGCAAATAAAATCACTATGTACATTGGTAAGACAGTTAACACACGACATTGAATATAATTTACAGAGGGATATCATTCTTGCAGAGGGATATCCTTCTTACAGATATAATACTCTTCTCACACACACACATCCACACAAGAGGGGGTATCATTCTCACAGAGATTGCTCTTCTCAATACGTGTGCAGTACCAGTCAAAACAATTTTTTGCGCCTTTTGCAGAGTGGGTAAACCAGTAATCAATCGCAAATACTGTTTTGTTCCTTTCTTGATCATTCCCAATGGTATTGTAACGGCCTTGAGGTGCCACATTTTTTCTATTTCAATAAGCTGATCTTTATATATTTTTAGGTTGTCGAATTCTTTTGCCGCGATATTGTAATCATATGGGATGCTCATAAACAGACCTTGCTATGTTGGTCTTTTATAATGATATCTGGTCTATTAGCTGTTATGGTCCTGTCAGTATGTACAGGAAAGTCTCAAAGAATTGTTACTTTTTCTTCTTCAGTTACAGCCTCAGGGTGATGATTGTATCACTTGTCAGCAGCTTTATAATGCCCACATATTACCCGGTGTAGATATTGGTCAATTCTGTCATTTTTATATTTGCACTCTACTGGGGCCAAAACGTTACATCCAGAGACTAGGTGGTGCACTGTTTCAACCTCAACATTGCAGAATCGGCACTTTGGATTTACTCCATTTCCCATCACATTGACCTGGTAACTCCATGTCAGTAAGCTTTGATCTTGAGCAGTTAAGATGAAGCCTTCACTCTCTGCTTTTAGCCGTGAGCTACGTAGCCACTGATGGGTGTACTTTTGGTCAATATCAGCTTGTTTTGGTCAACATAAGCTTGCTACAGGCCACATATTTACCATGCAGAGGTTTCTGCTCCCACTTTGATGCTAATTGCTCTTGCCCTTTTGATTTGCCATTAATTTTATGTGTTTAGAAGCATCAATTGCCACAGTTTCCTCAGTCTGTCCAAACTGGGGATCAAGCATGAGATCAGTAGCATATTTTTGGCTCTCCTTGTAGACAGAGTGAAGCTTCTTACTTCTCTCATGTTTTTCAACAAGTTTCAGCATACAGTCGTTTGTTGTTTCAAGGTATTTGGCCAGTCGAGGTATTTGGCCCTTGTGGCCAATAAATGAAAACATTATTATTATTATTATTATTATTATTAGCGACCTACGTAGTAAATCGTATCATCGTGAGCTCCGCAAAGGTTTGTTATTTTCAGTTATTTAAAATTGCCATTTATGGAAAATTTTTATTGTTAACTATATATAAGTGCACATACATTGATTTCTGAAAAGGTCACTCAAAAATATTGGGGCCTTGAGCCCAAAATTTAAACTTTTTATAATTATCAAACAAAATATTTTTTCTTTGAAAAGTAATGGATGACTCAGATTCACTCCTTCCTCACAATCCAACACCTCACACCGACACCACCATTGTAAACATTGCTACGTTTGCCAACACTGGAATTGTAAGCAGTAGCAATATTTTAAATTTGTCTCAGGCAGACGTTTATTTCCCGCCATTACCAATGACTGCAGGTGTTAAAGCCGCCACCACCACCACCACCACCGCAACAGCCACCACCCCACCATCACCAGAAACAAAAGAAAAAAATTAATTAACTCATGATATCGAAATGAATTCAACCAACATGAACTCTTCCACACCGAACACCACTGACGCCACCACCACCACAACTGAAACTAAAATTAACAATAGCAAAAATAACGATAATAACAACAGCAACAATGAAATTAAGAAAACTACCCTGAGTTTTGCCAGAGTAGCAAAAACGTGCGAAGCGATCCAGGTAACTCAGGAAGAATTAGACGAAGCCAAAGGAATGGTAAAGAAAGATGGGTACAGGGTCAGCCTCACCCCCACCCTCTACCCCCACCTAATAAAATGGAGCAACGTCGCCTATGCACCGTGTCTTATCGGACAATAAACATAAAATCGCGCCGAGTGGAACGGGCATCTGAGTCCCAAATCCAAAAAGCTTTGGACATGTGTGGGCAAAAAAACCTACATCAGACGTGGGCAGAAGTATGGAACCGTGGACGTGTTCTTTGAAACACCACAGGAGGCCAGAGAACACTCCATGGCCCCATTAAGAAGTGACGATTTCACACTCATCCCAAGCTATTGTGGCCAGAGACTTGTGAAGATCAGGGTGACCCACGTTCCACCGGCCATCGAAATTCCCTGACTAATGGCTGCCGTCCTCGCCGGCATCGAGGCCAACACCAAAATAATAGAAATAGCAAAAGAAAAGCAGGAGAACTGGTCCGGATCTGGGATGGAACTCCTGATCCAAGCGGACCATAAAAGCATTGAGGAGATCCCAGAGGTAATAGACCTCACTGACGGCAGCCACCTCACCGGAATCGTCGAGAGCAGAAGACCTAGGTGTGTCGTTTGTGGTGAAGGAACCCACCTAAGGGCTTTCTGCTCTCAGGCTAAAAGGTTGAGGCCACCTCTCTTACCCACCTCAGTGACTCAACCATCAACACCACCAGCAGCAGAAATGGCAGCAACAACTGTAGCAGCAACAACAGAAGCAACTGTAACATCAACAACCCCAGCAACAGTAGCAAAACCAACACCACCACCACCCAACGCCCCAGGACTAGCACCAGCGCCTACACCATCCACCACGCCACAATCAAAACACCCGCCTGTGGAGGATTTTCTACTCCCCGGCTTATTGCAACTGGAGACAGATTGCGACGACGAGGAGTGGGAAACGGTATCAGGAAAAAAGAAGAAAAAAAGAAACCAAAAAATAAAAAATTCTCTTCCTTCCCCCTCAAAAAAACAAAATATAGAGGGAAACAAATAAATTATCGAACAAGAAAGTTAGGACAGATATGCCACCATCCACACCAGCATCACCAATCCCATCACCACAAACACCAACACCAAAAAGCGTAACAGAAACAAACCCACAACAAACGCAAAGAAAACAAAACAACCAAAACGATACACACTACACAGCATTAAATTTGAACAACAACCAATTATTACACTACATGCAACACAACACCAGCATCACAGAAAAAGACTACACAACAACCCAAAAGTTCACACGACCTCCACACATACAAATCACTCGCATCACACAGAATACGTACACGGCAAAAATTCCCCAAAGACATCGGAGACTTCCGACAAACACTCTCCAGGAGGATTTATAAGGACATCGTTCCGGAGGAGGCCACAAGCAGTGAAAAGAATGGACAAACATCCTTCCTCTACGAGAAGTAAGGTAAGTGGTCTTTCCCATCTTTTCCACTCCATTTCAACATGACCTCACTCAGAATAGGCAGCATAAATGCGCGTGGCTTGGGGTCGTCATGGAAGCAGGGCCACCTGCTCAACGACCTCAGTTCACTAAACATAAATGTAGTGGCCATCAGCGAGACCACAATCTCCAAAGCACGGGCCTTCACACCGATCTTCGGCGGCTACGATGTGTACGCATCTCCCAGCCGTCCGGGATCGGGGAGGAGTTGCTGTGCTTTTTCGGAGAGGTTTGGATCTCGCCATACGGGCCATCTTCCTGGACCCAGAAGGTAAGTTGGTGGTGCTAGAGGTGACCAGCGGAGACGGGCAAGCTTTCTGGCTAGTGGCCGTCTATGCCCCGACAGGAGCAGGGCGGCCTGATTTCTTCCGGCGTCTGGAGACCTTTCTTGGAACCTCCCGCTCTTTAGTGTTAGTGGGCGGCTGGAACGGTATCTTAGATGCACGCTGGGACTGTGTGGGATTAGCGGATAGGGGAGGAGGGTGCAAGAGCCTCACCAACCTGCTCAGGCATTTTGAACTGTCTGACAGGTACCGATTGGATTTCCCGAATGTGCCAATGTGGACTTGGACAAATCGCATAGGGTCATCCAGATCATATCTAGATAGAGTATTTTGTAGAGAAATAGATAGGTCTAGCATAGGCTGTCCACAATTCAAGATAGTCAGCTACACGGACCACAAATTCGTGATCTGTGTACTTGACTTAGATAGGCTACATAGACGAGGACCCGGCTACTGGAAGCTAAACGCGTCCTTACCAACGCGCAAGGCCTACAGAGACCGGATTAGCGAACTAGTTAAGCGGGCGTTGACGGGGGCCATCGTCAACAACAAGTGGTGGTTTGCTCTGAAAAGAGCAATTAGAATAGAGTCCATTAGATTTAGTAAGGCTTTAGCAATAGAGAAAAATAGAGCAGAAGGAGAATTAGTTAGAAAATTAGATGAGGCGCTTAGCAAAGGCATCGCGACCGACGTACTTGCGGCGAAATTGGCCATTGACCAATTCTTCAATGCAAAGCACGAAGGCTGCGTTGTCAGAGCTAAGGTGCGTGCTCTCAGACACGAGGGGACGAAAGCCGTTCAATGGACCCGAGTGGCGGAGGCGCATCGTGGCAACAACGCCACGCTCCGGTCTTTGGTGGACCACGACGGGCGCACGCTACTCGACCCCGGGCAAATGCGTGAAGCTTTTCAGCGACACTTCGCTCAGTTGTTCGGGGGCAGCGGCGGGGCGGATCGAGGGATAGACTTTAGTGTCTACCTCGTCGGACTGCCGCGGCTCTCGGCCACTGAGGCGGAGTGTTGCGAAAAGCCGATAACAGCCGCTGAAGTACGGGAGGCAATGACTAGCTGCACAAGGGGTAATCGACTGGTTTGCGTACAGATGCCAGACTTATTCGGAGGCCTCTTGGCGGACGTCTACTGCAACTGGCAACAGAACGGGAGAATTCCCAGCTCTGTGAGCCGAGGAGCTCTGGCGCTGCTGAGAAAGGATCCGAACAGGGGGGATAACATAGATAATTTTAGGCCCATAACTCTGCTAAACACAGAGTTCAAGATTTTGGCCAAGGTGCTAGCAAAGAGGTTGGCGCTTGTCGTTGATGGTCTTGGTGGGAGAGGCGCAGACATGCACCATTCCCGACAGATCCATCCACGACAACCTCCACTTCATGCGATACATCGTAGAGAGGGTAGCTAGGGAACCTGGAAACGAGTGGGTCCTTCATCAATTTAGATAAGTCGAAAGCTTTCGATAGGGTCGACCATCGTTACCTAGCGGCAGTCCTGAGGGCGGCTGGCTTTGGGTCGTCTTCAGAGGCTGGATCGCTGCCATGCACAGAGACATCTGCTCTGTGGTGAGAGTGAATGGTCACCTTTCGGAACCGTTCAACATCATGCGCTTGGTCCGCCAAGGATGTCCCCTCTCGTCCCTCGTGTACGTATTTACTCTCGAGCCTTTACTGCACAAACTGGAGACGTTGAGGGGGATCCCGCGCGAACTAGGATGCGGAAGATCCGTGTCAGCATATGCGGACGATGTCATCGTAGTGGTGTCGAACGCCAAACACATCGAGGCGATCGGCACTACACTAAGAGAATACGAAGCTGTGACAGGAGCAATGATCAACCAGGAAAAGTCAGTGAGCCTGCAGCTCGGCACCTGGAGAGGCAGGTCCATGCCGTCCAACAGCGTTGTCGGGCGCTGGACGGACGGACCAGTGAAATTGCTCGGGGTCTGGATCGGTCCAGATCTCCAGACGGACAAAAACTGGGACGAGGTGAAGAGCAGGGTGGCTTCTCTCACCCAGAAATGGGCTGAGAGGAAGGTATCCCTGAAAGGTCGAGCGGAGGTGGCTAACGCGTATATCGCGTCCGTGATCTACTACCGCCTGACCGTCGTACGTTGTCCTAAGCCCCGCCTGACTGCGCTGGAGCGTTTGCTCTTTCGCTTTTTGTGGAAGGGACGCGCTCCGATGGTCAGGCGGTCCATCTGCTGTCAACACCCGCTACGTGGAGGGCTGGGAATGCTGTAGCTCATGATGCGCAAACACGCGCTCAGACTACGACATCTCCACCTCCTCCTCGAAGTTGATCAGGTGTGGTCTCCGTTTGCTAGACACGTATTTCCCCAGCTCGTCTCCTTGACGGAGCTGCAGTCCTGGGTCAAGCGAAGACCAAGGGGGGGCGCTTGGAGACTGGAATGTCTTCAGGCGCTCACAGCCCTCGACCAATCGGGCAATGTGATCGGTGGAAACTCCACCTTGGCGTTCTATAGAGGATTAGTTGAGGGAAAGAGCGACGACGTACTTGGGGAAACTCTAGGCGTCGACGAAAATCAACTAACCAATATCTTCGGAAGAACTTTCGGGCCGGGGCCTATGGACAACTTCCAGAAATCCCTGGCCTGGCAGTGCTACCGAGGAGCTTTGCCAGTTCGGGATAAACTCTACAGGCATGGAGGTGCTGTCAGCCGAGCATGTCCGAGATGCGCGCAGGGCGACGAAACCGTCCTGCACGCACTCGTCCAGTGTCCGAGCATTGCTGACTTGTGGGTTTATGTCGAACACCTGCTGTCGCATGTGGGACGGATCCAGCTACCAGCTGAGTCCATCGTGAGGATTGCTCCGCCCTCTTCCTTTAGCCGGGAAGGGCAGGCAGTTTTTATCTGTCTGATGGCCATGGCGAAAGAGATAGTATGGTGGACACGTTTGAAATGGCTGAAGACGAGCACTTACCTCTTCGGTGATGCCCTGATTAACTTTTTCAAATTTCATTTGAAAAGGAAAATCAGGGTAGAGAGGGAAGTGCTCTCTTCCCAGCATTTTGTTGAAAGATGGGTGAGAGAAGCAAGTATTGCCCGAGTGAATGGGCCTACTCTGAGTATGTGTCTGTAAATTAAAGATGGAAAACTGGGAGAGGGCACTTGCCCTGGTGGTCAGGGTCACTGTGGCCTTTTAATGGGCTTTCTCTACAAATGTCCCTCGGAAGTCTCCCCCCTATTGGGGAATTTTCCATTGTTATTTTTTGTTAAATCCTGTTTTGTTTTTTTTTACACGCAGAAATGCCCATTTGTACCGTCCTGTATTGTCCTGTACTGTCCTTAATGTCTACTTTATGTAAACCCTAGTGGTTAATAAAGAAAGCATTATTATAATTATTATTATTATTTTTACTATTATTGTTGTTGTTGTTCTTTTTTGTTGTTCTTTTCTTACCGCAGGCGCCTGAGGATTACCTTCAGTAGCGCTACGCTAAACTGGCGTGTGGGAGACCCACGAGTTCATCCATGCTGGAGCCGGGTTGGTGGTGATACCATCCACCATCAAGGCCGGACACCTCATCCAAAGATGTTCGGAGGATTCTTCTTCCTCTCCGCACAGACGGCATGTGTTGATTTCCGCTTTGCCGATCATATGGAGCCATCTCCTTAATGACGTGTGATGTCCACTGCGGAAGCGGACGAGATGGTTCATATCTGCTTTGGAGAGAGTTTGCTACTCTCGTCATTTGGGTGGCGGCTAAAGACTGCTTGTAGACGTTGATGCTGGATCGGTGGTGGGCGAAATTCCAACCGAATAACGGCGCGTCGCGTGGCGGCATCGATTGAACTTTCCAGTTGAGTAGATGCTGAGGCTTGTTTCGCCTGAAAAGCACTGGTGAAAAGCATTGGTGAAAGGACGGAACCTTGCGGAAGCCCTTCTTTACACACGCGACTATGACCAGTGTTCCCATCAATTCGGACTCTTGTTATACGGTTTGTAAACCACGCGGATAACCACTCGACGAAACGCAGGGGAATGCCAAGCCTGGTCATATCTTGCAGCAGTCTTGTTGAGTTTCGAACACCCTGGATGTTGAGTCGTAGCTCCCGTACATCTTTCCTAGTCTTTTTATCTGGCTTTCTTCCGCTAACTGCGGCATACTCTTGAATGAAAGCTGCAGCTTTCGATCGGTCGCTAGCATAGGTCGCCCCTTTGTATAGTATGGACTTGCTGTTGTTTGCGCAGCCTTTTCCTGACAACGATCGAACTACTGACCAGGCCATTTTACTAGCTTTTGTCTCAGATATCGTCTGTAGGTGTTTCCTCCAGGCCTCACTCTTGCACTTATCTGTTTTTATAACCACCTCGCGTGAGGTCTCCAACCACCCTTTGCGATTGTTCTTAAGATCTCGCCTGAGATGATTGCGTTTTTTTATCAGACTTTTTAGCTCCGCTGTCATCCATGAACATTCATTCTTACTGATGGCCTTCATGGGAACTGCCACGGCTTCTGCCTTTTTAAGGAGTGTGAGAAGTGCTGCCCATTTATTTGAGGATGAAGCTTCATCGGAGACTTTGTTAATTCCCTCTTTAACGAATTCCCACAATTTTGGCCAGTCTGCTTTTTGATAGTTTCTCCGTGGTTTCTGTCGTGGTCGTTCTACCTGAAGATTAACACCCCAGTGGAAGATGATCTGAGCCGAGATCATTCATAGTATACCATGAGAATTGGTTGACTGGGTCTAGATTTACTATTGTAAGATCCGGTGCACTTATTCCTGCTCCCTGTTGGTATCTCGCGGCTCGCGTCGGGGTTCCATAATTTAGAATGGATTTGGAGTTGTCTTCAAGCCAAGTGATGATATCTGAACCGCAGGTATCAGCTTTTGCAAACTGGTCCCACGTCGAATGGTGAGCATTGAAATCTCCGCAGATAATTCCTCGTTGATTTGATAGGTTGTGTATCCAGACGGTGTTATTCGACGGCTGCTGGGCATAGCCAGATTTTTGCGGGGGAAGGTAGGCGTTTGTGACGGAAAACTGACGTCTACTGGTTAGCTGGATGACAATCCGTTGTTGTTGCAGGGGGCTTGTGTTAACACGCGGTGGTACCGAGAACTGTATGCCCTGCCGGATGTAGATCATCAGTCCACCTCCACGGTGGTGTAATGTACCGCTGCCTTGTCGGTCCTGGCGAATTGCGTCATAGCCGTCAATTGTATGGGGTTGGATCTTTATGCCCTAATTTGGTTTCTTGGATAGTTGCAACGTCTATATTGTGTTTCAATACGAACTCTTTTAATTCTATTATCTTCGATGGAATGAAATCTGCATTCCATTGTAAAAATTGGAGCTTACGTACAGTCGTCCTTGGCATTTGTGTACGTACTGTCGTATGTGTTGTCTGATCTAGGGTGGTTGGGGGATGGCATTGAGCGCAAGTGCCGCATGTCGATTCGTTGTGTTGTCGTAGCCGTTCTAATGCATATTTTGTTTCAGGTGCGCACTTGAGATGAAATGTGCGGTGACAAGTTTTGCATATAAGCGGTTTTTTGGAGTGAGCTAGACGACATTTATAAGTAGGACAGTCGGTGTTAATGGATGCAGCGACTTGTGGGACTTGAGAGGAGTTGGATGAGTTTACAACAGATGTATTATGTACATGGGGGATGGTAATGCTCGATGTGTTGTGGGCTAAAATTACATTATCGTTAGTGGGGGGGGGCATTGTTGGTGTTAAGAAGATATTATGTGGTGAGTGGGCTGGTATCACAGACTGTTCTTGGTTGTGGTGGGTTGTAAAAGTATGTTGGTGGGTTGTTGGAGGCATGCTAGGCGCTATTGAGTCCTACGGATGTTGAGATGGGTGTACAATATGTGGTTGGGGAGATGAAGGTGTTGTGACTGTACAGGTTGAGCATTGCCATATGGGGAAAGTGTTATATCGAGAAATGCCAGTGCATTGTCTATGCGCATTGTTGGAGCATGATTGACATTTGATCGATTTGATGTTTGTGCGGATCTTTCCCTGGCATAGGTGGCATCAGAGATTTTGATCACTTGCTGGCGATAAGCGTTGGCACTACGGCTGTCCCCGACAGAAACTGCAGACGAAGCTTTGATGACTCTTCTGTTGACCTCGAGTCAAGCCGCTACATTTCCTGGCAGGTCTTGCAGATGAACGGTGCCAAGTCACGGCGAATCGTCTTGGCATACCCTGGGCAGAGGGGTCCTGAGTTGATCTCGATGTCGCCCGCCAGGAGGAGGATTAACCGGAGATACAGGGTGGGAGTTACACCCCAGGTTATAGAAAAATGGTGCGTCTCCCACGGCGCAGTCTGGGTAAGATATGGTCCGAGTTCGTAAGTCGCCTGAAGACGACCCAACACAGCACACCACTGGAAGGTCTCGGTCCATATAAACGTGCTGATGCTGCTGCCGCTGCCACTGTCACCCCAGTTGTTATTGTCAATACCGCCGCCGCTGTTTCTACCTCTATTGTTGTTAAATGTATCAGCATCATTCACTTCTCGACCACTGCTTGATGACGAAGAGAACGAAATAGTTTTCGCCTGACATTTACTGTGGCGATGACTAAACGAAAAAGGAAAAGTACGAAAAGGATAGCGAGACTCGTCGCTGACAGCTGGATTATTATTGCGGAAGTATACACGTCGCAGGAATTTGTGTTCCGGTAAGTTTGCGATTTTTGTATAGTTTAATTGCGAACGTATCTTTAAAATATGGTATTGTTTTATTTCTATACACACCCCGCTTCTCTTGAAGAGGTCGAAATAAATTGTTGTTTAGCCTTCCTGGGCGAAATTCCAATTTGAACTTTGCATTTAGCAAATACGCCCCCCCCCCCCCCCCCAAGAAAAATGGCGTCATTAAAAAAAAACATATCTCTCTGCCATGTATACACACAAAAAATTACTCCTTCAGCAGAGTATCCATCTCAATCTTGTCTTTCTGTTGTTCTGGTGCTGCTGTTACCGGTGGTGCTGCTGCTGCTGCTGCTACTCCGTTCATTGCTGGTGTTGCTGTTGACGATGATGGTGACAGTGGTGGTTGAGATCACTGTTGTTGTTATCATCATTAATATTATAAAGGTGGTGGGTTGGCAGAATCGGTAGATCGTCATTCACCATGCTTCCTGGCATAGAGTTACGGCCCTTTATATTCTGAGTTCATATACCATCAAGGTTAGCTTTGCCTTTCGTCCTTACGGGGTCGAAAAAACAAAGTACCGGTAATGCACTGGAATCCATTAAATCGACATTCCCATCCCCCAAAATTGCTGGCCTTGCGCCTAAAGTATAAATAATTGTTTCCATTTTAGGCAGAAGGCCAGCAATTACCCAATACATTACTGGTACTTTATTTTATCGACCCCGTAAGGATGGAAGGCAAAGTTAACCTCGGCCGGATTTGAACTCAGATTGTAAAGGGACGTAACTATGCTGGAAAGCATGTCCGACCCTCTACCGACACTGCCAATTCACCGCCCTTCAATAATAATTATTATTATCGCCATCATCATCACTCGAGGAAAAAACTTCCACTCTTCTTACAATAAGTCTTTATGGGGATTATAGTAATTCTTACTACTAATACAGCTGCTCCTGCTGTTACTACACCTACTTAAGAGTTCCGAATGTACTTTTCAGAAGTATTTCACCCTACATTTGTTTCTCTTGTTGATAAGAATCAGACGAGCCAGTGAACCAAATGTAGGACATATGAGGGACAACACCCTCGGCGGGCATGGAGTAAAAAACTTACGCACTGCTATTCAGTGTTTTGTTTCTCTTCTTTTCGCTAACTTACTATCAGTTCATACAGACAAACATGACGTGCGTTTTTCATTATCTTCATTATATACATGTATGTGTGTATATATATATATATGTGTGTGTGTGTGCGTATATACATACATATGTATATATATATTTATATATGTATATATGTATATGTATATATAATATAATATATATATATATATATATACATATATATATATAATACATATATATATATATATAATACATATATATATATATAATACATATATATATAATATATATGTATATATGTGTATATATATATATATATATATATATATATATATATACATACACATATATACATATATACATACATATATGTATATACATATATATATATACATATATACATACATATATGTATATACATATATATATACATATATACATATATATATGTATATATATGTATATAATATATATATGTATATAATATATATACATATATATTATATACATATATATATATATATATATATACGTATATAATATATATATGTATATAATATATATACATATATACATATATATATGTATATATATGTATATAATATATATATGTATATAATATATATATGTATATAATATATATACATATATATTATATACATATATATATATATACATATACGTATATAATATATATATGTATATAATATATATACATATATACATATACGTATATAATATATATATATATGTATATAATATATATACATATATATTATATACATATATATATACATATATACATATACATATACATATATACATATACATATATGTATATATACATATATGTATGTATATATATATATATATATATATATATATATATATGTATATATACATATATGTATGTATATATACATATATATATATATATATATATATATATGTATATATACATATATGTATGTATATATACATATATATATATATATATATATATATATATATATATATATATATATATATATATATATACCCTGATGTATTCAAGTGTTGGCATATATTAAACAGCTTTGAAATGTTTTGGGAAATACGGATTCAATGTCTTTAATTTTAAAGAAAGAATCTGAGCACTTTAATATTGAAGCCGTTGAAATTTTAGTGAGAAGCACGCAGGCATTTAGCTATTTATACATGTGTATACGTGTGTATGTATATATATATATTGTACTAGTGCACCTATGAAGCCTTATACATATAAATGTACGTATTATCTCGCATATTATTCAATATACACTACTTATACGTACACACACATATACATATATATATATGTATATATGATGATGTTGATTTTATAAGAATGAAAATGTTCTATTCCTGTAGAAGCGATTTCTATATTATAAAGTAATTCTTACACCCTACTAATATATTGAGTACAGTTTTTAACTGTGATTATCAACCTATTTTGCTCTCTCTTTCTCTCTCTCTCTCTCTCTCTCTCTCTCTCTCTCTCTCTCTCTCTCTCTCTCTCTCTCTTAACACGGATAAGCGATATAATAGGGTTTAATTTTAAGCATTAACATATGTTTCATTGCCTAATAAGCAATTACTTATGTCTTGAAATCGCTATCATCAATGATTGATTGGCTATTGTGAAATTTGATTTTAAATACACAAAACAATGAAGTCACTAAGTGAATTATCAAAATACTGCTCATGGATTTAGCCTCACAGCGAGATAGACAAAATAGTTTCGATATTACTATGGGATCTAGTGACTCAGCGCAAGTCACAGATATAGTAGGAATTTACATGGCCCATAATGTCCAAGGAGAAATATATAGAGACGATGCGTTTTTACTAGCTAAGAACATAAATAACTAGAACCTGGAAAGATTACAAAAGAACATTAGGGTATTTTTCAGTAGACTAGGCCTCGAAATTACATTCGAGCATAATTTTAGAAAAGTTAATTCCTTAGATGTAATACTCAACTTAAACACAGGAATATTAGAAACTTTCCATAAAAATAATGAAAACTGAGCATACATGAACTATCAATCAAACCACCCACGTTCCATAATGAATTCGGTAACACGTAGTATATCCCTTAAAATATCCAGTCTATCAACTGCACTAGAAATATTTAATGACCATGCAGAGTATTACAACAGTGCATTGCGTAAAGCAAGTCATAAAGGGCTCGAATATATCTACGATAAAGATCATAGCAATCATGTACCTAACAAGTATAGTGCTCACCATAATACGAATATTAAACATAGAATTAGGTGTAGGAATAAACAGCCTAGACAGGGAATAATACAGCTTGCTAAACAAACTAAGAACTTAAGAATTTCAAAATAATCTAGAAATAGAGAATATGTCCACTTCATGGCAAATATACCAAATTTACTTATATCTCAAGCAAATAAATAAAATCAATTTCAGGCCATTCGCTTTCCAAAGTCACCTGACTACTCCTCCCACACACCCCACACACTCGACACCTCCAATAAAATTTGGATATCTTTCTTAAGTAGGTTAAGCTTCTATTGTCTTAATGCAAATAAATTAAATTTCAAGGTCCTCTGCTTCTTATCTGTAAACTAGAAATAACCCCAAATGTTCCTAAAATCTCACTATTAGCGCCAAGACACCTACTAAACTCCGTATCAGAAATTTCTCTTTGTATCCCTATCCTACCATGTTATAAAAGTTTATTCACTACCTCCGTAAAAACATTAATCTGGCTACTTATCCTACCATAGCGTATAACTTGGGTAGATAACACATTGTTTCCTAAAGTTATTGGCGCAAAGTTAGATGCAAAGGGCATCCAAGCCACCTTAAAGCTAAATTTCTTAGTTTTTTTTAGACATTTGTAACTACCGTCTCGCCGACAATCTCGATAGTGACGTCTAAATAATTCACCTTCCTAATGTCACATCAATTCCTATTCACTTCTAAAATCTTCAGCAAACCCCCGAAATGCGTATAATTAGGAACAAATTTATCATCAATACACATACCACATCCATCCCATTACCTAATTATAAATATATTAGAGAATAAAAATTAAATCGATAGAAACATTTATACGGACTGCCAATAATAGAGCTACTGTTATCTGGTTAGCAGATCGTTTATATTCAACGTTGCACTGGGTCACGAGCTGTAATGTAGACGTAATTCATCGCCAGTTTTAATACAACACCTGTCTTTTAGATGTCTTTAGTGAAGTCCACCCTGTTGCAAGATTGCGACCCAGGTTTCCTCTCAAAGGATACCTTTCTCACTCCCTCCCACCAATCTTGAAAGTCCAAAATATAGTCTTGGGCACAGCTCTTTTGTCAAGCAACAAATAAAAGAAATTAAGTGAGTCACTTTAATTTAGTAAAATGGAATTTTATAATATCCAAGAGATGCCTTCTACACGAAGAACGTATAGTTAAATCCAAGCCAACATTTATAATTTAGTGAGCCAAACAAATAGTTGTAATCAACTGAAATGACACTCGTAATGAGAAGATAAGTCATTAGTGTTAATGAGATTTCTTCTCAGAATTTAAATCAGTTTAAGAATATATAGAATGAAGTTCTCTAGTGGAGAGTGTGTCTAATCTTCGGTAAATACTTTGACAACTCAGGGCATGTTTTAGTCTTATTGAGCTTCTCAAATCAGTGAAGTATATTCTAACCCTATTCTACTTGCTCACACTTAACTACAAGTTCATATAGTTCATTGCCGTAAGCTGTAACAGATGTTTGTAAATTACACAAATCGGTTCTGTGAGGTTAAGTGCTGATTTCCACTCCACACGTGGGAATGTTACTTACAATAGGTTGGATATTGTTTCACATCTACCTAATGCACTGTCAAATTTTGGAAAAACCTCAAATGTGTGAAGCGATAATATTTAACTAAGAAAATACCATTCAGACATTTTTGCTTTCAAATAAACTCTCTCTTATTTGCTAATTATACTTTAAAAAACATCCATAGACCTTCAAAACTATGCATAATAGCATGTCTATTGTATATGCTAGGCACCATACGAGTAAGATATATCTAAATTGCTTAAATAGTCGGAAATTAAAGTCAACACTCGTAATTTTATCTAATAATACTATAAGACTCTGGTGCTAGTAAATTTACAACAAAGAGCCGTTGTTGTTCAATTTCAAACCCTACCTGATTAGATATGTTCTTGTATGTATAGCCGTATATAGAATCCTGTCTACCACCGATATTTAACATATTGATAGAATTCGAATTCAGATCGAAATAGTTTGAAATTGCATGGTATGAAATATGTATACCAATGATGAACTCTTTCTTTATACTGATTATAATTCTTAGATCTGGAGCAAAAGACAGTGTCCATAGCCTTCCCAGGTCCACCCGGATCGGTGAGATTGCTAATTTTTATCACCCACTTGAACTATTGAAATCTGACGCCTGTACGGAAGACATGAGCAGAGAGATAGTCCCGGAAAACTGCTGTTGAAAGTAGGAAGGGATAGACGTATCTGTTAGTTGAGAAGCCGTTCCGAAATACATATTATGAATATATAAACTCTGTAGCTGCAATACAACATTTCAATAAATTTGAGTTGATAAAATTAAAACAAATTTGCCGTGAGTTGTCAAAACTCAACGTTTTTGAGCACTTGGTTTTCTTCAAAGAGAAAATGAAATGCAAACCTATATAATAGTCGTTACAAAGCAAATAGTTTACCTTGTGGCAACTGGTCTGTTTCGATATGTTTTCTCCCCAAAAGACCAGTGTCTGAAATCAATTCAATGTGTTACTTAGCTTTTTTTTTTTTTCAGCTATCCCTGTCACAGTCAATCACCAGTTTCGTATGTTACTATTTTCATTATAGAATTGCAATGTTTTGTTTATGTATATATATATACTATATCAAACTGTGATGGCATTAAGGGGTTGACATTTTGAGTAGTAGACAACGATAGATTAATGTGTAGAGTGAAAGGAAATTTAATTTAATATAAAGTGATAATAAATTATTCATATTTGTCTTTTTCAATTATATATTCATCCCGTAATTACCACTCAATTATATAAATAATTAGAAATAATGAACGTATTTATATATACAATGATACGTATCACAAGTATGTATATACAAACGTTTTTAGAGATCACCCACATACATACATTTATCTATCTATTATCTCTCTCTCTCTCTCTCTATATATATATATATATATATATATATATATATATATATATATATATCTGTTAGACTCAGCTCCAACTCTCTCTCTCTCTCTCTCTATATATATATATATATATATATATATATATATATATATATATATATAGAGAGAGAGAGAGAGAGAGAGAGAGAGAGAGAGAGAGTTGGGGCTGAGTCTAACAGATATATATATATATATATATATTATATATATATATATATATATATATATATATATATATATATATATATATATATATATATATACATAGATGAGATGTAGGTAGATTAATAATATATTTAAACACTCAATGTGTTTATATTATTATAGATAGAAATACAGAAGATATGTCCTTTAAGAAAAGAAAAATTGACACATAACAAGGTAAGATAGTAAGTTGATAGAATAGATTTCTCAAATCATTAGATATCTTACAAATGTTTCAATATAAATTAATTTTCTAATAATTATCCGTTAACAATATAGTAAAAAAAAAAGGGGGGGGGGACAAAAAAATATATCAAATGTAGCAAAGTATCATCAAATATTGCAAATCGTCAAAGGTAATGTAAATGATAAAATCACCTTGACTTGGTGGAGAGCAAGCCCAAAAGGCAAACGGTATCGTAGATGCACATATTCTTTTCCCATTAGCTTTGCTTTTAACCAGGTTATTGTGTTTGTATATTCTACATTATCTCTGAAGATGTATGTGAGGTGCATCTAGGGATAAGGATTAACCTCTCTGATATCACCAGAGCAATTAAAACACATATATGTGACACGTCCTATGAAGATGAAATTCGGTCCAAGTTGTTAAAAGTCTTAAATGAAGAAAGAATGCTCTAGGTCTCTGGGAAGGAACCAAAGCAATAGCAATCGGGAATGATAATCCCAATTTTCGTAATGGGGAGATAAGAGAAATTGCTCTAATTATAGTGGAATCTCCTTGTTATGCCTCCCCGGTAGTATCTACGCTAAATGTCTGACAAAAATAACCAACGAACAACTGGTTTTTCGCCTCGGACCGAGTACTGCCAACCAAATAATCACTCTGAGGCAAGCTTTCGAGAAGTTGTTGGACTATTTCCTTGAGGTGCATGCTTGTTTTGTGTTGTTAATCTCAGATAGACATAAGACCACAGGACATTATGGGACAGGATCTTCAGGAGTATGGGATAGATGAGCAGCTTCTTGTTGCCACAAAGTCACTATATGAAAGCTCTAGTATTTGTGTTCGGACAAAGGTTGCTAAATCGAAACCATTCAGAATGGGTGTCGGACTCTGCCAAGGGTGCCTCTCCTGTTCATTATTTTCAGGATTGACATATGCAGCCAAGTTAGAAGTGGTACCAATTCCCACGAGTGTGGGACCAGTCGAGTGGCATTCGCAAAAAAAAAAACATGGTACAACTTAAATTGTCGGAAAGGGATCTCCGCCATATACTGGTTAGATTTGCTTCCTAGTGCTACAAGGCAGTAATGAAAATCAGTATTGTGAAAAATTATACATTCGTCCACTCAAAAATGGTTGTGCAATGCACTCTGCATGTGAGTGGAATTTCACGAAACCAAGCGAAAAAGTTAAATTATCTCGAAGCTGTTTTAACGAATGGTGAATCATGTACAAGAATTTCTAGAGCTGGTGCAGTAATGCTTCAGCATTGTCACCAGAAGAGATGTAAAAGCCGATCTCACTATCTTTCATTCGGCATCCGTCCGTACACTTACCTATGATCATGAATCTTAAACAATGAGCGAAAGTATACGATCGTTAACAGATGCGTCCGAAAAGAGTTCATCTCAAAGGTCTTCGGGTTAATGTGAGTCGATAAGGTGCGTAGCTTGGAAATAAGAAAGTCGCGAAAGGTAGAGTCGCTAGTTCTCCGAATTGAGAGATTAGAACTCCGATATCATTAGTATATTATTATAATTTCTCAGGAACGCATCGCTGGAAAGATTTTAGCAGGAGACCCAGGAGTTGACCACGAGCAAGATGGTGGATAACATCCATCATCTCGTTTGGTCTCGTTTGAGTATCCAGCCAGATATTTTGGAGGCGGTTGCCCTGAAAGACGTGTCTGAAAACTCTGCTCCCACGAATCTTGAGGAATATGTGGGCGAAGAAAACATTTAATCAGAACTATATCCGTTTGTTTCACCCTTAAATAATTGTTTCTACTTTTGGCACAAGGCCAGCAATTACCCAATGCATTACTGGTACTTTATTTTATCAACCCCGTAAGGATATCAATGCCCAGCTGGTAGAGGGCGGTGAACGCTTGGAGATATTCCAGCATCCAAGTACTATCCATCGGTCTTTTTCTGATCCAGGACTGCAGCTCCGTCAAGGAGACGAGCTGGGGGAAAGCGTGTCTGGGAAACGGCGACCACACCTGTTCACCGTCAAGGAAGCACCAGGGATGTCGCAGCCTCGGCGCATGTTTGAGCATCATCAGTCACGGCATGCCCAGTCCTCCACGCAACGGGTGTTGATAGCAGATGGATCGTCTGACCATGGGAGCACGTCCCTTCCACAAAATGCGGAAGAGAAGGCGCTCCATTTTGGTGAGAGTTGGACGGGGGCAAGGTACGACGGTCAGGCAGGAGCAGATAACGGACGCGATGTACGCATTCGTCGCCTCCGCCCGCCCTTTTCTGGTTTATCTTTGCTCCTGTCACCGCTTCGAATTCCTTGAGAGCGGTGGCGAGCATCTGGACATGTTTGGTGCTCGACACCACCACGGTGACGTCGTCGGCGTAAGCTGACATGGATCTCCCGCATCCCAGTTCACGAGGGACCCCGCTCATGGTCTCCAATTTGAGCAGTAATGGTTCGAGAGCCTGTACATACAAGAGGGATGAGAGGGCACAACCCTGGCGGACCGAGTGCATGATGCTGAACGGCTGAGACAGGTGACCATTCACCTTCACAATCGAGCAGGTGTCGCTGTGCATCGCAGCGATCCAGCCGCTAAAAGCGGGCCCAAAGCCGGCCACCTCGACGACCGAAGCCAGCTACCGATGGTCGACACTATAAAATGCTTTAGATTGATCCAGCTTTAGATTTAACCACCCTCTATATGATGTATCGCATGAGATGGAGTTGTCCTGGATGGATCTGTCGGGAATGGCGCATGTCTGCGCCTCTTCCACCAGATCACCGACGACAAGCGCCAATTTCTTTGCTAACACCTTGGCCAAAATCTTGAACTCTGTGTTTAGCAGAGTTATGGGCCTGAAGTTGTCTATAACTTCCCCCTTGTTCGGGTCTTTTCTCAGCAGCGCCACTGCTCCCGTTCTGCTGCCAGTTGCAGTAGACATCTGCCAAGAGGTCACCGAACAAGTCTGGCATGTATTCATGTATGCATACCATCCAAACCTGGCGATTTACCCCTCGTGCAGTTAGACATTGCTTCCCGTATTTCACCTGCTGTTATCGCCCTTTCGCAGCACTGCGCTGAGGTTGTCGAGAGCCACGGCATCCCGTCGAGGTATACACCGAAGTTCATACTGCGATCCTGCCCACCACCGCCCCCGAACAATTGAGCAAAGTGCTGTTGAAAAGCCGCACACATCTGCTCGGGTTCGAGCAATATGCGCCCGTTTTGATCAGGCAAAAACCGTATCGTGGATTTGTTGCCACGTCGCGCCTCCATCACCCGGGCCCATTGAACGGCTTTCGTCCCCTCGTGTCTCAGAACAAGCACTCTAGCTCTGACAACGCATCCCTGGTGGTTTCCGTTGAAGATTTGGTCGAGTGCCAATCTCGCCGCAAGCACGTCGGTTGCGATGCCTGTCCTAAACGCCTCTTCTAGTTTTCTAACTGACTCTCCCTATACTCTATTTTCCTCTATCGCTACTCCTTTGCTAAACCTTATCGATTCTACTCTAATAGCCCTTTTCAGGGTAAACCACCACCTGTTGTTGACGATCGCACCCGTCAACGCACGCTTAACTAATTCGCTAATTCGGTCTCTATGGAGTCTATCTAAGTCAACTTCACGGGTCACGAATGTGTGGTCTGTGTAGTCGACTACTTTAAATTGTGGACAACCTACACTAGCCTTATCTGTTTCCCTACAGAATACCCTATCTAAATACGATCTGGATGACTCGATTCGGTTTGCCCATGTCCACATTGGCGCATTCGGATAATCCAGTCTATACCTGTCAGACAGTTCAAAACGTCTGAGAAGGTTGTTGAGGCTTTTACACCCTCCTGCTCTGTATACTAGCCCCACATAATCCCAGCGTGCATCTAAGATACCGTTCCAGTCGCCCACTAACACTAAAGAGCGGGACGTTCCAAGAAAGGTGTCTAGACGTCTGAATAAATCTGGCCATTCTGCCCCTAGTGGGGCGTAGACGACTACTAGCCTGTAAGCATTGCCTTCGCTGCCGGTCACGTCCAGCACCAACGACTTACCTTCTGGGTCCAGGAAGATAGTACGTATGGCGAGATCCAAGCCTCTCCGAAAAATCACAGCAACTCTTCCCCCCGATCCTGAACGGCTGGGAGATGCGTATACATCGTAGCCGCTAAAGATCGGTGCGAAGGCTCGTGCTTTGGAGATTCTGGTCTCGCTGATGGCCACCACATCTATGTTTAGTGACCTGAGGTCGTTGAGCAGGTGGCCCTGCTTCCAAGATGACCCTAGGCCACGTACATTTATAGTGCCCATTCTAAGTACGGACATGTTGGATGAGGAAGGGGTCAAGTGAGAAAGGATCATTTACCTTGATCGTGTGGGGAAGGGACAGTAGAACCGTCCCCTCGACTGGACATGGGTGTCTCCAAGATGATATCTTTGTAGATTATCTTGGAGCGTGACCCTCTGAAATCCCCCACGCAGTTGCGGAATTTTTTTTTTTTTATTGTTTGTAGTTTTCGAGTTCAATTTCTACAATGTTAATGTTTTTTGGTAATGTTCTTGGTATTGGTGGTGTGTGGTAATTTACGTCTGAAATATCGGTGTGCTTTTTTATGTGTTCCATTAGTCCTTGGTGTGCAATGTGTACTTTTTGGGAGGAGGGTGGTTTTGTTGGTGTTCTCTTATTGTTGCTGTTGGGAATGTGTGCCTTGTTGTGTTTGTGAGGTTGGTGTTTTTGGTGATGCTGGTGGTGGTGGTGTGGTTGTTGTTGGTGGTGATGCCTGTGGTGGTGATGGTGATGGTGATGGTGTTGCTGCAAGTCTCCTTGCAGTCTTTATTCTTCTTTCTTCACCTTCGCTTTTGGAGAGAGAAGCTGTTATGTTTTTGCGTTTGTTCTTTTTGTTAACAACTGTTTTCCACTCCTCAGCCGCCTCATACTCCATTTCCGACTGTGAGAGGTCGGGGAGGGGTATGAGTTCTACCCTCTCATTTGTCTTTGTTGTTGTTATTGGTGGTGGTGGTGGTGGAACCTGGTCTGCCGTTCTTGGCATTGTTGCAGCTAGTGCAACTGTTTCTATTGCTACAGCTGCCGTCGCTGTTTTTGTTGGCTGTGGTGTGGGTGCCACGGACATTGTCTTCCTATTCTCTGTAGAAGCTCCCGACTTTTTCGCTGATCGCTCTGTTTCTGATGGCAGCGGTTCCGGCGTTGGAAAGAGGGGGATTCAGAAAGCCCTGAGGTGAGACTTTGATCCACAGTTGAAGTACTTTGGGCGCCTTCCTTCAACAGATATGGGAAGTTGGGAGCCATGCCCGAGGTCTATTACGTCGGGAATAGCGCTGATGCAGTCTTGGTCGGTTTGGATGAGCAGCTCCATTCCAATACTGGACCAGTCCACTCTCCCCAACTTCTGTGCCTGCAGAATGGTTGTTTTATCTACGATGCCCTTAAGAACAGACACGACTAGCCAAGGCACGGGTACGTAGGGCGGAACCTGGTTTGCCTTGACCTTTGCAATTTTTTTCCCGCAGTAAAACGGGACTAATGTTATGTCATCACTCCGTAGGGTCCTCAGTGACTGCGATTTTGCTTCCTGGGTGGTAGCAAAAAGGACGTCCACAGTAGCATATTTCTTGCCACGCGTGATGTGGGTCTTTCGTGCCCAGACATTTCCCAAGGCCTTCTGAGTTTGGGCCTCCGAGGTTTTCTCCACACGACGCGATTTCGTGGCAATCGTGCGGTACGACACTGTGCGTCGCTCTTGTTCCTCCAGGAAGTCGGTTGGTGGTTTCAAGGACACTGAAAATTCAGTTCTGGTTAGCATGTCTGGCGACTGCCATCTCCTCCTCTGTGATCATGACTGTTTCTACGTTGGGAGTTACCATTGCAAAAGAGATGGTCATTTTTTCAGTGGTGTCATAGTTGCCACCGCTACTGCTGCTACTGGTCTTGTTGTTTGTGGTGGTGATGTTGTTGCCACTGCTACAGACGGTGTTGTTGGTGTTGCTGCTGCTGCTGTTGCTGCTGCTACCACAGGTGTTATTGTTAATATTGCCGCTGCTGCTGCTATCTCCTTTGTTGTCAAATGCATCAGCAGCAGCCGCTTCACGACCGCCGCTTGATGAAGAGGAAGGAGTGGCATTCGCCTGACTTTTTACTATGTGACGATGAAGAAGACGGAAAGGAAAGCGAGACTCCACGCTGAAATCTGGGCGAAGAAAGAGAAGGTTGAGAAGGATACCTTGCTGAATGGGTAATTTTTGATTAGATACATGGCATGGAAATAGATTTTTTGAATGACGCCATTTTTTCTTCTTTTTTTTTTGGGGGGGGGGGGGGGGGGGCGTATTTGCTAAATGCAAAGTTCAAATCGGTATTTAGCCCCGAAGGGCTAAATACCGATTAATTTCGACCACTTCAAAAGAAGCGGGGTGTGTTTAAACACAAAATATGATTTTTACATTAAGTTCGCAATAAAAACTGTTCAAAAATCACAAACTAACGGGAACAAAATTTCCTGCGACGTGTATACTTCTACAACAACAAACAACAACAACAACAACAATGAAAGTTGGGTAACGTATCTTTACCTGGTTATCTTCAATATTGCATAAATATGAAGTTTTCGCTGGACTTCACGTATCAATCACTATCCTTATGTTATTGAAGATATTGCACTCGAGTGTTTCAATGAAATACACATCTGTGTCACAAGGTAATATATACTTATGTTTCCATTCGTATCACTTGATCAGAGAGTTGACACTGTGTGTGTGTGTTTGTGTGGCTGCGTGCATATGTGAAACATATTGTAGTCTGGGTCGGACAAAAATATCCAGTGGAATTCGTGAGGTCAAATAACATCATATAGAATGGGAGAAAGGAAATCTTATATATATCGACTGAATGAGAAACAATTTATTTTTAACTGATTTTAGAATGAAAATATATGCTAACAGCTAGGGTGGACTATTATATTTTAGATACATTTTACATAAGAACCTGACAATATTTACGTTCCATTCATAAATATATTTACAATGCCCCTAACGAATGCCTCTCATACCTGATAAACAAACCAATAATTAATGAATTGAGTAAAGTTCTAGTAGTTAATATTATACTTTTCTAATGGACCAGACTTGTAAAACACTTTATATAATCAGTGCTACCTGAAATCCGTCAACAGAAAAGAATATTACATACTTTCCCTCTGAAAACGTCACAAAACCCATTTTCTGTAATCGGTAGAACGTTATGCGATTTGAATCTTAAGTCTTATACGTAAACATGTATAGAAAATAGTTTGAGGAAGAAATGTTAGATATATTGGTGGCTGATAAATATTTTACTAATTCCAATAATTAAAACACGGCCGTATTAAAACGCCGCATAACGGGGTATAAACATAGATGCAAACGTAAACACACACACACACACACACACACACACACACACACACACACACACACACACACACACACACACACACACATACACACACACATGAATGTATTCCTGTCTGTTTGTTTGTTCACGAACTACTCCTATGGTTTTGGAGATAGACCACCATAACCATATATATTCTGAAACTACATTGCCCAGAGTACTTGGATAAATATATTTCATTTTAATCAAAGGGTTAAACCCCTTATTAGGGTTCCCCGGAGGCACAAACACCCGCTGAAAGTTTTTTCCCTTCGATTTATATGAATTTTAAACCATATGTAAAGGATAAGATATGATGCCTAGTCACAAAAAATTAGCAAATTTCAATAATATTAAGATACCCTAATGGGGGTTAAACCCCCTATTAGCGTTCCCCGGATGCACAAAGCCCCGCTGAAAATGTTGTTGCATTTTTTTCTTAAATACACATGATGGTGGTACGATGTGTGTATTTTTAAAAAAATGCAACACTAGTCATTCGCAGATTTGCATTTGCTGTGTAAACACAGATAGTTAAATCTTCTCCCTTGTTAAAAATCCAGGATTTGACTACTGTGAGTTTACGGATTAATGGTGAAATATATTTCTTTAATGAAATATATACAAGGAGGTTTAATCATTTTAAAAGTTATCTATATTTAAAGTTCTAGTTAAACTTTAATTAGTTACCTACCTAGCTGTGTGTGCTTACACACTTTACAAATTATTTCCTGTGATTGTTTCATATGTTTATTTTATATATATATATATATATATATATCAATTTCTAGTTAATATAAAATGCTCGGATCTATTTATTGGAATCTTTGAGCATATTCTACAGTGGATATGGCGTTTGTCTCTCGGACATGACACCCTTAATTTAATTTTGGATGTACATATATATAAATATATATATATATATATATATATATATATATATATATATATATATATATATATACATACATATATATATATATACCACCCCACCTCCACCCGCACTCTCAAGAGCGTGAAACTAATAAACCTTTGTTTGTACTGCCTCTCTGTTTTTGTTCCCGTTCCAGTTTTCACTATATATATATATATATATATATATATATATATATATGTGTGTGTAAGTATATGGTTACGCTCTGTAACCATATTTATTCCCTTACAGAAACTAATTAGTTGGAGTAAAATTTTAGTAAGTAAGTCAATTTTCATAACTTTCTTGTTTACGTCTTTCATATATATGTAAGTATGTATGTATACGTACATACATATATGTATACAGACGTACAGTAGTATGTATATATATACATACATGCACACATATATATATGCACGTATCGGTTTACCGAACATTTATTATAATGCTCGGTTTGTTTGTTTGTAAAGGTGACGTGGTTGCCTAAACACTGTACGGCGTAATTCGGGCTGTTTGTTTGTTTACAAACAAACAAACAAACCGAGCATTATAATAAATGTTCGGTAAACCGATACGTGCATATATATATGTGTGCATGTATGTATATATATATATATATACATACTACTGTACGTCTGTATACATATATGTATGTACGTATACATACATACATACTTACATTTAAGTAAGTGCCGTACTAAGCGTGAGAAATGAAATTTCGTTTCATTCTATTCCATTTATCGTTTTCGGTGTGCCTGAACTCACTCGATATGCAAATTAGGCTGCTCAGCCGTCAATATGCATAAGGAAAGTATATACTTTCAGACGTTCAACCATCTGGCAGGAAGATATACGATGCTGACGATAGCTAATAAGCTTGAAACTAGTACATCGTTCCTGTGTCAGTGTTGAACAAAAAGGTGACGTGGTTGCCTAAACACTGTACGGCGTAATTCGGGCTGTTTGTTTGTTTACATGTGTGCATGTATGTATATATATATATACATACTAATGTACGTCTGTATACATATATGTATGTACTTATGCATACATACATACTTACATTTAAGTAAGTGCCGTACTAAGAGTGAGAAATGAAATTTCTATTCCATTTATATATATATATATATATATATATATATATTATATACCCTTATTATATATATATATATATATATATATATTATATACCCTTATTATATATATATATATATATATATATATATATATATCGAATGTAGAAAAGTAACACACGAGTTGACATATATCAAAACAAATAGTAGAAAGGAAAAATATTCTTTCAGTAGAAAATGTTCACGAGTATGTATATATATATATATATGCCCATAGTATGGGGGGGGGGGGGTGATCTCTCAATTCGAAGAAATATCGGCTCTACCTCGAGTGACTCTCTGATCTCCGAACTACTCTATATATATATATATATGTGTGTGTGTGTATGTGTGTGTGTGTGTGTGTGTGTGTGTGTGTGTGTGTCTGTGTGTGTGTGTGTGTGTGTGTGTGTGTGTGTGTGTGTGTGTGTGTGTGTGATTGTATGTATGTACGTATGTATGTATGCATGTATATAGATGTATATATGCATGTGTGCGTGTGTCTGAAACACATAAAACACATACACATGCACACACATACACACACTAATACACATGCATATGTCTTTCCTTATGCAATTATTCATGGCGCTCGAACTAGTTTCGCAGGCGTATTCAGCATACCAGAGAAAATATGCAATAATGATGTTATTTACTGGTGTGACTGTCAAATTGACTTTTAAGTGAGGTTTCTGAAATTGCTTTGACAATAAATATCACTTCAGCACTGGGTGATCATCAAATTGTCCAATTGGACACCATAGGAATATGTCATATGTTGTTTCCACGCGTGTATGTGATATATATATATATATATATATATATATATATATATATATATATATATATATATATTGTTATATTTGGGGAGTGTCATATTGTTATAATATTGCCAGAAATAATAATAAAATTGGATTGGTTTTCACTTCTGTATATTTTATATACCTATAGTTAATTCAGCTGACAATCAATGTTTATTATTGATTGACCAACGGTTAAAAATATCGATATAATTATATATATATACACAGTCTATCAAAGTTCTTACATCACACACCTGTGACATCTTCAGTGGTACTCTTGTGTTTCCTCCCGTTGTATTGTATTGTCAACGCCATTTTTATATATGTGTGTGTATATATTTATATATACATTTCGTCGTTCTAGTTAAACCTATGTGCTAAGTGAATATGCTTCGCTGAGAATCTAATAAGATTAGAACATATATGTTGATTACAAAAGGATGCGTTTCTGATACCTTATTTCACCGATCAAGTAAGAAAAGGAAAAGTTAATATTGGCTGGATTTAAACTCAGAACGTAAAGTGCCGTAACTCTATGCCGCAAAGGATGTTGTGATACGCTCTACCGATACTGCCAATCCTCCTCCCATAATCTAACCTTTTTACTATTACGTAAGTCCTTCTAATCCATCATTTCTAAGAAATCTGTAATATAGAAATGACTTCCTAGACATAAGGCTGAGAACTTTCCTCAACTATGAGATGTCATCTCACCTATTAATGTTCCACCCATGTCCATTTGCACATTCTGAGCACCCTGGTAGAAAATAATTATTTGTTTTTTGTTTTGTTTTTTTAAAGAAACTTGTGAGTAAAAGTAAATGATTAAATACCTTGATAACGGAACTGTTGGTTATTTAATTTAGTAAAACAAGAAAATGTAAAGGTAAGAGACGAAATAGTAAGGAAGCACAAATTCAAAATCTCTACATCCATACATTCCCCACTCAGATCTACATTAATGCAACGTCTCATTCAGTATGACTGTTATGTAATATGAAATCATAATATTTTCATTCCCCGAACACCCCCGATTTATATACAGGACGGCAGTGATTTTATCTTGACAAATCTTTCGCAGGATCAATTTTCGAGTGTAGAAACTACAACTGTTGTCATTTACATGAGGTCAATCTTTGTTTTACAATACCCCAGCTGCTGTTTTATCTCGCATCTTTTTTCTTTATTCGACCGTTCCTGGACTTCTACTGTCTACTTTTCATTGTATCTGTTGACAGTTTTGTAATTAATCATCTGTGAAGCCACGCTGCCCTTTCTCCTATCGTTGAGTTGTTTATTACTACCCTGGTGTTACTGCAACATACCACTTTCTCTGACATGTGACCCTATTGTCTACTCTTTTTGACGTGGTTAGCCACTGGCTTACTAAAATATTTTGCTATAATGCATTTAATCTCTCCGGGTCACCCACTCTGTGTCATACTTTTTCTCTCTATTAGTCTAACGTTATTCCACACACATTGCACTAAGTAAATATCAAACATTTATATATTTTATAAACATAATTTAATTTACATGAATTTCATTTCGTTGTTTTATTTTAAAGTTTACATTATCGTTCCTGTCTACGTCCTGTGCTGTATTTTAGTCTTGTTTTTCTTCCTTTAAAATACTCCAGAGTAGTGTTTAAGTATCCGTATGAATCAGTAGTACTATCGGTAGGTGTAGCAACTATGTAAATACATTTCGATAGCCGATGACCAGGGAGGTTTCGTTCTGTTTCTGTTGCCATTTTCGTACCGTCTATATATCATCTCATTCTTTATGTATCCGTTTCTGTAGCAGTTTGATTTTCGTTGAAGTTGTTTGTTTGTCAATTTCGCAATTATATATAGGGGTTTCAAATTCAAGCACAATACCAGTATATTGAGAGGAAGGGAAAGGTGATTAATTCGACACCTGTACTTGACAGGTACTTTATATATATAGATTATGGAAGGATGAAAAGTAATATTGAACTCGGCGGGATTTGAACGTAAATGGCATTCACCATACGCCGCAAAGCATTTTAATCGTATTTCTACTGATACTACCAGTCAATTGCATACACACACAAACACCACACACGCACATACACATTCATACATATATATATATATATATATATATATACATATATATATATATATATATATATATATATATATATATATATATATATATATATTTATATATATATATACACACACACATATATATATATATATATATATATATATATATATATATATATATATATATATATATATATATATATATACATATATATATATGTATATATATATATATATATATACATATATATATATATATATTTATATATATATATATATATATATACACATATATATATATTTATATATATATATATACACATATATATATATGTATATATATATATATATACATATACATATACATATATATATATATATATATATACATATATATATATATATATATATATATATATATATATATATACATATATATATATACATATATATATATATATACATATATATATATACATATATATATATATATATATATATATATATATATATATATATATATACATATATATATATATATATATATATATATATATACATATTTATATATATATATACATATATATATATACATATATATATATATATATATATATATATATACATATATATACATATATATATATATATACATATATATATATACATATATATATATATATATATATATATATATATATATATATATATATATATACATATATATATATATATATATATATATATATATATATATACATATTTATATATATATATACATATATATATATACATATATATATATATATATATATATATATATATATATATACATATATATACATATACATATATATATATACATATACATATATTTATATACATATACATATATATATATACATATATATATATATACATATACATAGTAATAATAATAAATTTGAAGACTAAAATCCAAAGAGGGCTCGATAAGGATAAATATATATCAAATATATAAGAACCGTAGATATATATATATATATATATATATATATATATATATATATATATATATATATATATATATATATATATATATATATATATATATATATATATATATATATATATATATATATATATATATATATATATATATATATATATATATATATATATATATATATATATATATATATATATATATATCACTGATGAGGGACTTATTTTATTACATGTTATCCATGTGCAACCTGCAGTATTCTTCTCCCCATTTTTTCATATATATATATATAGCAGCAAGTTCATGAAATGTATACACAAATTCACGTGTATCACAACTAAAGTTACAAAACAGATGCCAATAGATACTCAAATGTACATACACATCCATGCACGCACGCGCACGCACACACACACACACACACACACACACACACACACACACACACACACACACACACGTGTGCACGCACATACATGCAGATGTAGAGAAACACAAATCCTAAAACGCACTCAATCATTCATAAATATATGAATGTTGACAAGCGAGGTCATGAAGGCTGAAGCGAATGTTTCCTCTGCTGATTTCTAGAATACAAAATGAACTGTCAGAAACTAGAGTGGAACATATGGCGACAATAGATATAGAACATTTCTTTCGTCATCATCATCGCTATTACAACCAATACTACCATCTCCACGACAACCATCGTCATCATCATTATTCGCCTCCACCATCACAATCACCATCATCATCATAATCATCATTCATCATCATCACCACCATTACCATCATCATCATTATCATTATCATTATCATTATCATCATCAACATCATGATCATGATGATCATCATCATCATGATTATCATTATCATTATCATCATCAACATCATCAACATGATCATCATCATCACCATCACCATCATTCATCATCACCATCATTCGCCATCATGATCATCACCATCGTCATTATCACCACCATTATCATCATCATCACCATCATATCATTGTCACCATCATCATCATCATCATCATCATCATTATCATGATTATCATTATCATTATCATCATCAACATCATCATCATCATGATTATCATTATCATCATCAACATCATCATCATGATCAGGATCATCACCATCATTCATCATCACCATCATTCGCCATCATGATCATCGCCATCATCATTATTACCACCATTATCATCATCATCACCATCATATCATTGTCACCAACATCATCATCATCATCATCATCATCATCATCATCACCATTATCATCATCATCATCATCATCATCATCACCATCATCATCATCATCATCATCATCATCATCATCACCATCATCATGATCATCAATATTATCATCAACATCATCATCCTGATCATCATCATCATCACCATCATCATCATCACCACCATCATCATCATCATTGATATTATCGTTATAAGCATGTTTCATCATCAATAACATCCTCATTATTGTCGTCATCGTCATCGATATCATTTTCATCGTCATCATTTATGATAACCCCATCCTTTGTCGTACCTATCATTGTTTTGTCACCTGAATCACTCTTCTGAAAATAAGAATCTGAGAAAACGACTGCTGCTCACATCATTATTATTATTATTGTTATCAGTATTATCATGGTTGTGGTGGTGGCGGTGGTGGTGGTGTCATTTTTGTTATTACTATTATCATTCTTCACGACGAGCTCGCTCTTTCTTTGCTATTAATAATATATTGTGATTTGTGAAAGGTTAAATCGCTTCATTTTGTTTTCACAAACCTGTGTTAAAAAAGAATGAGATGTTATTTATCTTCTTTTGGCATAGAAAATACTTACTAAATATTATAGGCAAATAAAAGTAAAGGTTCTTTCTGGCACCATCACTTGTCATGTAGTCTATAAGAAAATATTGTCAAAATATTTGCATATCCTTAAGGAGCAAATGACATGAGAAATGGCAGTGTTGGAATACAATGCCATATAAATAGTCAGAAACCTCTACCCATTCAATTCAAGTAACGCTGAATTTTCGGATGCGTAAAATAAGTATCAGTTATGCATTAAGATTTAATTAACCTCCGTGTGCGACTCCGCCTTACTTTACGGCTTCCTCTCAGTGTTGCAAAAGATAGTCATTAATTTATAGAATTTTGAGAGTTGAGCAGCTACACTCGATAAAGTGGAATTTACTTGCAAGCCTTTATATTTTGAATCAAGAGTACGGTCGGTTGGGAGTTTTGAGAATGGCGGATTGGTGTTTCTGATTGTAGTGGACTTCAAGTTCTGCATTCCGTGGATTTGTACTTCTGATTGTAATGGAACGATAGTTCTTAGGAAGTTGTTTGCTGTGTTGGTGATTTGGTACATGAGAGTAGTGGTCTTGGTTTGCTGCTTCACCAAGGGCCAGTCTTTATCAGGGAAACGTATGACCACAGGCGTTACAACGATGACAATCTCGACTTTTTATCCCTGATTACATTGTCTAACGGGCCCCATTCTAATACATAAGACGACAGAGGATGACTTTGAAGGAAATGTTATTAGTATTTCTTGTAGATTGCAGAACCGATCATGTAGAGTCTCCCTTATGGTCTTATTCTTCAGATGTTGATAAAATAAGTATCAGTGATTACTTAAGTCAGTTTAATCTACTGTGTTCTACGTGAAAATTATGGCCTTGTGAAAAACCGGGTAAATCATCATCATTGTTGTATTTGTTGGCACCGAGGCTCCTGCTGTTTTGTTTATTAGAATATGATGGATTTGTGTAGTGTTCCGAGAGTACACGATTAACATTAAATTAAAATATGTCTGTTTATACACACACACACACACACACACACACACACACACACACACACACACACACACACAAATACGCACACACATTCGTACACACCACTTGTATATATTGACATAGTCAGTTATCATAACCCAAACTAAATTATTATTGTAGAGCTGAATAATACGTCGATTAGACCAACTCAGATTTTATGCCTGTCTTCATACCTCTTATGCGAAGTCGCGTAGTTTCATGCTGAGGGTTTTGACTGCCGGTAATAAGGTCATAAATGTAATACCTAAATACGTTCTCTTTTTTAGCAAACTATCTATGAGATACAATTTCGTAAAAGGCCAACTACGCTTCCATATGCGCGAACTGTAAATTTCATTTCATTTTTTTTCTTGCCGCATAAAATAACTCATTGTTAGTCTAACGTTGCTGAGTATCTTTCCTGGTAGACAGGACCTTTTCGCTTGTACATAAACATGCTTCCTTCGTTCTGTTTATACATTCAACACCACTTGGCCGACTGCTACTGATACTGCTCCTTCTATACCAGGTGAAGGAATGAATAGTATTCTAGACGTTTACCCTAAGGTACCATATTTTCTACACAAGACTATATTTGAGATTCATTAGGGTCGGACGCCATGCTTTGACGCATAGTTACGGCCCTTGCCATTCTGAGTTCAAATCCCGCTGAGGTTAACTTTGCCTTTCATCCTTACGGGGTCAATAAAATAAAGTACCAGTAATGTACTGGGTAATTGCTGGCCTTGTGCCAATAGTAGAAACAAATATTTTCGTTTATTGCACATAGAAATTGGTGATAATCTTAATTCCTGAATAGTTGAACCTGTCATTTAATTTGTGAAGTTTGTGTGTGTAAACCACACACAAAGTGCAAAGAAGCAGGTTTGGTTGTTTATATATATGTATGTGTATGTGTCTGTATATATGTATGTATGTACGTATGTATGTATGTGTATGTGTGTATATCTGTGTATGTAAGTATCTATGTATGTAGTTAAGTATTAATATCTGTATATGTCTGTAGATGTGTTTATGTATCTTCATGATATTTACTGTATAATGATTTGTATGTGTATTTGTTTGTATTAATGTATGAACTATAAAATTAATACTAGCATAATCCGCTTCTGAGACAGTATATTTTTTCAATTTCCTCATTACTTATAAAAAAAAATATCTTTTTATTATAATATATTTTTATCTGTATTTCACACACACACACACACACATCTCTCTCACTCTCTCTATATATATATAAATATATATATATATATATATATTATATATATAGGGAGAGAGAGAGAGAGGGAGAGAGAGTGATAAAGAGAGAGATAGACAGATAGATTGATATATATATAAATATATGTAATCATATGTATGTAGGTATATATATATATATATATAGATAGATATATATGTGTGCGTATATACTTACATATGTGTGTATATATATATATATATATATATATATATATATATATATATATATATATAACGAAGGAAATGTGGTAAGGAACCAGGTGGACCATAGCGCACCAAAGTACTCAATACTTAGGGTAGTAGAGTGGGTAATAGGAACGAGTAGGACCCCGACGGCTGAGCTCAAGCCGTTTCGACGGCTAATTCTGGACGTCCAGAATTAGCCGTCGAAACGGCTTGAGCTCAGCCGTCGGGGTCCTACTCGTTCCTATTATATATATATATATATATATATATATATATATATATATATTTATATATACGGGACAAAAGGTTATCATTATATATATATCTTGCGTTACAACCTAAAAACATACCTAAATAAAACATTTTTTTTAAATAAGCACAAAACTAGGAATCTTAATTAGAACGTTGTAATTTTATTTATCTAGTTGTTTCAGTTATGGTAGGTGAAAAATAGAAGTAACAAAAAGGAAAGCGATAATAATAAGGAATAACATAAAGTAACTTCAGATTGAATAAGAAAGATGTCTCCATGCTATATTTCGTATGTAGCGTCAAGAAGGCTAGATATTTACAGCTGTTGAATGTCTGACTGTTTGCACGTCTAATTTGCAATTGGGGTGATCTCTTACTATATCTTATTGATTGCCGTTGTGTGTGTGCACAGGCGCGCTTTAGATTAGTAGTTATATGACTTGATAACTGTATATGTATTGTTTATATATATGATTTTTATATATATATATATATATATATATAAGTATGTACACGTACATACATATATGTATACAGACGTACAGTAGTATGTACATATATATACATACATGCACATATATATATATATGTACGTATGGATTCACCGAACATTTATTATAATGCTCGGTGTGTTTGTAAACAAACATCCCGTATTAAGCCGTAGTGTCCAGCAACCATCGTTGCTCGTTTGTTCAACACTGACAAAGGAACGCTGTACTAGTTTCAAGCTTATTAGCTATCGTCAGCAACGTATACCTTCCTGCCAGATTGTTGAACGTATATACTTTCCCTATGCATATTAACGGCTGTGTAGCCCAATTTGCATATCGAGTGGGTTAATCGGCCGGGTGCACCGAAAACGATAAACGGAAAAAATGAAACAAAATTTCAGCGAAGAAAAACACGTCTAATCCTGGAGGGAGCAGCGAAGAGGGGGAGAGACGACAGAAAACGGAATTAGTAAGGGAGCAGAGAGAAATAGAGGATAAATAAGTGGGAGAGGGAGAGAGAGACTACATGTGAGGGAGAGTGAGAAAGAGAGATAGATAGAGAGAGAGAAAGAGAGAGAGAGAGAGAGAGAGAGAGAGAGAGAGAGAGAGAGAGAGAGAGAGAGAGAGAGAGGAAGAGAAAAAAAGGAAAAGAAAGAAAGGGAGAGGGTGGAAGGAAAAGAGTTAATAATGGTTTCTTATATAGGCACAAGGCCAGCAATTTTTTTTTGGGGGGAGTCGATGAAATCGACACCAGTGCGTGACTGGTACTTTATTTTATAGACCCCGTAAGGATGAAAGGCAAAGTTAACCTTGGCGGGATTTGAACTCAGATCATAAAGGGCCGTAACTCTATGCTGCAAAGCATGGCGTCCGACCCTCTACCGATACTGCCAATCCACCGCCCGTAAAACCATTATAATAATAAATAGTTATCATTATTGTGGATTGGGAGTATCGGTAGAGGGTCAAACACCATGCCTTGCAGCATAGAGTTACGGCCCTTTATGATCTGAGTTCAAATCCCGCTGAGGTTAACTTTGCCTTTCATCCTGACGTGGTCGATAAAATAAAGCACCAGTAACACATTGTAGTCGATTTAATCGACTTTCCCCTCCCCCAAAATATTGCTGGTCTTGTTACTATTGATGTTGTTGCTGTTGTTGGTACTCGGTGGATTGGCAGTATCGGTAGAGCATCGGAAAACATATTATGCTGTATATATTTATGTTCGTTTACGTTCCAAATTTAAATTCCACCAAGGTTATCTTTGCTTTTCACCCTTATAGGTTCGATTTAATCGACTTTCCCCGTCCCCAAATTGCTGGTCATGTAAATCATAAACTATTATGCGGTGGTTTGGCAGTATCGGTAGAGGGTCGGACAACATGCCTTCCTGCACAGAGTTACACCCTTTCTGATCTGAGTTCAAATCCTGCCGAAGTTAACTTTGCTTTTCATCCTTACGGGGTCGATAAAATAAAGTACCAGTAATGCACTGAATTACTTGCTGGCCTTGTGCCAAAAGTAGAAACAATTATTATAATATTTGTTATTGAGTGTCTCAAGACGAATTACACAGCGCTTTGTAAGTTTGTTCCTTTTTCAGGCTGTTATTGGTCTATCTCATTCAAATGTTGTTATTAGTTTGTAATTAAACCAGTCAGTAACTTTGTCAGCTGGCTAGTCTATTTCTACCTGTAACCCTGCTCAAATTAGGATGGCGGACAAAACATCTGCGACGGCTAAACAGCTTAACTTGCTGTACAATGAGTAGAACAGCAGGGATTCACAAGACAATAAGAACAGCTGCAGCAGCAACAGCAGCAGCAACAACAACAACAACAATAATTATTTCTACTTTAGGCACAAGGCTAGCAATTTTAGAGGGACGGCAAAGTCGATTAAGTCGACCCCAATGCATTACTGGTGCTTTATTTTATCGACCCCGTAAGGATGAAAGGCAAAGCTAACCTCGGCGGGATTTGAACTCAGAACTTAAAGGGCTGTAACACTATGTTGCGAAGCATGTTGTCCGACGCCCTACCATTTCTGTCAACCCACTGCCCTTAACAACAACAATAATAATACCTTTAGCAACAGTATCAGTAACAACACCACAACAACCAAAACCGAATTTCACGTGCAGCAGCCGCGAATGAATTTGATTTTCCACCAATGCTAATCTGAATATTGCTCTCCCAGCGTAACAACAGTTGACACAGCCAAAACTAACACCCATAACACTACCATCATCACTACCTCTGCAACAACTGAAACAAAAACCAAAAGTAATACAAACACAGACGATAGCAACAGCACAAATAACAACAACATGAACAACAATGACAACAATAAGAATAACAACAACTTAGGACGATAAAAATATGTAATAGAATTCCCGAATTTTATAATGTGTGTGCCACCACAAAATCTACTAATTAATGATTTCTAGTATAGACACAGGTCATTAATTTAGGGCGAGGGGAAAGTCGATTAAATCGATCCCAGTGTATTACTGGTACTTTATTTTATCCACCCCGTAAAGATGAAAGGCAAAGTTAACCTCGGCGGGATTTGAACTCAGATTGTAAAGGGCCGTAACTCTCTGCTACATGGTGTCTGACTCTCTAACGATATTGCCAATCCACCGCCCTACAAAAACTACTAATTAATAAAATGTACACAACTAACACAAATACTACCGCCAGCAACTCAACAACAACAACAAATGTAACAGATACAAACAACAAAATTAACAGCAACACAGACAAGTATGACAACAACAGCATGAATATGTTTAGCAGTAACAACAATAACAATACTTTTGCAGCAAAAGCAACATAACTGTTCGCAATTAACCCCACACAGAAAGACACTTATTTGGCCCAAAGAGCCAAGCTAATCAAAATCCGAAAGATATGGGCCGATGTAGCTATCACCGCAAAGGTGTTGTTAGCAACGGAAAAGGAAAACCTCATATATAAATGTATCAGCACAGACACGAGGTGGACTCAAGTGGAAAGGGCACTTTAAGGCATAATGCCCGACATAGACCACATTTTAATAGCCAAATTGTATGTTAGCATTTCAATGCTCTTTGAGGGTGAAACTATAGCCGTAAAATACTCAGTGGTTCCCTGTATAAACGACAGTTATGTGCTTTTCCGTTCATATTTAGCGAAGAGAACAGTATGGCTAATGATTTCTGAGATCACACCAGAGATGAATATCTGGTAAATGTCATCCCTGAATGTATAACGAACACGCAGAGAACACTGGTCTGGAATCAGCTTGGAATTTCTCCTCCATATAAAGCCAGAGAAAATACACAAGATCCCAAACATGATTCGCCTTCCAGGAAGAATTGATCTGCATATTGTTGAAAGCCAAATGCCCCGTTGCCTTCTACATGACGAAAGTGGCCATTTGTGAGCTTTTTGTCATCTACAGAAAACGGGTAAAAATCGAGCCCCATTTTTGGGAACTTCAGGATCCCAACAACTGTAAAAACTACACTAGCAGTGAACAGCAACAGCAGTGACAGCAACACCAGCACATTAGCTACACCAAGAGCAGCACTAGCACTAGGAAGATGAAGAGTCCCATCAACAGCAGCAACAGAAGAATAACACCATCACACCCAGCAGCATCACCAAAAGGAGCAAATTAACCACAACCAACATATCTCAGCTGCTGTTATCGGCTTTTCGCAGCACTCCGCATTACTCGCAGAAAGTCACGGCTGGCAGCAGATTGGGTGTATTCCCAGTTCTGTGAGTCGGAGAGTAGTAACGAGATGAGGACAGATGAGAACAAGAGGGACGTTTTAGATAATTCTTGAACGCAGTGTCTATGATTTTGGCCAAAGTGCCAGCAGCGAGGTTGGCATTTGTCGTCGAGATACAGGTAGGAGAAGCACAGGCATGCTCAATCCCGATCAGGTCCATACACGACAACCTCTACATTCCGTTACTTCATAGAGCGGGTAGGGAGTAAAATGTGCTTTGGTGGGGCTCTGATCAGTTTATATCAATCGAAAGCTTTCATTAGGGTCGAACATTGACATATGGACGTTGTCCTCAAGGCAGCTAGCTTCGGTCCCGTCTTTAAAGCTGGATCACTGCAATGTACAGCCGCATATGTTCGGTCGTCAAAGTCTGCGATCACCTATCAGAGACGTTCCAGATCACGCGCTCGATCTTCTCCCTTCTGTACATACTGACTCTCGAGCCACTACTATGGGAGCTGGGGCTGTTGCAAAGCAAATGCTCCAACCGGCACGTGGTAGGGCTGCCCTGGCATACGTGGACAACGTCACCATGATTGTGTAAAGCATCACGGA
>OZ024740.1:70006042-70018542 GCA_964016885.1 Eledone cirrhosa
TTTTATCAATATTGTATAATGCATTTTCTATCCACTTTTACTGTATTAGAATCGAACGGATTTTTCTTGATTTTACCATGACTACAGAGTAAATAGGGTCATTTAGCCTGTTAATGTTCAGGTTTTCTTCTGATTCTAAAGAAAGAACATTCTTGGGGTGATAGGGGACCTTGTTTCGTATTTAGCTATTATTTGTTGGAGATATTTATTTATTCCTGAGCTTGGAGAGTTGTTTCCATTGATCCATGTGTATCGATTTTTTTCTTATGGACTCTCCTCGTATTATATTTATCGTTTCTTCTGATAGATTTTTTCCTCGTTTTTGACTGTGATTAATCTCTTGTGGTGGGCGAGTGTCTATGTTTCTGTGTGGTTTTATTTTCCTTTTATTCTGTTTATTATTACGTATAGTGTCGAGAGTTTATTTTTGTTGTCGCTGGATATTTGCTTGGTTGTCTATATAGGGAAATATTTAGTTATCAGTCTCGTTTGGGGAATTTTTTCATGTTTCACTGTGTTTGTTTGTTTATTCCGTGATGTCTTGTTCTTTAAATGTGATAGCTTTTCTTGTGATATTTTCTTTGGTGTTCGTTATGGTTGTGTTTCTTATTTCTGTCGTGAGCACATATATATTTTGTGTGTCGACACAAACATGACCGAGTGTTTAAGAACATCGCATTTGCAACCGTGAAGCTGAGGGTGCGATCCCATGGCGTAGCATAGTTGGCAAGTCACTTCTACCATAGAAGGGAAATTTTGTTAAAACACTTCTGATGGATGTTACCTGCAATTCAAAGGCTCAACCTTGTCATACTGTGTCACGCGAATTTGTGCAGAAAATTACTTTGAGAATATATGCGTTTGTGGAATACTCAACCACATTAATTTGACGAATATAGTTCAGTTAATTGAATAACCGATAGAGAATCCATTATCACTTATATATTTTGAGTTGAGTTGATTCTGTTTTGATGTTTTCAATGGTTAAACGTGTAGTTGGTTGTATTCTTTTTATATTCAGTGTGTATTTTTGTGTGGTGTGTTGTATATCTACTTCTGGAATGTGTTTATTATTTATTATAAATCTCTGTACAATAACTAATATGTTTGTGTTTAGTTTTTATCTTCGGTTTTTCTTCTACATATCACGTGCGTCCCTTTACGATAGTAGTTGGTTTTCGGTATAATTATCGTTGTGTAGCCAGTGTGTAAAGAATGAAGGTTTTATTCTTTGATCTATCATTCCCTTATAACGTTTCTTTTATTTTCATGGACGTTAAATATAGAAAATGAAAATAAACCTTTGGAGAAGTCGCCATTTCTGAAATTTTTGCTACAAATGCTACATAGCGTGGTTGCCCTAAACTCCATCTATAACACTCATCATAAAGCCTAGGCCGGTGGATATTATTTTTAAAGGGTTTCTATTATTCGACATCGAACGTGTGCTGATGTATAGCTTTGGTTTCATTTTAGTCTGATTCACTTTACTTTATGTCTCGCTCTTACTTGTTCAATATATGTTGTTATATGTTTTGATATTATGTAAACAACAATATGTTTTATGCATTATAAAGGGAACAATTATATCAAATAAGTATCAGCTCTACGTTAAAAGGATCCGAAAAGCACAAATATCTATTCCTTGCTTGTAAATGTTAATCTTGTTTTCGAAGATGTTCTTCGATATATATATATATATCTTTATGTGTTTGTTGTTGTTCCATTTTAGCCTAGTTTTCATGTTCGTCATAAATGTGCACAATGAAAGACCAAACCGTTCGTAACGCAGTCCTTAAGTCTCTAAACTTTACTTACTTGGGGAGTTATGTTGAACAGGTGTCGTATGTAGAACGGATTCGATTCTTGGCCGAGTACACAGTTCTCAGCCGCTTTTTTGTAAGGAATGGTCAAGCAGTGTATTTTATATTTTAGCTATTTGAAAAGCGGTTGATTTGTGGATAAGATTAAGGTAATTAAGGACATTACATTTTCTCTCAGTCAAATTGTCGTCAACTTTTTCTCTGCCACCTGAAGAAGACGAGGGTAGGGATTAAAATTCCCCACACCATCCCTTCGTATATTTGTTGAGATGGATAAGAGAGGGGTTGGTGGCTTGTGTGAACTAGCGGGAATATGTAGGCCGAAGAGGATGCATGCAGTTGGCAATTGATTTAATTTGCCCTTGGTGTTACTCCTTCTATCTAGAGAACTTAATGTCATTATATATATTTATTGTAGATTTTCACACCAGTTTTTCAGACCAACTATGTTTGACATTTGTCTCTGCAATGCCTCATCATGAAAGCTGCTTTTGGTAAAACAAAGAATGCAGATGGCTGTCAAAGTAAGGACATTTTCGTTCTTGTACAGTTTGCCTTGATCAGGGAAGACTTGTCTTCTTCTTCTTATTATTATTATTATTATTATTATTATTGAATGCCATGGTTGACAGAGGCTCGGCTCTGTAAGGTATAGTAATTTTTAACCGCTATAACAATTGTAAATTGTTTTAAACTTTAACCAAAAACACCCTCCTCCTCGTGAGAGGGGTCTTTCTGCCCTTTATTTGGCCCTTCGGGGTTAAATAACCGCTTATTGGGGTTTTGTGCCCAATATTCATTTTAAACAAAAAAAAAACATGGCTACAAAAAGGAATTTACACAAGTCACTCCCACTCATTCCGTCTTCTTCTTCCTCAATCGTCACTACATCAGTGAGAAGATTGTCTCTCTCCCTCCCTTCTCTAAATGTGTCTCTCTCCCTCCCTTCTCTTTCGCAAGCGACGTCAGTAAAGAAAAAGAAAAATATAGTTTCTGATAGTTTCTTCGAGCACGTGCAAACCGAGGAACATTCCTCCACGACGACGACAACGCCGAATAATGTGTGCGGGAAATACGAAAACCCATTTCATTCGTCTGACGTCATGAATAATAGCAGTAGCAGCCGTAATAACAGCAGCAGCAGCAACAGTGATAAGGAAAACAATAGTAGCAGCCGCAACAGCATCAGCAGCAGCATAAACAATACCAGCAGCAGCAACAACAACAACAACCACAGCAACAGCGGTGGCGGCAGTCGTAGTACCAGCAGCTACAACAAAAGTAACAGGAGCTCTGGCGACAACAATAACAACAACAAGAAAGAAAAACCAATCTCGTTTGCAGGTATCGCAAAGAACCTGGAAACCATCCTTATAACAAATGAGGAATTACAGGAAGCAAAGAAGATGGTGACGAAAACTGGACAACGAGCAATCTGCAAGGCAGCCGAAACATTTTTCGAAACCCAACAGCACTGTACGGTCACGTACCGTACAGTAAGCACAAAATCCCGTAGTGTTGAAAGAGCCACAGAGGCTCAAATACAAAAAGCCTTAAGATCTGTGTGGCAGCGGAAAACGCATATCACCCGAGGCAAGAACTATGCCACCGTAGACGTGCTTTTGGCCACAGCCCAGGAAGCAAAGGCTCAATCCTTAGTGACCCTAAGGAGCCAAGAAATGGTGTCGGTGCCCTCCTACTGCGGGCAAAAATTGTGAGGGTCAAACTGACGAACATCTCCCCCGGGATAGCCCCTTCTTGGCTGGCCGCGTCTGTCCTCGTCGGAATCGAGGACAAAACAACTGTACTGCAAGTACAGAAAAAAGTAAGAGAAGATTGGGTCGGCACCTCCATTGAGATATTAATACAAACCAACCAGGAGTGCATCGAAGCTATCCCGGATGTGATGGACTTCGATAATGACACTCAACTGCCCATAAGTGTTGAGGGCAAACGCCCGAAATGCTTTCGCTGTGGATCGAAGACTCACCTCGATGAGAAGACCCTGAGAAAGGAGAAAACCCCCCTCCTTCCGAAACCAGCTCCACTGCTACCAGCAACAGGACAAGCGGCAACCAGGAACGATAGGTCCGTGGCACCCATACCCACGCCACGGAAATCAAGAACAGCAGCAGCAGTGGAAGTATTAACAACAACAACAGTAATACCAACTGCAGCTGCAACAGAGACTCCACCGCAAACATCACCAACAACAACAAGTGAAAGAGTGGAGCTGGTACCCCTCCCCGACCTCACAGAATCAGATATGGAGTGTGAGGTGGGAGAGGGATGGCAAAAGGTTGCAAGAAGACACAAACGTAGAAGCAGCGCATCGTCGCCTTCGAAAAGGGAGGAAAGAAATGAAAAAAGGGTAAAGGCTACTGCAAATAGACTCACAGCAGCAACACCACCAATACCATCACCACCCACACTAGCACCACCATCACCACCGGCGACAACGCCACCGTCAACAACAACAACACATTCAACACCACCACCACAAGCACCAACATCGCAAACACAACAACAAAACACACACACCCAGCAACAACGACAAGAAAATAGCAGAACCACACCCCACCCCCAGAAAAACAAATGCACGGCAATAAATACACACAACAAGAAACTAATGACTTACATAATTGAACACACAGACATTTCACAGCACGACTACATAATACCAGCACCAATCAAAACACCAAACGAACATAAGACTGGTAAGAATAGCACAGAAACAATACACAAACATTAAAACGAAATTCCCCAACGCAGTTGCTGATTTCAGAGACCTAGGAGGGACTCTCAACCGGAGAGTATATTCGGACATACTCATAGAAGAGCCGACGACCAGCCGAAGGGACGATCCAACGGTCACTTCACCAGACGATCAAGTGAAAAGGGATGGAGGAACCATCCTTCCTCTACGAAAAGTAAAGCAAGTGGTCTTTCCCATCATTTCCACTCCATTTCAACATGACCTCACTCAGAATAGCCAGCATAAATGCGCGTGGCTTGGGGTCGTCATGGAAGCAGGGTCACCTGCTCAACGACCTCACGTCACTAAACATAGATGTAGTGGCCATCAGCGAGACAATAATCTCCTAAGCAAGGGCCCTCGCACCGATCTTCGGCGGCTACGATGTGTATACATCTCCCAGCCGTCCTGGATTGGGGGGAGGAGTTGCTGTGCTTTTTCGGAGAGGTTTGGATCTCGCCATACGGGCCATCTTCCTGGACCCAGAAGGTAAGTTGGTGGTGCTGGACGTGAGCAGCGGAGACGGGAAAGCTTTCAGGCTAGTGGTCGTCTATGCCCCGACAGGAGCAGGGCGGCCTGATTTGTTCCGGCGTCTGGAGACCTTTCTTGGAACGTCCCGTTCTTTAGTGTTAGTGGGTGACTGTAACGGGATATTAGATGCACGCTGGGACTGTGTGGGATTAGCAGATAGGGGAGGAGGGTGCAAGAGCCTCACCAACCTGCTCAGGCGTTTTGAACTGTCTGACAGGTACCGATTGGATTTCCCGAATGTACCAATGTGGACTTGGACAAATAAAATAGGGTCATTCAGATAATATCTAGATAGAGTATTTTGTAAGGCTTTAGCAATAGAGAAAAATAGTGCAGAGGGAGAACTAGTTAGAAAATTAGACGAGGCGCTTAGTAAAGGCATCGCGACCGACGTACTTGCGGCGAAATTGGCCCTTGACCAATTCTTCAATGCAAAGCACGAAGGCTGCCTTGTCAGAGCTAGGGTGCGTGCTCTCAGACACGAGGGGACGAAAGCCGTTCAATGGGCCCGAGTGGCGGAGGCGCGTCATGGCAACAAAGCCACGATCCGATCTTTGGTGGACCACGACGGGCGCATGCTATTCGATCCCGGGCAAATGTGTGAAGCTTTCCAGCGACACTTCGTCCAGTTGTTCGGGGGCAGCGGCGGGGCGGATCGAGGGGTGGACTTTATGGTCTACCTCGACGGACTGCCGTGGCTCTCAGTCACTGAGGCGGAGTGTTGCGAAAAGCCGATAACAGCCGCTGAAGTACGGGAAGCAATGACTGGCTGCACAAGGGGTAAATCGTCTGGTTTGGATGGTCTGCCCTATGAACTTTACGTACAGATGCCAGACTTGTTCGGAGGCCTCTTGGCCGTCATCTACTGCAACTGGCAACAGAACGAGAGAATTCCCAGCTCTCTGAGCCGAGGAGCGGTGGCCCTGCTGAGAAACGATCCGAATAAGGGGGATAACATAGATAATTTCAGGCCCATAACTCTGCTAAACACAGAGTTCAAGATTTTGGCCAAGATGCTAGTAAAGAGGTTGGCGCTTGTCGTTGGTGGTCTGGTGGGAGAGGCGTAGACGTGCGCCATTCCCGACAGATCCATCCACGACAACCTCCACCTCATGCGATACATCGTAGAGAGGGTAGCTAGGGAACCTGGCACGGGTAGGTCCTTGATCAATTTAGATCAGTCTAAAGCTTTCGATAGGGTCGACCATCGTTACCTAGCAGCAGTCCTGAGGGCGGCTGGCTTTGGGCCCGTCTTCAGAGGCTGGATCGTTGCCATGCACAGCGACATCTGCTCTGTGGTGAGAGTGAACGGTCACCTTTCGGAACCGTTCAACATCATGCGCTCAGTCCGCCAAGGATGTCCCCTCTCGACCCTCTTGTACGTATTGACTCTCGAGCCATTACTGAACAAACTGGAGACGTTGAGGGGGTCCCGCGCGAACTAGGATGCGGAAGATCCGTGTCAGCATATGCGGACGATATCAACGTAGTGGTGTTGAACGCCAAACACATCGAGGCGATCGACACTACACTAAGAGAATACGAAGCGGTGACAGGAGCAATGATCAACCAGGACAAGTCAGTGGACCTGCAGCTCGGCACCTGGAGAAGCATGTCCATGCCGTCCAACAGCGTCGTCGGGCGCTGGACGGACGGACCGGTTAAATTGCCAGGGGTCTGGTTCGGCCCGGACCTCCAGACGGACAAAAACTGGGACGAGGTGACGAGCAGGGTGGCTTCTCTCACCCAGAAATGGGCGAAGAGGAAGCTATCCCTGAAAGGTCGAGCGGCGGTGGCTAACGCGTACATCGCGTCCGTCATCTACTACCGCCTGACCGTCGTACTTTGTCCTAAGCCCCGCCTGACTGCGCTGGAACGTTTGCTCTTTCGCTTTTTGTGGAAGGGACGCGCTCCGATGGTCAGGCGGTCTATCTTCTGTCAACACCCGCTACGTGGAGGGTTGGGAATGCCGTGGCTGATGATGCGCAGACACGCGCTCAGGCTACGACATCTCCACCTCTTCCTCGACGGTGATCAGGTGTGGTCGCCGTTTGCTAGACACGTATTTCCCTAGCTCGTTTCCTTGACGGACCTGCAGTCCTGGGTCAAGCGAAGACCGAGAGGGAGCGCCTGGAGACTGGAATGTCTTCAGGCGCTCACAGCCCTCGACCAATCGGGCAATGTGATCGGTGGAAACTCCACCTTGGCGTTCTATAGAGGATTAGTGGAGGGGAAGAGCGACGACGTACTTGGGGAAACTCTAGGCGTCGACGAAAATCAACTAGCCAATCTCTTCGGAAGAACTTTCGGGCCGGGACCTATGGACAATTTCCAGAAATCTCTGGCCTGGCAGTGCTACCGAGGAGCCTTGCCAGTCGGGATAACCTCTACAGGCATGGAGGTGCCGTCAGCCGGGCATGTCCGAGATGCGCGCAGGGCGACGAAACCGTCCTGCACGCACTCGTCCAGTGTCCGAAAATTGCTGACTTTTGGGTTTATGTCGAACACCTGCTGTCGCGTGTAGGACGGATCCGGCTATCATCTGAGTCCATCGTGAGGATCGCCTCGCCCTCTTCCTTTAGCCGGGAAGGGCAGGCAGTTTTTATCTGTCTCGTGGCCATGGCGAAAGAGATAGTATGGTGGACACGTTTGAAAGGGCTGAAGACGAGCACTTACCTCTTCGGTGATGCCCTGATTGACTTTTTCAAATTTCATTTGAAAAGGAAAATCAGAGTAGAGAGGGAAGTGCTCTCTTCCCAGCATTTTGTTGAAAGATGGGTGAGAGAAGCAAGAATGGTCCGAGTAAATGGGCCTACTCTGAGTATATATCTGTAAATTAAAGGTGGAAAACTGGGAGAGGGCACTTGCCTTGGTGGTCAGGGTCACTGGCCTTTTACTGGGCTTTCTCCACAAATGTCCCTCCAAAGTCTCCCCCCTATTGGGAAATTTTTTATTATTTTTTGTTACATCCTCTGTTTTTGTTTTTTACACGCAGAAATGCCCATTTGTACCGTCCTGTATTGTCCTGCACTCTCCTTAATGTCTACTTTATGTAAACCCTTGTGGTTAATAAAGAAATCATTATTATTATTATTATTATTATTATTATTATGATCCTTCTTATTATTATTATTACAGATACAAAGAATTTTGAACGAGAACCCTGTCATGAAATGACAAGAGGTGCAAGACACTTAAATGTGAAGAGAGCAAAAGTCGAACATTTTGAAGGTTTAAAACTACTAATGTTATGAAAGTTTCCCAGTACCATGTTCCTTTTTTTCTTTCTTCGTTCTTCTATCATTCTCTCTCTCTCTCTCTCTCTCTCTCTCTCTCTCTCTCTCTCTCTTTCTCTCTCTCTCTCTCTCTCTCTCTCTCTCTCTCACTCTCTACTTGTCTTTCCCACTACTTCATTTAAATTCTATTTAGTTCTGTTCTTTATTTTTGTTTAGCTGCCTCTTTATTGAGATGTTTACACGCCTCACTGCTGAATTAAACACGCACGCGCACGCACACACACACACACACACACACACACACACACACACACACACATATACACACATATGCACACACACACAAGTTCCTGTGCAAAACTACACATGAACACACACACCCATACACCCAGGCAAGTATGCATATGTCTGTCTGTGCATGTATATGTTGTTAGTGTTGTTGTTGCTTAGGGTGATTTGTTAGTGTGATAATGTTGTTACTGTATTTGCTGTTATTGCTGTTGTTGATTTTGTCATAGTTGTTAGTGATGGTGTTGACGCTGCTGTTGTTGCTTATGAACCATGTGTAAAAAAACAGGGGATAGGGAGAGGGGTGTAGGCATATGTGTGAAAAGGGTAGATGCGATAAAAATAGAATAGGGAACAAAGACTGCCTGGTTGGCTGGAGCATTTTTGGCAAGGGGACCAGGAAAAGGAAGATCAAGGGAAAAAGATCTTGAGGATACGGAAGTATGAACGTGATTGTGGCTGTGAATGAAACGGAGGATATATGTGTGATGATGATTTGACGGTTTTCATAGTATTTACTGGACTATGTGGGTTCCAGAATGAGCTACAACAATCAATGGAATGGAGACATGAAGCAGTTTAGCCAACAAAATCCAACCGACAAGCGGAACAGATGCAGAAGAGTAGTGGCAACATGCCAAACATTCAGTTCTTAGGTAAGAGGTGGTTGACAGATTATTCGATTCGAAAATCTTGCTGCTGTTCAAATTGGAAAGCCCCCGCACCACTGTCACCACCAACACCCCATCTGCATACCGTCCCCACCGCCATCACCTATTCACCGCAGCATTCTATTTTCTTACTGTATTGCCACTCTCTCTCTCTCTCTCTCTCTCTCTCTCTCTCTCTCTCTCTCTCTCTCTCTCTCTCTCTCTCTCTTTCTGTCATTGTTAGTATATTTCTATAGATACCTGCATGTATATATATTGCTATACATACATACATGTATATATTCATATACATACATACATGTATATATACGCACATACATTTATGCACACACACACTTACACACGACCGCGCACACACACCCATACGTACATACACTGCAGTTATCTATGGATCTATAGTCGTATATCTAACTAGCTGTCTTTGTCTGTCTGATTTGAGCTGAATATATGTCTGTCTGTTTATCTATTAGTTTACCCATCAATAAATTTACCAATATATCTATCTATCTATTTACACACACATACACACACACACACATATATATATATATATATATATTTATATATATATATATGTATATATACATATATATATATACACATATATATACACACATACATATATATATACATATATATATATATATATATATATATTTATATTATATATATATATATATATATATATATATATATATATATATATATATATATATATATATATATATACATATATGTATATACGTATATGTATGTATATATATATATATGTATTTATGTATGTATGTGTATATATATATATATAATCATGTATTTATGTATGTCTGTATATATATATACATATATATATATATACATATACATATATATATATATATATATATATATATATATATATATATATATATGCAACCTTTTGTGGGCATACAACACGTACGTACGGCCAATTACACCTTTCATTTCAAGTTCTACATATGTAAACCTGTTCACTTTATTTAAATATGTCTGCAGAGTCTTTCTCTTTGGTCCCTTTTTCTCACTCTTCCTTCCCCCCTCTGTCTTTTCCCTTTCATTTCCTTAATATTTCTCTCTACTTTTCGCTTCTAGTTCACTTCTAGTTTGCTCACTTTCCACACCTTTCACTCTTACACAATCACACACACATACACACACACACTGACACTGACACACACTCACTAACATGCGCACGCGCCCACCTATATATATATATATATATATATATATATATATATAAGTTAGTCCTTCATCAGTGATCTTCCAACCATCATTGGTATTTCATCGCTTTAAAGACCATATACTTCCGGTTGGTGCGAGCAACGGCTAAAAAAAGTCGTTTGGACACGTAAATAAAGGGGACACGAGAGTGTAAACAAACAAAGATGGTGAAGCAACCTGAAGTGAGGAAGAAAGAGTCACTCTGTTAGCCTCTTCCTCACCATTCACTCACTCACTCTCTGTTACTATCCCTCCTCCTCCTTCTTCTTCCCGTTTGACCTGTGCGTAATTCTTTTCTTTCGTACCCTTGGTCAGGCAGGTTCGCTTTTTTTCTCTCTCTCGTCTACGATTTCACAGAACTTATGTTCACCGAATTCACATTAGACCTGTACGGAATTCCTTCCTTGCTCACATTCCAACCAGGTTTGATGGTCTTTATTCTCTCTCGTTCACGATTTCACCGAACTTATATTCATGGAAATTTGGGACTTGACTCTTTCTTCCTCACTTTTCGTTGCTTCACCATCTTTGTTTGTTTACACTCTCGTGTCCCCTTTATTTACGTGTCCCAACGACTTTTTTTAGCCGTTGCTCGCACCAACCGGAGGTATATGGTCTTTAAAGCGATGAAATACCAATGATGGTTGGAAGATCACTGATGAAGGACTAACTTTATTCATATGTAACCCATTAGCAACCACGCAGCACGTTTATTCTCATATTTACACATATTTCTTCCCCCGCTGTGATCCGTCTATTTCGTTCTTACTGCTTCCTCTTTCTCTGTATCTTTACCCTCTCTAACAGTCACTCTCTCTGTTAGCCTCTTTCTCACCCTTCACTCACTCACTTTCTGTTACTATCTCTCCTCCTTCTTCTTCCCGTTTGACCTGTGCGTAATTCTTTTCTTTCGCACCCTTGGTCAGGCAGGTTCGCTTTTTTTCTCTCTCTCGTCTACGAATTCACAGCACTTATGTTCACAGAATTCACAGACTAGATTCCTTCTTCCTCCCGTTAGACCTGTACGGAATTCCTTCCTTGCTCACATACCAACCAGGTTTGATGGTCTTTATTCTCTCTCGTTCACGATTTCACCGAACTTATATTCATGGAAATTTGGGACTTGACTCTTTCTTCCTCACTTTTCGTTGCTTCACCATCTTTGTTTGTTTACACTCTCGTGTCCCCTTTATTTACGTGTCCCAACGACTTTTTTTAGCCGTTGCTCGCACCAACCGGAGGTATATGGTCTTTAAAGCGATGAAATACCAATGATGATTGGAAGATCACTGATGAAGGACTAACTTTATTCATATGTAACCCATTAGCAACCAAGCAGCACGTTTATTCATATATATGCTTCTCGCTGTCTTTTATATCTGCGATCTAACTTAATCGGTCCTCAATGTTGCCATTGACTGACCGACGGTCAAAAATAATACAGATACAATATAGACACAAACACATATATATAGTTTACATAATTTACATAAATCTTTCGTTGCACATCTGCAACATCGTCAGTGGTGTTATATTTTTTCCTCCTGTTGTGTTGTATGTCTACGCTATTTTTTATTCAGTCTGTCTATATATTTATTTATTTATTTGCTTGTTTGTTTATTTTATTTTGTCTTCTTTGCGCATGCGTTTGCGTGTGTGTACAGTGTTGTGTGTGCTGTGTGACTAGTGTGTATAGTGTTGTGTCTGCTGGGTGACTAGTGTGTGTTTATGTGCTTGTTGTTATTGCGTTTGTGTATGTATTTATTTATCTTATTTTATTTTATTTTATTTTATTTTATTTTATTTTATTTTATTTTATATTTTATTTTATTTTATTTATTTAAATAAATAAATAAATAAATAAATAAAATAAATAATATATATTTTAGTAAGTAAGTCAATTTTCATAACTTTCTTATTTACGTCTTTCATATATGTATATATATGTATATATATATAT
>OZ024740.1:70023542-70033542 GCA_964016885.1 Eledone cirrhosa
ATATATATATATATATTACCACTTTCTACATATATATATATATATATATGTGTGTGTGTAGAAAGTGGTAATAAATACTGCAAGGCATTTTTTCCTAGACTTTAACGATTTGCACAATTCACCACCGACCTCCTCCATTTAAAAATAACTAGACACTAGAGTATCAAGAGATAAATAACCCATGGAAATGAAATCTTACTCCCTGTGCCCATAGGCTTCTAACATATTGAAATATTGGAAAAATGTTGGTAATTTTCTGTGATTTAAAATATTTAAATTTTTGTTTTATTCACCTCACCATAAATGAGACAATCTCTATGTGGCAATAAAGTCTTCGAAAATGTAAGACCCACTTGAGATAACTTTTCAGATGAGTAAAGCAAATATTTTTGGTTTCTTAAGACACTGAATGAAATTTACTACCTCGTATTTAAAGGGCAATTCACTCTTTCACATAAAAAAATCTAATGCCACATACAAGTGAAGAGGATATTATTATGCCTGCTGTAATGGAGGTTATAGAAACTGTAATGTGTCTTAGCCTATTCTGAAGTTTATTTCTCGAAGTAAAAATACAGTAAAAGTTTGTTTTGGAGAGACAACAGAATACGTTGAAAAGACGATAGCCTCAGAATTTCAATAGTGAAAGTTTTCTATCCAGTTGATAGGTTTACTATTCTCAAGCATTATTTGAATTATTAGTGGTAGTATAAAAGGCATTATTGATGGATTTCTCTGCAAAACAGCTTAAATCTGAAGCGATTTTTTGGTAGGTGTGAGGGATTTGAATACGATTCCTCATAATAATTTCACGATAATTGCTTTTATTGCAGCTAAAGGCCGTGCCGTAATATTAAACAGGGAGACAGATTTAGGATTAGAACTCAGAATGCAAGGAACTGAAATTCTTCAATACAGGATAATAAAATCTTAATTAAAAATGAAATAAAAAGTAGATTTAAGGTATGGAAGTGAGAGCAAGAGACGAGTGCGAGAAATTAAAACGGGATGATAGTATGAGGGAGAGAGAGAAAAGTTCAGTTAGACTTGGAAAGATAAAACATGCTGACTCAACACAGGAGCAGTAGCGGAAAATGGGTGACAGCTATATAGAAAAGAAACATGGCGGTCTACATTTACATAGACGACATATATATATATATGGCGACATATATATCAGTCACTAATTAGTTCATAAATAAACACTTCAGTTTATTAACTATAATACAAGTGGTGTATATAAAAACCATTAATCTGGATACCTAAATATGGAATGTTACGCGATGGGGCTATGATACGTATGCACGTATGATACGCATGCACACAAAAATGCACGCGCACACACATACACACAGACACACCCACACACACACGTATATATATAATATATATATATTTTGATATAATATATATATAATATATATATAATAATTAAGTTAAAGATGTACATCCATATATGTATACTGAAATACTAGTATGTATATGAATACACACACGTATACATATGTAGATGTACCAAGTTTTTTCACTGGTCACTTTACTGTGAGTGGCCAGCTATTCTGTATGTAAACACACAGACAAACCGGTTTTTAGAGTCATACTGGTTTTTGAGGAAACACCTTTCCTCTATTCTCCAGAAAGCCAGACAAGGAATATTGAACTAGTTTCGTTGTTGTTACAACTCATCAGCAATATTTACCTATCTTCCGGCCTCTCTAGAGAATCGTAAAAGCACATATCGTTATATGCTTTTTCTATGAAAATTAGTAGTGGGCAGACTAATTTGCATAGAGTGTGAGTAAGTACCGGTTCAACGGAGACGATAAAAACAAATAACGAAACGAAATTAAATTTCGTTTCATTTGTAACTCACTTTTGTATGACTGACGCTTAAACAATTAAGTTAAAGATGTACATCCATATATGTATACTGAAATACTAGTATGTATATGAATACACACACGTATACATATGTAGATGTACCAAGTTTTTTCACTGGTCACTTTACTGTGAGTGGCCAGCTATTCTGTATGTAAACACACAGACAAACCGGTTTTTAGAGTCATACTGGTTTTTGAGGAAACACCTTTCCTCTATTCTCCAGAAAGCCAGACAAGGAATATTGAACTAGTTTCGTTGTTGTTACAACTCATCAGCAATATTTACCTATCTTCCGGCCTCTCTAGAGAATCGTAAAAGCACATATCGTTATATGCTTTTTCTATGAAAATTAGTAGTGGGCAGACTAATTTGCATAGAGTGTGAGTAAGTACCGGTTCAACGGAGACGATAAAAACAAATAACGAAACGAAATTAAATTTCGTTTCATTTGTAACTCACTTTTGTATGACTGACGCTTAAACAATTAAGTTAAAGATGTACATCCATATATGTATACTGAAATACTAGTATGTATATGAATACACACACGTATACATATGTAGATGTACCAAGTTTTTTCACTGGTACATATATGGATGTACATCTTTAACTTAATTGTTTAAGCGTCAGTCATACAAAAGTGAGTTATTTAATTTCGTTTCGTTATTTGTTTTTATCGTCTCCGTTGAACCGGTACTTACTCACACTCTATGCAAATTAGTCTGCCCACTACTAATTTTCATAGAAAAAGCATATAACGATATGTGCTTTTACGATTCTCTAGAGAGGCCGGAAGATAGGTAAATATTGCTGATGAGTTGTAACAACAACGAAACTAGTTCAATATTCCTTGTCTGGCTTTCTGGAGAATAGAGGAAAGGTGTTTCCTCAAAAACCAGTATGACTCTAAAAACCGGTTTGTCTGTGTGTTTACATACAGAATAGCTGGCCACTCACAGTAAAGTGACCAGTGAAAAAACTTGGTACATCTACATATGTATACGTGTGTGTATTCATATACATACTAGTATTTCAGTATACATATATGGATGTACATCTTTAACTTAATTGTTTAAGCGTCAGTCATACAAAAGTGAGTTACAAATGAAACGAAATTTAATTTCGTTTCGTTATTTGTTTTTATCGTCTCCGTTGAACCGGTACTTACTCACACTCTATGCAAATTAGTCTGCCCACTACTAATTTTCATAGAAAAAGCATATAACGATATGTGCTTTTACGATTCTCTAGAGAGGCCGGAAGATAGGTAAATATTGCTGATGAGTTGTAACAACAACGAAACTAGTTCAATATTCCTTGTCTGGCTTTCTGGAGAATAGAGGAAAGGTGTTTCCTCAAAAACCAGTATGACTCTAAAAACCGGTTTGTCTGTGTGTTTACATACAGAATAGCTGGCCACTCACAGTAAAGTGACCAGTGAAAAAACTTGGTACATCTACATATGTATACGTGTGTGTATTCATATACATACTAGTATTTCAGTATACATATATGGATGTACATCTTTAACTTAATTGTTTAAGCGTCAGTCATACAAAAGTGAGTTACAAATGAAACGAAATTTAATTTCGTTTCGTTATTTGTTTTTATCGTCTCCGTTGAGACTTTAATACATGAATACACTTACATCTAACTATACACATCAAACATATATATATATTTACTTATTTATATACATTTTCACATATATATACACATACTTATGGACGTTTTTAGACACATTCATTATCGCATATTTGCACCTATTCTCATCGGCATATCTTTCCATTATTAGTGTGGTAATTTAAGGTTATTAATATATGTTGAGAAGAGATTGTTTTTATATTTTTTAACTAGATTAAGGTTTATATAGTTGGGGGATGTCCCTCTTTTATGTAATATTCGGCTTGTAGTGGGAAAAAAGGGTTTTAGTTCTGTGACGGCAGAATAATGTTCGTTCAATTCTGTTATTCAGCAGTTTCTTCTTGTGTGTGATTATGTAATAAATCTCAAGATTACACAATTTGCAGAAATTTTGGCTCCTGGAAAAGCTTTGGGTTTTAGCTAATTTCTCCCATTTTAGGGTAAACTTTTGATCGCTATCCCTGAGCGTCCAAGCTTTTTCTGCTAAAGTTGTTACATTTCTTTGGCTCTGGTGTTTTATTGAGTAAGAATGCCTATACAATCGAGATTTAAACGATGTTGCCGTTGATCCCACGTAATACCACTCGTTGCCTCCGGATTTAATGGTACACTTATAAATAATATTTTTTTCCAGGCAGTTATTGCCGAGGGGGCAGTTGTCAGGATAGGTGCAGTTACAGTTGTATACGTTGGGTTTTCTCTGGAGTAGTATTGCGGACGAACTTAGGTGTGGTTTATTTATGTTCTGTAGTGTATTGTCTACTGTTTTTTTTGTGTTCTTTGTACTTAAGTTCTTAGTGTTTTCGTTTAACCTTCTAGTATTGATCTTTTTTATGTGTTGTTCAAGGTTTAACGCTGTAGAGTATGACAGTCTTATAGTGGTAGGGTTTAGGATTTTGTGGTATTTGTGTGATGTGGGAAAATGTCTTTTAATTATTTTAAAGAAGAGTACTGGTAAATTTGTACTAATGGAACTATTGTATTCGGGGTTATACCATAAGTACTCTTTGCATCGCTTTCTATTAGTTTTGTTTGTTGGTTTACTGGTGTGCATAGTATGGTAGTAAGTGTGGTTTGGTGTTGTGTTATTATATCTACCTATGTGGGATTTATTTTGGGTGTTTTGATTGTTCCCATCTATGTACTCTATTTTGTTGAGGTAGCCTGCTTTACTAAGGGCGTTATCGTAGTACTCGGCGTGTTCCTTAAAAACTTGTATGTTAGAAGATAGACCCGAGATTCTAAGGGAAATATTTTTAGGGATAGATTTAATTATAGAGATAACACAACGGAAAATACTGTATATATATATATATATATATATATATATATATATATATATATATATATATATATATATATATACATATATATATATATATATATACATATATATATATATATATATATATACACATATATATATATATATATATATACATATATATATATATATATATATACACATATATATATATATATACATATATATATATATATATATATATATACATATATATATATACATATATACATATTGCCTTGTCCGACGAACGAATGAGGACGTTTCTTTCGTATTCGTCTTATTCGGGAAGCCCAGAGGCTTCCCGAATAAGACGAATAATGAGGTAATTATATTGTATTGTTTATTATACATTATATATATATATATATATATATAAAGAGAGATAGATAGATAGATAGATAAATTTCTTTATTAGCCACAAGGGCACAAAAGAAGGGGACAAATACAAATGGGGAGTTTACATACAGGTAAATGAAAATAAAACTATTAATAAAATAACAAATAACAATTGAAATCCCCAATAGGGGGGAGGCGTTACACAGGGGTTGTATACACCCCGAAATAATGTACAACCCTCATCTCCAGGAGCACCAAGTGTGAGTACTCCCTTCCTCTCTTTCTCTTTTTCCTCAACCTACAGGCTTATATAGAGAGAAGGCCCAACCACTCGGGCCATCTTTGCCACATTGACCCACCTTTTATAAAATTTGCTGGGGTACAGCACCTCTCTCTCCATATAGAAAGATAGATAAACAGTGTGCTTTATTAATGCAGGTGCATAAAGCATTTCTATATTGAATAGAAAATATGAAGAAATTTCAAACATAATTTCAAACATAACTGATTTGTTATTTTTACTGATTGTTGAACCACAATCTTGAAGATTTGCTGCCGGTAACTTAACTACCTTGAAATTTTAACATTGTTTACCCTTGTAACACACATACACACACACACACACACACACACATACACACATATATATATATATATATTATATATATATATATATATATTTATATATATTTATATATATATATATATATATATATAATTACAACGGTAACATAAACTGGTACTCATGTTTTGTTGGATTCTGCACCCCAACCCAACGAAACTTGAGTACCTGTTTATGTCACTGTTGGAATTATTTATGCTAAACTTGTCCTATGGACTGAGTGCTCTTACTCTTGGATATTTCCACTTAACCTTTACTCCGAATTTATTATTATTACTATATATATATAGGAAAAGAGTTAGGACCCCAACGGCTGAGCTCCAGCCGTTTCGACAGCTAGATCCGAACTAGGCCAGCAGTCACACATAATATATATATTTATTTATTAAAATAACATATTAAAGTTTAAGCAAAGAAACACACACAGATGATATGATAGATAGATGGATTGAAAGTTACCAGTTTAAACTACTATGACTATGTCGGCGCGAGTTCAGCTCTAGGACACTAAGTTTTCTCTCAATATATATATATAAGGGGTGCTGAAAAATTCTTGAGTTTGGATAAAAGAAAATACAGGATGATCAGTTAAAAGAAAATACAGAAGGATCAGTTAATTATGATGTTATTCAACATATTCCCTTCTCATATTCACACACATATTGCAACGGTCCTATCTCCTCTGTAAAGGTAACACCTCCACCATTTGGCGATACCCTTAAAGCCAGGAACATGGCAGCAACCCCTCGTATCTGTATATATATATATATATATTTGTGTGTGGGGGGGGGTGTAAAAAGTAAACAAATATCAACACAATCGGTACAGTATATGGAAGGAATATATTAGGTTAACGCTTGATATAGCAGAAAGAGGGTCTTAACGATTCGGACGCTAGTCCTTCGTATATTAAACTAGTATAATTAACGAAGATCGCTGGTATAAATACATCCTTCGGCTAGTTCACTCAACAAATCTACTAAATATCTTGTAAATTGCAGTTATGCAGCTGCAATCAACTGTTCAGAGTGCACACATTTAGTTTTACCGTAGAGCGTTGGCTGTGTTTTTCATTAGATATGGATGTTAATATATATATATATATATATATATATATATATATATATATATATATATATATATATATATATATATATATGATATATATATATATATATATGATATATATGTATATAATCTGAGTTTTTCGAATATTAATAATAACATTCGATTCGTTTGCAATTATGAAAACAAGCCTCATTTTTAAAGCTATGTCAGTAGAATGAACCCTTAATTCTTGCTCTTGTGTTGGCATGTTCTGTTTTCATGCCAACACATGCCAACCCAAGAGCAAGAATGAAGGGTTCATTTATTGTATTCAGCCATTTAGAGCAAGAATATATATATATACAATATATATATGCAGACAGAGGGTGAAGTGCACCCTACTGCTGCATTAAGTGTGGCCGAAACTCGAGTCCGAGAACTACTATAGGCACCCGTTTTACGTGTGTTGAATTGAAGCGAATAATTATGTGTATACTCTGGGAATGTTTCCTACATTACCTATTGAGTACAACCGGTCCTGGCATTGATAAATATGCTGGGTCCGTCAACTCTGCAGTATCGGTAGAGGGTTGGACGCCATGCTTTCTAGCATAGTTACGTCCCTTTACAGTATGAGTTCAAATCCCGCCGAGGTTAACTTTGCCATTCATCCTTACGGGGTCGATAAAATAAAGTACCAGTAATGTACTGGGTAATTGCTGGCCTTGTGCCTAAAGTAGAAACAATTATTATTATCTCCCAACTAGCAGACTAATGAGAGTAAGGTAAACAATTTTTCACTTTTTTTTTTATTGTGTTTTGTTTTGATATGCACTCTATTTTCCTGCTATTAATTTTATCTCTCACTCTTTTAACTTGTGAAATAGACTGGTTTTACGCACGTGACTGCCGCAATCCAGCTCGCTACTAGATATCGCTGTATAATAGATACTCGCATTTAATGTCCGTTAAAGGTTCTTGGCACTACCGTTGTTACTATCGCTTTCCTCTAGCCATGGGGCTTGTAGACATGAGCCGAATGCTACCATTCTATTATACATCGATGTGGGACTGCTCTTTCTAATAACCATCTTTTCTCTATCTTATTAATTTGTGTTTGAGACACGTTGGCTGAGTGCTCTTGACGGGAGCGAAAATATTTGTTTTCTAATCTCCCGCCACCACGTAAAGTTTGTAAATCGGTGGCTGGTCGGGGAACAGAGTTGTATCAGATTCCAGTTGCTAATCACTTTACTGTGTCGGCCGTCACAAACAGTCATGGCCGTCATGGGCTAGGGTTTGGATCTGTCGATAGATTGGTTATTGATTAGGCGTTACCCGCTGATGAAGCCACATGCGCCGATTATGCATTGTTGCATAATATATGCAGACAGAGGGTGCAGTGCACCCTACTGCTGCATTAAGTGTGGCCGAAACTCGACTCCGGAAACTACTATAGGCATCCGTTTTACATGTGTTGTATTGAAGCGAATAACTATGTATCCTACATTACCTATTGAGTACGCTGAGATACAACCGACCCCGGCATTGATAAATATGCTGAGTCCGTCAACTCCTTATTATATATATATATATATATATTTATAATGCATTTCTACACTCTACCATCTCGTATTGAGTAGTCACCCGGTTAACGTCTGAATATCTTAAATGCGACCGTATTTTAAACATATATTTTAATATATTCTAATACATATACATGTGTGTGTGTGTGTGTGTGTGTGTGTGTGTGTGTGTGTGTGTGTGTGCGCGTATTCACAGAATTACCAATATACATGTGTGTTCTTGTGAATTTATGCGTGTGTACAAGAATTTGGTAAAGCGGGAGTAAAGGTGGAAGATACAGAGAAGATATGTTTAAATTCGGGGTAGGAGTGAGAGAAGTGGGATCAGAATCTGTTGATGTGAGAGCATAGGTGAAAGCAAGGGTTGGAGAATCTGTTAAAGAGGAAGCGGAGGTGAGTGAGAGGGGGTGGATAGAATGTGTTAAGCGAGGATGATAGAATCTGTTAAAGTAAGAACAGAGGTGAGAAAGAGATGGTGGAGTGGAGAAGTTTGTAAAGTCGGAACACATGTGTGTGTGAGAGAGAGAGAGTGTGTGTGTGTGTGTGTGTGTCTGAGAGAGAGAGAGAGAGAGAGAGAGAGAGAAGACAGAATCTATTAATGCGAGATCAGAGGTTATAAAGAGATAGCTAGAAAGAGAGGAGATAGAGTGAAGAAAGATACATATGTATATGTATATATGTATGTATATATTTATATATATATATATATATATATATATATAAAACATGAGAAGAAAGAGGAATACTGCGTGGTTGCACATGGGTTACATATGATAAAAATAGTCCTTCGTCAGTGATTTTCCAACCATCATTGGTAATTCATCGCATTAAAAATCATATACCTCAGGTTGGTGCGAGCAATAACTAAAAATAGTTATAGGGACCAGTAAATCGCATAAAGCGAGGGGGACAAGTAAACAACATAGAAGGATAAAAGCAAACCAAAGAAAGGAAAAAAACAAGCAACATGGTAGTCCTGGTCAGCATAAGCTGGGTGGATTTCATGAGCGAAAGGTACAAACGTCCGACGTGAGTGAGATGAAAGCAAGAAGAGACCCACTGTAAACCAAACGGGAGGAAGTGAGAAGGGGAGAAACAGAGAGTGGGTGGAAGTGGGAGGAAGCGGTCAGTCGAGAGAAAGTGTAACTGACAGAGGGGGCGAAATATATAATACATTAACAGAGAAAGCTTTTAGCGATACTCCGACCAACTCCCATCTCACTCAACAAACATTAGGATATACCTGAGTATAATCCCGATTATACGTTTGGGGTGCTAACTATATTGTATTTCGTGGATAGTCGGCTGTATTATTTTATATGAGACATAATTAAATAAATCTCTCTTTCCATACGATCGTTTCGTTATAAGATATACTTTTTCCTATATATATATATATAGGAAAAAGTATGACCCCGACAGCAGAGCTCAAGCCGTTTCGATCGACGGCTATGTCCATAAATAGCCGTCGAAACCGCTTGAGCTCTGCCGTCGGGGTCATACTTTTTCCTATTACCCACTCTACTACCCTAAGTATTGAGTACTCTGGTGCGTTATGGTCCATCTGGTTCCTTACCA
>OZ024740.1:70036042-70106042 GCA_964016885.1 Eledone cirrhosa
TTTATCCTCAAGCTAGAGTGTTCCGAATGCTCATAGAGTGTTAGAACCCATCCACTAATCGGCGGCACATTGCTAACATCTTGGGGATATGTGCATGAAACGATGTATGATTAATCATATCGATCTGCGGATCAATCATCGATTCTGATTCAGGATCACCACCCCTCGTGATCCAATGTATCTTTATTACTGTTTGTGTTTGCTGACTGCTTAATAGCGGACTTGAAATTTTTAAGCGATAAATTGCATATTGCTGTATTCGGCTTATTTGTATATTGCTTGTCATAGTTTGTGAGAGTGGCTGTCTCTATAAGTGAGGAGATCTCTGAGATTTTCTATAAACCAATGTGACCGCAAAACCGTTCTCTGAGGGACTCAACTCCTTATTATTGTTTCTCATGGGAGAGAACATTTGGCTGTAACTTAAGATGTCATGTTGTAGGGACCAAATCTATTGTAACATATCATTCATGATAACATGATAACATGATAATCTTTGTCGAAACCTTTGGCAAAAACGATATATATCACTTGAGAAGTTTAGTAATTATTTTAACGCTCAGTTGCAATGTGCGATCTGTGAAATAGACCTGTAGTTTTAGCAGCTGTTATGCCTCCCTTTTATAGACGCAAGGGAATGTTTATATAACATTTCATCTGATATGTAAATCTGGAATATGTTGTAAAATATTCATCTTCCTATTGAATATTCTGATCAAATTCTTTTCTATTTATCTTTATTTCTCCTCTCTGTTGCATTTGAATCAATACAATGTTGTTTCCATTACCGGTCGTAAGCCGCTTCCCTGAGTTTATACATGTATATAATGAACCAATGAGCGAGATTTCAATATATTTTCTCAACCTTATAGACCTAATCGCCAAATCACACTAAAATCATACCCTCTTGTTTAATGTTACTTTGATAAAATACCCGGGCATCACCGGGTACATCTTCTAATATAATATAAAATTACAAAACTATATAAATGTAAATCCACCTACGTTTACCTTAATAAATGAAAGCTATTTCTATACTCTCTCTCTAACAATAGTAAGCATATAGACTTAAGTTAGAGTGATTTAATATAGAAACTATTCAACGGAAATAATTAGTAGGAACTTTAAATATATATATAAATTCTGGTAATCACGCTAGAGCGGTTTTATTTTCTCTCAAAGTATATCCAAAGCTGATTGAGATAAAATGTATTTTGCCCCAGTAATTAATTATTCAAATTTTCTTTGCTGCACCACTAGATTACAGAATTTCTTGTCCCTCTATATCTAACAAATAGAAAAGTTACTTTATTAAGATCGATATGTTATGTTCGATATTTTTCTCTAATCAGTTCCTTTTGTCATTGAGAATTATTTTGCTTCAAATAAATCTTATTTTGCTATTTTTGTATGTGATCGTACGAAAATATGTCAACAAGTGGAGAGGAAGCCGTTTGTTTTCTTTTCATTTCAGACTGACGGATTCTGGATAGGAAAGTTGATATATGATATTAGAAAGCCTGATTGCCTGTATCACAGTTCACAGTCGCCCACTGGCCAGCTAATAAGTCATGAAGTCGTTCAAGTTCAAATAATCAGTTTATTCCTTCGTGTAAAACATTGCTGTTCTTTCAAACATTCTCTTTCTAAAAACAAGTCTATTGGCTTGATGCCTCGCTCTTTAGGCTCCGAGCCAAGCTATTTGTTGGAATCAACACAGAGGCCTTCTTTTTCAATTCTAAACTCAGCAGTGTGCAAGGTTGGTGATAAATGATTTCGATTTAAAGTTATTTGAAACTGAACGAAATAATCCTTGAAAATTGATTATTTAAAACCTTACTGATTGCCTTGTTTTCTCTCAAACTAAATTCAGAATACTTTCTTCCGTTTCCTACTTTTGCTGTAGTATTTTTCTGATATTTTATTAGAAAATTTAAAATCTGTTCATAGATGCATATCATTGTTTTTTTGTTTTTGTTTTTTATTAAGTAGTTGGGAGAGGTTGAAATAGTAAAGTGGACAAGTTGTTGGAGTTATAGCCAAATGGGTTTCATTTTTATAATAGTGACTGCACTATTTTTGGTTACATGTGATACTAACATGTCAATGTCTCAGTTCATCTAACTGTAAATATTAATTGTTTTTATTAAGAACAGGGGAGATTTACAAATGACAATGGAGACTGGGTGCTGCAATTTGAGCCTCATGATCGACAGGTTGTATTTCTATAATTTCCATTGCCTTCCTGTGATTGGAAGACTGGCATCTCCGATGTACTTAAAAGAAACCAATATTTACCAAGCTGCAAATACAAAGTAGATAGTGTTTAAGTTCCGGCTAAATGATCAGCGGATTACATTTCTAACATTGACATTACGACATTTCACTGTCTCAGATCCCTTATTTGTAAATAGTAGGTAGACAGATTTCATACCAAAAGCAGTGACTCAACATAACTTTTGCTTGTTTGTTCTTTTAACTTTCAGTTCTGAGTTCAAATCCTTCTATACACTTTAAGGCTTCTGATACCAACCCATCCAAAATAGCCTCTGATTATATGAAAAGAATAACACCCTTTATAATTGATTCCTATTGAAATTAAATCCTTCCACTGTGATGTATGGCTTTCCAGCTTGATGCAGATACATAACTTTGGTTTTGCTGGTGTTCATTGTGAGCCCAAATTTGTCGCAGACGTATGAGAAGCAATCTTATGTTGTTTGCTGGAATTGAGGACACAATCACCACTGAACAAGAAGTCTCTGGTGAAGGTCTATTTTACATGTCTAGATGCAATTGAGGCCATCAGTGTCATACGTATTTCACTGTGCCCTAATTGCACTCCACAGCGCCTTGCTAGGTCCACCTTTCTACGCGTTTGATCATCAAGTGGTGGTTTCCTTCCTCTTGTTCACCAGATCCAATTTTTCCATGCATAGACAAGCCCTAGCTTACTAATGGAAGGCCGTTGACTTCACCTTGTCATGGACTTTTTTTTCATCCCCTTAGGTGTCGAATAAATCTCCTCCGCAACAAGCTAGCTTGGTTGGGCTGCCAGTTTAGCCACGGATGACCCAGCCATGCAACATGTTGTACTGTGTTACATGTTATCAGTAACACTTGACAGAGACCTGGCTGGTAATACAATAACACTTCAAAAATTTACATCTACGTATCTTCTGATTTTGTCTTCTTAATATCAAGATCGTTTGAGGTTGGTAAACAAAATATTTATTTGATGGAAATACCAAATTGGCTTTGATGAGAAAAGTGTAACCTTCAGCCTGTAAGACACAGAGTCAATTGTACATGATTTATTTCGTAACAAAAGTAGTGCTTTCAACACCAGAAAATATTTTCTATAGTTCTATAAAAGTGTTAAAGTCACGCCAACAAATAATGATGTGATGGGATAATATTACAAGATAAAAAAATTAACATCATCTTCAATTGCGTCAACCCTATTCAAATCAGGTTTCTTTATTTTGTACATCTAGACAGCACTTGTGTTGTTGATATCGTCATTGTCATTATTCTTGTTTTTATTGGTTTTGTTGTTGTTGTTGTTTAGTGCCAATCCTTTATTACTAGTTTATTTATTTTTCTTTTATTTGTTGTTGTTTTACTAATTCCACTTCATTCGTTCTTCATGACTGGTTTTTGCATTGGTTGATCGGTTTTCATTCTTTATTAAGATAACACATTGTTATGATCTCAGGCAAACAAAAATGTTACAAATATAACAAAGAAAAAAAAACGAGAAGATAAATAGTTTACTCGTATATATTTCCTTTGTCTGTTTGTCGAAGCAACTAATTCTAAAGTAATATCAACCGATACATCTTAGAAATATTTCACATTATTATATTTTATTTTTCACGGCTGAGAATAGGCAGAGTTGTTTGAACATCGGATTAAATGGTCACCGCAAGATGTAAGAATGACTAAGGCTGTATTTCATCTGGCTTCTTGTTCTTTGTGTATCGAATCCCACCTAGGTCAACTTAGCTTTGTGCATTTTTGTGGTCGATAAATAAAGTACTAGATAAGGGAGAATTTGACTGGCAGAAATGTTAAAGAATAGCATCGGATGGTATGCTTTCCAAAGTCTCTTTCAGCCTTTTGCCTTCTGCATTTTACAGTGATGCTTCAGTCAGGAATTACAATGGGCAGATAGTATCATCAATGGAAAGATCAATGGAAATATAGTTTACTTGGTCTGATCTGACGATCGGCTCCTTTCCTTTTATTCTATTCTTTTAAAAAACTTTCTGGTTGGGGGTGGGGTCAGAACAGTACGAATGATGATATATACGTGAAACAAAAAATAACAATCACAAACACACAGCGAGAGAGGCAAAAACCATAACATCAAAAAGTACGATAAACCAATCAAATGGTTTGTTTGCTAAATATCTTGTCATGATGTGGTTGATGTTTTTAAAAGATATGATCAAGCAGCGTAAGTTAGGTTATTACTTTTTTTTTTTCTCTAAAGACAAAACGAAATGTAACCGTACAATAAAAAACGAATAAGAAAAATGAGGTTCATGCAGTGGTCAATTAGGTTTACATTTAGATAAAGATGAATTGAATTGAGCCAGCAGATGAATAGTGGTCATTAATTTAACTTACAACAGCACTTAGATACACTCTATAGGAGGTCATAGCACACATACACAGCAAGCAAAGACACATATACAGAAATAAATGAATAGTATATATTACACACAGACACACACTCACACCACAGGAAGAGAGAGAGTGAAAGAGAGAGATGTATACATACTTATACATGTATAATAGACACATACACAAACACACACATATACATGTGTGTGTGTGTGCGTGCGTGTACATTGTATGTACATTTCTATGTTTCTGTATATATATAGATACATATATATATATATATATTATATATATGTGTGTATATATATATATATATATATATATATATATATATATATATATATATATATATATATATATATATATATATATATATGCATATATATAAATATACATACACACACATATATATATATATATATATATATATATATATATATATATATATATATATATATACACACACACAAAGAGACCCGTACATAAATACTTACTTAGATACATACATAATATTAAGATGGTGATAAGGATAATAAATGAAACCTTTGCTTTTATTTTTGATCTTCATTACTCATATGCTCGCGATGATGGTTTGTGTTATTGTTGATATTTATGTCGAATTTGTTCTTGTCTTCTTTGTTATTGTGGGCGTCGTCGTCGTTGTCGTCGTTTGTGTTTTCAATATCCATGTTGGCAAAAGTCAAATTTGGCTCAAAATCTGTTGGAAAACATCATTGTTGGTGGCGGGGATTATCAAGCAAACCTTTCAATTTATTCTTATTTAATCCATTTACTTTTCTAAAATAAATACTTTTTCACCCTCGTCTAATTTCAACATCTTTCGTTCATACTCTTTATCTCCATCTGGTTTGTTAGCCCCCACAGTTCATTTCATTTCATTCGTTTTTTACTATGTTTTTTTTATTATTATTTTATCCTTTTAATCTCCCTACTACTGCGTTTCTTCAGTTTCCTACCCTCGCCGATTCATTCTTCTCCAATTAACATTTGTTTTCTATTTATTCATCTATTTTGTTATTCTATTTCGTCTCCAGTAACTTCGTAAATTTGTATTCAACCTTATCCATCTATTTGTTTCCTTTTAAAAGTATTCAGTTTACATTTAGTTCATTGCTGCTTGTTTGTGTGGCGTTAAGAGAAAGGCTTGGAGAAGAAGAAGAAGAAGAAGAAGAAGAAGAAGAAGAAGAAGAAGAAGAAGAAGAAGAAGAAGAAATCACTAGAGAAAAAGAAGAAATGCTTGCTCATTAGTATCAGGACGAACGAATTAGTAGCGTTTAGCAGCCGAAAATCATTATTCATCTTAATATCCCAAATTATTGTCAAATTTGTCAAGCAGACAGGTCAACAAAGGGCGTTATGAAGCGAAAGTGTTCGCTGACTTACTCATCTAATCAAGTAATATCAACAAATCTATCCAGCAGCAACGTTAAAGAAAAAATAAACAAACAAACATCTACACTTTGGAAGCTGTCGTCGTTGTGGATAAAGATTGAAAGAGAAAGAAGTGATGGAGTGTGGTTGGGGGTTCTGCATTTGTTGGCAATGTTTCCAAAATGTGATGCATATTTCGCTCTTGATAATAAATCAAAAGATTGCATTTGCATGGCCGTGATGACAGTCGAGTAATAATCATTTTGACTTGCCTTGACTATCGCTCTGCTGTACTACAAGATGGCGTGTTGCAACTGGAGTAACAACTTTGTAATGATCAGTAACCTCGTAGGATGGACAGCTTCCGGTTGCACTTTCAAGTCGTCGATGTACGTGCATGAATGTGTATGAAAGTGGGTGTTGACGTGGGTGTTGGTGTGTGTGAGTTTGGAAGGTGGGGCAGCATGTTGTTTAAATTGTTTGTTTTGTTTCTATTTTATTTTTCGTTCCAGCTATTTGGTGGAAAAACAAAACCTAGTAAATTTTTATTAACGCATTAAAGTCATCATAAAACAGCACTGATGAAGAAATTGGCTATTGTTGTGTGCCTTATCAAAACAAGATCAATTGAAACCTCAGTGACATAACTATATTTTAATGTTTGTTTAAATTAGCGACGTATTTAAACGTTACTCCAGGAATTAGCAAAGCTTTTACACAATTAATTGAAGTCATGTTAAATTCAGTTATTGACAAACACAAATGTTTAGGTAATATAGTATTAGCAATAAGCTGTGTAATTATTGAATTAACAAAGTATCTACCAATGTATACAAATAAAGGAAGAGAGAAAGAGAGAAGTTAAAAGCAAGAACAGATGACACGATTGATAGAGCAATGGGCAGCCAGTCGAATATGGTTCGTATAGTGCTGTTGTCATATAATTTTCAAACGATTTACACTTTCTAAATGAAAATAGATACCGCAAGGTACATACGCGAGAGTATTTGATTTGTTAGAAATAAAATGATTTTACTGAAATAAATAAAAGATTAATGAAAACCAAAATATATCAAGATGATTATATAAATATTTTCCTCCAGTGACGTTGCATTAGAGAACCCCACAATTCTGTTCTTCTATCTCTCCCCCCCCCCCCATCGTAACGTGCTCTGTGGCACCTAATTCTACTTGGTGTCAACTTTCGTGTTTGGTGGAGTATGATAATTGCCAGCTCGAAATGAGCTTAGTTCATGTAGTTAGCAATGTATCTCTAGTAATTATTTCAATGTTTATACTTTCCTCTTCTACTAACTCGTCTTATGAAACCATCCATTTATCTAAGTCCTCACTTGCAATTAAATACTCACCCATTGCAATTTTTCTGCTCAGTTACATTATTGGGATTTTCATGATGTACTACTGAGTAGGATCGGTCTATTCATTGTTTTTTTATTACCTTGTGTTAGAGTTCACTCTTTTTTTCAGCTCTTTTATTTTTTAATCTCCAGTGCATTTACTGACAGTTTACTCCCTTTGTTCCTTTGTTCCTTCACTAACTTTTCCTCACAATAGCTGACTGAATACACACGCGCTTTTTAAAAAATATATTTTCTGCTGCTTCCTCATCTCACTCTCTGTCATTCCGTTTCATCTTATATTTTACATTCAATCTTCTGATGAAGGACTAGTGACTGAAAAGTAAAGATCTTTTCCTAATATATCAAGCGTTAAACTAATAAATGTCTTCATTGTCCCGTATTGTTTGCTCTTTTGTTTCCGTTTTCTTTTTGCATAAATAAATGTATACTCCCCCGTATCATTTGGGTATTGGTAACACCCATATTACAGTATGTCTAAGATTAACAACCAGTGCGTCGTGTAGCATGCCAATCAGTTCTTGCTCATGAAGATCAAACCTGTACTGGTCTAATGTTTTCCATCCCTTTTCCAGGCTTATTTTCTGGGAAAGACACTCTCAACCATAGCACAAAATATAATTATATTATTATAAACAAACAAAAAAACAAATAAAAAAAACAAATTGATATCATTCAAATATTTTAATGTCTTAATGTTATAAAATTATGTAAAATTATGTAAATTGTATGTTATTACTGTTATGGGGGGGGGGGGCATTTCTGAATGGGGGAGGCCAAATTTGGACAATTTAGTTATAGTGATTAGTTTAGCTCTTTGCACTCTAAAATGGTCAGAAAACTTCGATATACGATAAACATAACATGTACATAAATTGTAGCTTATATCCAAATAGATGTGTGTTTTGGTAGTAAGGGGAGAAAATATAAAGCCAAACTCTACCCCTCTCTATATCTACACTTATCTCTCCCAATCCCTCTCTGTATAGCAATCACCCCTAAACTCCAAACTATCCCCCTCTCTAAATCTACCATGCACCACTCTCTCGCATTCCCTCTCATCCTATCCTTCACTACCAAACTCTCCCCCTCTATATCTATCAATACCTATCTCTATAAATCATCTCACTCTATTCATTACCTCCAAACTCTCCCCCTCTCCATATCTACTACACGAACGTTCTTCCAATATTTCTCTTTATATCAATAATCATCAACCTCTCCCCTTCTCTATATATAGTATAAAACATACTCTCTCAAACCCCCTCATTATATGAATTACCACCAAACTATCCCCCTCTCTATATCTACCATACAACATTCTCTCTCATTCCCTCTCACTCTGTCTATCACTACCAAATACCCACTCCCGGCTCTATATCTATCAAAACCAATCTCTATCAATACTCTCACTCTATTTATTACCACCAAACTCACCCCCTCTCTACAGCAACCATACAATATATTCTCCCAATACTGCTTTCTATATCAGTTAACACCTAACTCTCACATTCTCTATATCTACTACATGGAACTCTCTTCCAATACCCCTCTCTATATCAATTGTCACCAAATTCTCCCCCTTCCTATATCTACTACACGGTACTCTCTTCCGTTCCCCCTCTCTATATATCAATTAGCACCAAACTCTCCCCTTCTCTGTATCTACTATACAGAACTCTCTTCTAATCCCCCTCTTTATATCTACTACACGGAAGTCTCTTCATATTCCTCTCTCTATATTAATTAACATCAATCTATCCCCTCTCTATATACAACACACTCTCCCAACCTTCCTCTCCATATCAGTTACCACCAAAATCTCCCCCTCTTTATAACTAATTCTTTATCTCCCGTCTGTCTCTACATAAATTGTAGTGCATATACGAATATATGTGTGTTTTGGTAGTTTGGGGGAAAACGTAACATTATTGGGGTGGGGGAGGCATGCCCCTCCCCGCACCACCACTTCCAGTACCCTTGTTATGTGAAGGTTTCATGTAAATATTAATTTTAGGTGGGTAACCACTAAAATAAATCGTCTTATCTAGATCACTCTAATATGGGAATTCATTAAATAAATATAAAATATGTTTACATATATATATATAAATATAAATATATAAGCATGTATACGTACATACATATATGTATACAGACGTACAGTAGTATGTATATATATATATACATACATGCACACATATATATGTACGTATGGATTCACCGAACATTTATTATAATGCTCGGTGTGTTTGTAAACAAACAACCCGAATTAAGCCGTACAGTGTCTAGCAACCATCGTTGCTCATTTGTTCAACACTGACAAAGGAACGCTGTACTAGTTTCAAGCTTATTAGCTATCGTCAGCAACGCATACCTTCCAGCCAGATGGTTGAACGTCTGAAAGTATATACTTTCCTTATGCATATTAACGGCTGAGCAGCCTAATTTGCATATCGAGTGAGTTAATCGGCCGGGCGCACCGAAAACAATAAACGGAAAAAATGAAACGAACAAATATATATGTGTGCATGTATGTATATATATATATACATACTACTGTACGTCTGTATACATATATGTATGTACGTATACATGCTTATATTTAAGTAACAGCCATACTAAGAGTGAGAAATGAAATTTAGTTTCATTTTTTTCCGTTTATCGTTTTCGGTACCCCGGCCGATTAACTCACTCGATATGCAGATTAGGCTGCTCAGTCGTTAATATGCATAAGGAAAGTATATACTTTCAGACGTTCAACCATCTGGCAGGAAGGTATGCGTTGCTGACGATAGCTAATGAGCTTGAAACTAGTACAGCGTTCCTTTGTCATTGTTGAACAAATGAGCAACGATGGTTGTTAGACACTGTACGGCTTAATTCGGGTTGTTTGTTTACAAACACACCGAGCATTATAATAAATGTTCGGTGAATCTATACGTACATATATATATGTGTGCATGTATGTATATATATATATACATACTACTGTACGTCTGTATACATATATGTATGTACGTATACATGCTTATATTTAAGTAACAGCCGTACTAAGAGTGAGAAATGAAATTTCGTTTCATTTTTTCCGTTTATATATATATATATATATATATATATACAGTATTTTCCGTTGTATTGTAATATAAATATTACACACAGTAGATTGACAGCTCACGTAGAGTTTGCTCGACGGTTCCAGTTGTAGTTCCAAAAGTAATCCGGAGAAAAATAGAAAGATTTGAATGGATACAGTTTAGTTGAAAGGAATTTATTGACACGTGTTTCTATAACAGTTACATAACCTGAAAACAGCTGCTATCTACAAAGTTTTAGTTATGTAGACATTCAATATTTCAATGTTATTATTTACTGTCATTTCATCAGAATAATATTATTGAGGACCTATTTGGTTTTTATAGAGAATATTAGGAGGGAGGGGTGAAGTTGTTAGAAGAATAGTTGAGGGAGTGGTTTGTTGATAGCAGTGAGAATTTTTGGTGGCAGTGAGTAATTAGATTCCCATCCTAATATTCTCTATAAAAACCAAATAGGTCCTCAATAATATTATTCTGATGAAATGACAGTAAATAATAACATTGAAATATTGAATGTCTGCATAACTAAAACTTTGTAGATAGCAGCTGTTTTCAGGTTATGTAACTGTTATAGAAACACGTGTCAATAAATTCCTTTCAACTAAACTGTATCCATTCAAATCTTTATATATATATATATATATATATATATATATATATATATATATATGTGTGTGTGTGTGTAGGAAGTGAGTTTTATTGTAGCAGAATAAAGCAATGCAAATATCGGATAAGTAGCACTCTACAGTTTGTAGGACTGGAGTATAAATAATATAAGATCAAAAGATGGTTAAAAGAGTTCCAAGTATTTTATAAAATACTTGGAACTCGTTTAACCATCTTTTGATCTTATATTATATATATATATATATATATATATATATACAAACACACACACTCACACATATATATATATATATATATGTGTGTGTGTGCGTATGTGTGTGTGAAAGAGAGTTCTTTATATGAGTGTGCATCAGTATGTATGTATGTACGTGTCGTTTATGTATATACGTAAGTCTATTTACTGATTGCAATTTTTTTCCAAACGTTGACGAGTATAGTTAGCAAAGACAATGATATGAATAAAGTTCAAAATATAAAATACAATTAAATATTATGTACCCACGTTTACTGTTGTTGTGTGTTGGCCGAAGTATATTAGATATTAACTTAAGATACGTTTGATCTTCTTTCTAAAGAAAAGAAAAATACCCGTTTTGTTTTGTTTAGTTGTTTCTCTGTTTTTCTTTAGTTGTTTTTGTGTCTGTTTTTTTTTTTTTTGGGGGGGGGGGGTAATACTAAATTCTTTCTCGTTCAGTTGTCGCTGTGTTTCTCATGCATTTTACTCCACGTAAAGACTAACAGTAAGCACAAATAAAAATAGAAGAAAGAAATAGACTTTTTATCTCTTGCCCAATCATCCTATTTCTATCACGAACTATGTCACCGTATTTTTGTCACGAATTACTGATACCTTATCCGTATAAAAAAAAGAAAAGGGTTTTTCATTTTCTTATTTATTGATTGATTTATTTATTTGCCTTGCTATTTGTTTTCAAGATCTATTTTTTTTTTTTTATTTCTGGCCTAGTGGTATTTTTTTAATTTTGTTTATATGTGTATGCCCCTTTTTTTTTCTTTTATCATACATATGTCATTGTAAATTTTTTTGTTGTGTATATATGTATTTTGTTTAACTTATTTATTCATTTCGTTTGCCCTTGTTATCTTTCTGTCTGTGCCAGTTTTGGAGGAGGGTGTTAAGTTCGTCCGATTGTACAACAACGGCAAAGAATTAGTGACAATACATTAGAGCCACAACTCATTAACTGATGAAGAGATGCATAAAATTATGTTCAGTTGAGTGTGGCAGGCGGACTAAGTTAAACTTGCACACATACTATCTGAGCGACACAGGAGTGTCTGTCGATCACCAATCCCAGTGGTAGCAGTTATAATGTGTCGAGATGGTGTCATTGCAACACTTTCAATTAGTTACAAGCAGGGGTTTACTTCCTGTAGCCCAGTTGCTGAAATAGATACTGTCATCAAAGATACCGTTTTTTTTTGTTGTTTTTTGTAGTTTTTTGCTATATTTATTTTTGAATTTTTTTCCCTTCTGTTTTAATAAGCAGTCCAGAAAACGCATGTTATTTGATCTATTGGTGTTAACTTTAATTATTAATAGTGATTGGCCCTGAATAACTGCTCCCTACTGGAGATATTTTTTTCATTGTCAATAGCTTTTTTTTTTTTGTTATCCATTAGTTTTATCATTTACTATTTATCATTTATCATTTACTATATTTTTGTTACATACACACGCACACACACACACACACACACACACACGCACACACACATATATATTATATTATATATTATACATTATATGACATGTACAAAATTGTCTGCTTTTATATGGTTGTTATTTTTATATGGTCTTAATCATCTTAGTGCCCTTGTGGCAAATAAAGAAATGTTTATTAATGTTGTTGATGTTATTATTATCGTTATTAGTTTATACGGACGATTATACGGCTTGTGCAAGTTTATTAGTTTTCATTTGTTTCCAAATGCTTTTTTTGCCAATTGTTTTGTCACAAACTGTTTATAGGGTGCCCTGACTTGACCCTCAATGAAGGCGACCCCATAATATATGGGCCTCACACAATACATCATAGAAAGAGTAGAGTGTAAACTTGGATTAGGTTGAGCTCTGATCAGTTGAGATCAATCGAAAGTTTTCGATAGAGTCGACCATCCATACCTGAAGGCTGTCCTCGAGGTAGCTGGCTTCGGTCCCGACTTCAGAGGCTGGATCTCTGCAATACACAGCGACATCTGCTCGTCTTCTTGGCAGCGCTGCAGTCCTGGGTCATGTGGAGGCTGAGAGAGAGCGCTTGGAAAATGAAATGTCTTCATACGCTCACAACCTTCAGCCAATTGGGCAGTACTATCGGTGCAAAATCTACCTTAAATTTCTAGAGAGATTTAGTAGTGAGTAAAAACAACGACGTTCTAGGAGAGACTCTGAATGTCGATGAATCGACTAGCCACTCTTTCCCAGAAGACTTTCAGTACAGGGTTCATGAATATTTTCCAGAAATTCCTGACCTGGCAATGCTACCAAGGAGTTTTGCCAGTTTGGGGTAAACTCTATAGGCATGGAAGTGCCGCCAGCCGGGCCTGTCCCAGGTGCACGCATGGCGATGAAACTGTTCTGCACTCAGTCGACAAGTGTCCGAGTGTTACTGACTTGTGGGTTTATGTCAAACATATACTGTCACAAATCATTATTATTATTTGTCTCAATTCGATGAAATTTAACTCTATTTTTCTTTTTAAGTTTCCTTGTCTGAATTGTTTTCAAACTGAGAGCCCGCCGAAATTCTTGTGTTTAAGACATTACATCGGTAAAGGAAAAAATTGCTTTTCAACATTTTATATAGCTGCACATTTTGGAGATGGCCTCTTCTTCATCATCTGCATTTGTGGTAATATGTAATGCCAGGAAAGAGAATTTCATTTAATGTCGCCTCTGAACGCATGAAAACGAATTTTAAAAAAGAGAGTTAACAAAATTCGTTTAAAAAGATGAAAAAAAAGTGCAAAGTTTTCAGAGATTAAAATTAATGAGAACAATTATCACAAAATATTCAGCACAAACAACAACGCATATGCATACATTTACTCACAGACGAACGCTAAAAATAGTAGAGGAGTAACAATTTTAGATTCGCTCAAGCTGTAAGTTAGAGCAAATTTTAAACGTGAACCAGTCAGCAAGTAACCCCCCCCCCCTCCAAAAAAAAACCAGAAATATACCTGTATCACAAACCCTTTTATTCAAGAATAGGAAAATAGGAAAGTTCCCAATTTATGTCGAACATAGAGAAGGGTGATTTTCCTCGTGTTCTCAAAATAACAATTGGAGGCAGCCCTGGTTGGACTGCTGTGTCATTCGAGGGGGATTTTAACGTATTCAAAATTGTCGACGGATGAGAAAAACAGACTGTTTGCGTAAGTGTGTGTAAGAGTGTGTGTGTATGTATGTGTGTGTGTGTGGTGTTGTGTGTGTGCTCGTATGCAAGGGCCTCATTCAGTCGTGACTAACCATGGGTTTGCAACTAGCAACTTCCTTTCTTAGGAAGGAACTAGACTAGGCAAGGTGTTTTGTGGAAGATCAGGAGTCGCCCGTGGATGTAAATCTCCCGCCTCTATAAAATGAAATGGTATCATCGCATCTCATTTTATCAAGCTGAGTCAACTGGAACTACGTGATACAATGCGCCAGCCGATCCGGGAATTGAACCTACAACCTTACAATCATGAGCCGAACACGTTGCATAATTGTTTATATAAAGGTTTCGAATACTTTAACCAGTTATGAAATGTTGTAATCTTACAAATAGAAACGTTCCTATCCTTGAAGCTCAAAGCTAAATACGGAGGCACGTTATAAATGCTCAACCACCTATGTATTCATCTTAAGAGGGCGTGGATGGTTATGGCAGGAATGTGGTTAACGTGTTTTAGACGAGCAGAGAAAATATGCAAACGGACGGATAATTTTTTCAGCTTCCGTAAATAGTTTTAAATTATTGATGAATGGATTTGATGACCAAGTAGCTAATATAGATTGATTAACAATTAGTGGGAAGCAGTTAGTTTCTTTGAGATAGTTATCTTTATACAACAAGAAATAGCGTTATATATATATATAGTGAAAGATTGAAGAATAGCATGGTCAACAGTACAAAAAGGGTTTTATTTACAGTATTAACAATTGTTTCATTGATTAAGTTGCCTAAGGAAACCTCTTGTTGAGTCAAACAACGCCGTACGCTAAAAGTATCCACAATACGGAGTATTCACAACCTCTAACTGGATTACCTATAACGATCATTTGTTAACCCATATATATATATATATATATATATATATATATATATATATATATATATATATATATATATATTGGTTATAGATCTAAATTCCTTGTGGTTTAAATATGATTGGTATTTCTCACTAATACCCTTCCCTAAAATTTTACTCTCCTTCGTTTTATAACATTAAATGTTCGTGTACACTTCACCGGCTTGATCTCTTTTCATCCCCAAAGTATTCTTTTCATTCAAAGTATTCTTTACATTCAAAACATAAGTCTGCATTCCTCTACCCCTAAATTAAATTTCTACTACTACTATTCTATCAACTTGACCTCTTATTACTTTTCTATTGGTCAATTCAAAACTTGTTCCCAAACAGACCTATTATATTAAATCTTTGTTGGGTTTTTTTTCAATAAACAAAACTCATCATTTCTGAAGACAGCGTATATATATGAAGGTATGTATATTTCTTGTATATATATGAAGGTATCTTCTCTTTTCGTGATATTTGGATTACATTGAGTTCTTCATACGGATTGGACACTACCGTATATTTTGGTAGATTTATCTACATATATATATATATATATATATATATATATATATATATATATATATATATATATATATATATATATATATGTATATATATATAAGTTTGTGTTGTGTGTGAGTCCCAGGTTCAATCGAGGGTAACCACAGTAAATAACTTACTCAATACATTAGTAGAATGTAAACATCAAATTTAATATAGAAATGGATTCTACATGACTAGAACAGTTTCATTCCAAAGAAATCATCAGGAAAGCCCTGGTGATTTCTTCCGTGTGAAACATTTATAGTCCAGTAGAAGCCACTTATTAAATTTGATATATATATGAAAGAGGGGGAAGAGAGAAAGAGAGAGTAAAACATTGTCTATAGGAGACAGTGGGAGTGAACGGAATAGGGTTGTGGTGAGGCATTGGTGGTGTGTTTAATAATATATTGACCTAGTCATTTCTGTTCTCAATCGAAAACCCTTCCAGTCTGACTTTCGCTTCCATCCTTCCCGGGTCGATAAGGAAAACTACCACGGAAGAACATGGGACGGATATCGTGGACTGTCCCTAGGTAAGAAATTATTATCATCATCACCAACATCCTCACCAGCATCATGATCAACATCATCACCAACATCATCACCAACATCATCACCACCAACATCATCATCATCATCACCATCATCATCATCACCAACACAATTATCACCATCATCACCATCATCATCATCACCAAAAACATCATCATCATCACCAACATCACCAACATCATCACCAACATCATCACCAACATCATCATCACCATCATCACCGTCATCATCATCATTGTAATCTCCAATAATAGTATATTACAATAACTTGTGAGATATGTGAGATGAAACTATATAAATTGTTTCATTAACTAACATTCAAGTAAACAAGATAAATCATTGAAACAAAACATAAAGTCAGAATTATACTGTTACCTACTTATATATATTTGAAAAATGGCGGAGCTGACATCATTATATTCTCTCCTCCCACTTCTATATACTGAATAAATTAATAAATAAATAAACAAACAAATAAATAGCATTCTTTTTTATTATTATTTTTTGTTTTACATTTATATACATACATATATATACATATATATATATATATACATATATGTATATATATATATATATATACACATATACATATATATTCAAATATACAAACACACACACACAGACATATATATATAGTCATATATATATATACATACATGTATATATAGATATATTTATACACATATACATATATATATATATATATGCATATGTATATATACATATGTGTGTGTGTATACATATATATATATATATATATATATATATATATATATATATATATGTATTTATACACACACTCATATGTGTATATATATATATATATATATATATGCTGTAAAAAATGTGGTAGAAGTAAAAGAAAGAGATATATACTTTATATAGCAATATTCATGGCATTTTAGTTTCAAGGGGATTTATAAGGTTAATTAGAGTTGCTCAGCCTAGAATATCATCTTCTGCCTTAATGCGTTCTACGCACGCGCGTTTTTAATCATGTGCAAAAGGCAGACGGAATATCGTTGCTTTATTGAACAATGACGTGACAAGCTAGTGTCACAGCCATCTTAGCTCCCGGTAACCAATGTGGCATAGCTTTGAAGAAGACCAGTAAAAAAGGAAATGAAAAAGGAAGAAGAAAGCAATGACTTCTATACGTGTGCTTTTCGCAATGTCGTAAACAGTTATGAAAGAAAATGACCGCCATTTTTACGGGTTACAAAGCTTTCAGCAAATCTTGTGGAGGTCCAAACTTCCCTTTCAGTATAAACAATGACGCCTACGCGTGCAGCCACACGTGTATGCACACACACGCGTTTACACAAGTGCCAATGCTTGGATTTTTATGTGTGCCTTTACGTGTGCATTTCTTTGTGTGTATGCGTATGTATTTGTATATGCGCGCATCTGCTCATTTCTGTGTATCATTGTAAATAAACATCGTATTTTTTTGTTGTTCTTTTTTTTTTTTCGAAATTTTAATTAGGCAAACTATAAACCTTCTATTTTAAGAAGTTGTGCCAATCAGGAATTTCTCAACAATTATTTGAGTGATGAAATTAAAGTGAAAGTAATTACTTAACCGAATATCAAACCCGACACGTGAATTTGATTTACCTTTATTTCACACTCCATTCAACATTGTTTTCATGGCGCAGTCGTCGAAACAATGACTCTTTTAAAATGTTTGTAATATCCCGAAGTCATGTTATATTTTCAACTTTAAAAAAAATCCTTCCATTAATGTCTAGTGAGTCAAATGAAGTATTTTTTAAATTTGACGTAAATAAATTTACAGAATTGCGTATGATAGGAAGACTGAAGGGGGAAGTTAATGAATATGAAGAATACTCGCGTGTCAGGAACATTTTGAAGACCTTTGCTCAACATCATTTTTTTGGCGATGCTTAACACTATTTCATTCCTATTCCAGATTAGTATCTTAGTATGAAATTACTATTTTATTTTTTTTCGTATTTTTTATGTGTGCCTTTGCGTAAGCAAGGAGACTGAAGCTGAACCAGACTTTTAAACTCTCGATGACCGCGTGAAGGGCGAAAAAAAGTAAACGTACCTTTCTCCACTTTCGGAAAAAAAGAACGAATTCTAACAAAATGCAACACAAAAAAGACAATTCAGAGGAGTCCCCCTCGATAGAAGAAACTCACGGTTTGTGTGGGCGTACGGGTAACTAACGCCATGCTGATAGTCACATTCTTCCAGTCATCGTCGACATCAGTCCGCAAAATATTCTTGGTAGAGAATTTAACAGAAAGGGATATATAAACATGCTCCCAATAGATTATTAATAAGGTGCTCACCAGCATGCTCTGAATATGTAATAGAAGCCATACTTGGGGATTTTTTTATCGTCTTAAATTAGAAAGAGCTTTCCGTTGCACAGGAATTCAATATTCGTGTAGCGAAAGGATACAACATAGGAATGTTTTTTCCTATCTAAATACAGTTCCTACCCGTATTTGATTTTGAAGTATCTACTTTTTATATAATATGATTTTTTTTTTTATGATCGTGTTTATAAAGATTTTCATCGTTTTTATGATTTCATCGTTTTCGTGATTTATTAACTTTATAATCCTTCTATTGCATAACAATTCTTTACACCTCCATTATTAGATGAACTTTAGCTAGCAGAACAAGTAGTGTAACGCCAATGTTTTAAACCTTATAGTATGTACGATGTTTTATATTCTTGGGGAGCTAATATTTTGCAGCCTGAAACCACGTGGTCAATGAGCGGAACATGCGCATCACATAATCGACATTATTATTATTATTATTTGTGGATTTGCAGTATCGGCAAAGCATCGGACTTTGCAGCACAGATTTACGGCCGTCTACGTTCTGAGTTCAAATCCAGCCGAGGTTAACTTTGTCTTCCATCCTTACGGGGTCGTAAAATAAAGCACCAGTAACGTACTGGGGTCGATTTAATCGACTTTCCCTCCCCCCCAAATTATTGGCCTTGCGCCTATAGTAGAAACCATTATTATCATTATTATTAGGGTAGTGGATTGGCAGTATCGGTAGAGAGTCGGACGCCATGCTTTACGGTCTGAGTTCAAATCCCGCCGAGGTTAACTTTGCCTTTCATCCTTACGGCACTTACTTAAATGTAAGTATGTATGTATACGTACATACATATATGTACAAAGACGTACAGTAGTATATATATATATATACACACATATATATATGCACGTATCGGTTTACCGAACATTTATTATAATGCTCGGTTTGTTTGTTTGTAAACAAACAAACAGCCCGAAATACGCCGTACAGTGTTTAGGCAACCACGTCACCTTTTTGTTCAACACTGACACAGGAACGATGTACTAGTTTCAAGCATATTAGCTATCGTCATCCTCGTATACCTTCCTGCCAGATGGTTGATCGTCTGACAGTATATACTTTCCTTATGCATATTAACAGCTGAGCAGCCTAATTTGCATATCGAGTGAGTTCAGACGGCCGGGCACACCGAAAACGATAAATAGAATAGAATGAAACGAAATTTAATTTCTCACTCTTAGTACGGCACTTACTTAAATATAAGTATGTATGTATACGTAGATACATATATGTATACAGACGTACAATAGTATATATATATATACACACATGCATACATATATATATGCACTCATCCTGTTTACGGAATATTGATTATAATGCTCGGTTACTTTGTTTGTAAACAAACAAACAGCCCGAATTACCCCGTACAGTGTTTAGGCAACCAGGTCACCTTTTGGTTCAACACTGACACAGGAACGATGTACTAGTTTCAAGCTTATTAGCTATCGTCATCGTCGTATACCTTCCTGCCAGATGGTTGAACGTCTGATAGTATATACTTTCCTTATGCATATTAACAGCTGAGCAGCCTAATTTGCATATCGAGTGAGTTCAGATGGCCGGGCACACCGAAAACGATAAATTTAATAGAATGAAACGAAATTTAATTTCTCACTCTTAGTACGGCCCTTACTTAAATCTAAGTATGTATGTATACGTACATACATATATGTATACAGACGTACAGTCGTATATATATATACACACATGCACACATATATATATATGCACGTATCCCGTTTACGGAACATTTATTATAATGCTCGGTTTGTTTGTTTGTAAACAAACAAACAGCCCGAATTACGCCGTACAGTGTTTAGGCAACCACGTCACCTTTTTGTTCAACACTGTCACAGGAACGATGTAGTAGTTTCAAGCTTATTAGCTATCGTCATCATCGTATACCTTCCTGCCAGATGGTTGAACGTCTGAAAGTATATACTTTCCTTATGCATATTAACAGCTGAGCAGCCTAATTTGCATATCGAGTGAGTTCAGACGGCCGGGCACACCGAAAACGATAAATGGAAGGGAATGAAACGAAATTTCATTTCTCACTCTTAGTACGGCATTTACTTAAATGCAAGTATGTATGTATACGTACATACATATATGTATACAGACGTACAGTAATATGCATATATATACACACATGCACACATATATATATATGCACGTATCGGTTAAACGAACATTTATTATAATGCTCGGTTTGTTTGTTTGTAAACAAACAAACAGCCCGAATTACGCCGTACAGTGTTTAGGCAACCACGTCACCTTTTTGTTCAACACTGACACAGGAACGATGTACTAGTTTCAAGCTTATTAGCTATCGTCATCATCGTATACCTTCCTGCCAGATGGTTGAACGTCTGAAAGTATATAATTTCCTTATGCATATTAACAGCTGAGCAGCCAAATTTGCATATCGAGTGAGTTCAGACGGCCGGGCACAGCGAAAACGATAAATGGAAGAGAATGAAACGAAATTTAATTTCTCACTCTTAGTAAGGCACTTACTTAAATGCAAGTATGTATGTATACGTACATACGTATATGTATACAGACGTACAGTAGTATGCATATATATACACACATGCACACATGTATATATGCACGTATCGGTTAACCGAACATTTATTATAATGCTCGATTTGTTTGTTTGTAAACAAACAAACAGCCCGAATTACGCCGTACAGTGTTTAGGCAACCACGTCACCTTTTTGTTCAACGCGGACACAGGAACGATGTACTAGTTTGAAGCTTATTAGCTATCGTCATCAACGTATACCTTGCAGCCAGATGGTTGAACGTCTGAAAGTATATACTTTCCTTATGCATATTAACAGCTGCGCAGCCTAATTTGCATATCGAATGAGTGCAGATGGCCGGGCACAACGAAAACGATAAATAGAATGGAATGAAACGAAATTTAATTTCTCACTCTTATGGCGGCACTTTCTTAAATGTAAGTATGTATGTATACGTACATACATATATGTATACAGACGTACAGTAGTATGCATATATATACACACATTCACACATATATATATGCACGTATCGATTAACCGAACATTTATTATAATGCTCGATTTGTTTGTTTGTAAACAAACAAACAGCCCGAATTACGCCGTACAGTGTTTAGGCAACCACGTCACCTTTTTGTTCAACACTGACACAGGATCGAAGTACTAGTTTCAAGCTTATTAGCTATCGTCATCATCGCAAACCTTCCAGCCAGATGGTTGAACGTCTGGAAGTATATACTTTCCTTATGCATATTAACAGCTGAGCAGCCTAATTTGCATATCGGGTGAGTTCAGACGGCCGGGCACACCGAAAACGATAAATGGAATAGAATGAAACGAAATTTAATTTCTCACTCTTAGTACGGCACTTACTTAAATGTAAGTATGTATGTATACGTACATACATATATGTACAAAGACGTACAGTAGTATATATATATATATACACACATATATATATGCACGTATCGGTTTACCGAACATTTATTATAATGCTCGGTTTGTTTGTTTGTAAACAAACAAACAGCCCGAAATACGCCGTACAGTGTTTAGGCAACCACGTCACCTTTTTGTTCAACACTGACACAGGAACGATGTACTAGTTTCAAGCATATTAGCTATCGTCATCCTCGTATACCTTCCTGCCAGATGGTTGATCGTCTGACAGTATATACTTTCCTTATGCATATTAACAGCTGAGCAGCCTAATTTGCATATCGAGTGAGTTCAGACGGCCGGGCACACCGAAAACGATGAATAGAATAGAATGAAACGAAATTTAATTTCTCACTCTTAGTACGGCACTTACTTAAATGTAAGTATGTATGTATACGTAGATACATATATGTATACAGACGTACAGTAGTATATATATATATACACACATGCATACATATATATATATGCACTCATCCTGTTTACGGAATATTGATTATAATGCTCGGTTACTTTGTTTGTAAACAAACAAACAGCCCGAATTACCCCGTACAGTGTTTAGGCAACCAGGTCACCTTTTGGTTCAACACTGACACAGGAACGATGTACTAGTTTCAAGCTTATTAGCTATCGTCATCGTCGTATACCTTCCTGCCAGATGGTTGAACGTCTGATAGTATATACTTTCCTTATGCATATTAACAGCTGAGCAGCCTAATTTGCATATCGAGTGAGTTCAGATGGCCGGGCACACCGAAAACGATAAATTTAATAGAATGAAACGAAATTTAATTTCTCACTCTTAGTACGGCCCTTACTTAAATCTAAGTATGTATGTATACGTACATACATATATGTATACAGACGTACAGTCGTATATATATATACACACATGCACACATATATATATATGCACGTATCCCGTTTACGGAACATTTATTATAATGCTCGGTTTGTTTGTTTGTAAACAAACAAACAGCCCGAATTACGCCGTACAGTGTTTAGGCAACCACGTCACCTTTTTGTTCAACACTGTCACAGGAACGATGTAGTAGTTTCAAGCTTATTAGCTATCGTCATCATCGTATACCTTCCTGCCAGATGGTTGAACGTCTGAAAGTATATACTTTCCTTATGCATATTAACAGCTGAGCAGCCTAATTTGCATATCGAGTGAGTTCAGACGGCCGGGCACACCGAAAACGATAAATGGAAGGGAATGAAACGAAATTTCATTTCTCACTCTTAGTACGGCATTTACTTAAATGCAAGTATGTATGTATACGTACATACATATATGTATACAGACGTACAGTAATATGCATATATATACACACATGCACACATATATATATATGCACGTATCGGTTAAACGAACATTTATTATAATGCTCGGTTTGTTTGTTTGTAAACAAACAAACAGCCCGAATTACGCCGTACAGTGTTTAGGCAACCACGTCACCTTTTTGTTCAACACTGACACAGGAACGATGTACTAGTTTCAAGCTTATTAGCTATCGTCATCATCGTATACCTTCCTGCCAGATGGTTGAACGTCTGAAAGTATATAATTTCCTTATGCATATTAACAGCTGAGCAGCCAAATTTGCATATCGAGTGAGTTCAGACGGCCGGGCACAGCGAAAACGATAAATGGAAGAGAATGAAACGAAATTTAATTTCTCACTCTTAGTAAGGCACTTACTTAAATGCAAGTATGTATGTATACGTACATACGTATATGTATACAGACGTACAGTAGTATGCATATATATACACACATGCACACATGTATATATGCACGTATCGGTTAACCGAACATTTATTATAATGCTCGGTTTGTTTGTTTGTAAACAAACAAACAGCCCGAATTACGCCGTACAGTGTTTAGGCAACCACGTCACCTTTTTGTTCAACGCGGACACAGGAACGATGTACTAGTTTGAAGCTTATTAGCTATCGTCATCAACGTATACCTTGCAGCCAGATGGTTGAACGTCTGAAAGTATATACTTTCCTTATGCATATTAACAGCTGCGCAGCCTAATTTGCATATCGAATGAGTGCAGATGGCCGGGCACAACGAAAACGATAAATAGAATGGAATGAAACGAAATTTAATTTCTCACTCTTATGGCGGCACTTTCTTAAATGTAAGTATGTATGTATACGTACATACATATATGTATACAGACGTACAGTAGTATGCATATATATACACACATTCACACATATATATATGCACGTATCGATTAACCGAACATTTATTATAATGCTCGATTTGTTTGTTTGTAAACAAACAAACAGCCCGAATTACGCCGTACAGTGTTTAGGCAACCACGTCACCTTTTTGTTCAACACTGACACAGGATCGAAGTACTAGTTTCAAGCTTATTAGCTATCGTCATCATCGCAAACCTTCCAGCCAGATGGTTGAACGTCTGGAAGTATATACTTTCCTTATGCATATTAACAGCTGAGCAGCCTAATTTGCATATCGGGTGAGTTCAGACGGCCGGGCACACCGAAAACGATAAATGGAATAGAATGAAACGAAATTTAATTTCTCACTCTTAGTACGGCACTTACTTAAATGTAAGTATGTATGTATACGTACATACATATATGTACAAAGACGTACAGTAGTATATATATATATATACACACATATATATATGCACGTATCGGTTTACCGAACATTTATTATAATGCTCGGTTTGTTTGTTTGTAAACAAACAAACAGCCCGAAATACGCCGTACAGTGTTTAGGCAACCACGTCACCTTTTTGTTCAACACTGACACAGGAACGATGTACTAGTTTCAAGCATATTAGCTATCGTCATCCTCGTATACCTTCCTGCCAGATGGTTGATCGTCTGACAGTATATACTTTCCTTATGCATATTAACAGCTGAGCAGCCTAATTTGCATATCGAGTGAGTTCAGACGGCCGGGCACACCGAAAACGATGAATAGAATAGAATGAAACGAAATTTAATTTCTCACTCTTAGTACGGCACTTACTTAAATGTAAGTATGTATGTATACGTAGATACATATATGTATACAGACGTACAGTAGTATATATATATATACACACATGCATACATATATATATATGCACTCATCCTGTTTACGGAATATTGATTATAATGCTCGGTTACTTTGTTTGTAAACAAACAAACAGCCCGAATTACCCCGTACAGTGTTTAGGCAACCAGGTCACCTTTTGGTTCAACACTGACACAGGAACGATGTACTAGTTTCAAGCTTATTAGCTATCGTCATCGTCGTATACCTTCCTGCCAGATGGTTGAACGTCTGATAGTATATACTTTCCTTATGCATATTAACAGCTGAGCAGCCTAATTTGCATATCGAGTGAGTTCAGATGGCCGGGCACACCGAAAACGATAAATTTAATAGAATGAAACGAAATTTAATTTCTCACTCTTAGTACGGCCCTTACTTAAATCTAAGTATGTATGTATACGTACATACATATATGTATACAGACGTACAGTAATATGCATATATATACACACATGCACACATATATATATATGCACGTATCGGTTAAACGAACATTTATTATAATGCTCGGTTTGTTTGTTTGTAAACAAACAAACAGCCCGAATTACGCCGTACAGTGTTTAGGCAACCACGTCACCTTTTTGTTCAACACTGACACAGGAACGATGTACTAGTTTCAAGCTTATTAGCTATCGTCATCATCGTATACCTTCCTGCCAGATGGTTGAACGTCTGAAAGTATATACTTTCCTTATGCATATTAACAGCTGAGCAGCCTAATTTGCATATCGAGTGAGTTCAGACGGCCGGGCACACCGAAAACGATAAATGGTATAGAATTAAACGAAATTTAATTTCTCACTCTTAGGGCGGCACTTACTTAAATGTAAGTATGTATGTATACGTACATACATATATGTATACAGACGTACAGTAGTATATATATATATATGCCGATGCACACATATATATATGCACATTTCGGTTTACCGAACATTTATTATAATGCTCGGTTTGTTTGTTTGTAAACAAACAAACAGCCCGAATTACGCCGTATGTGTTTAGGCAACCACGTCACCTTTTTGTTCAACACTGACACAGCAACGTTGTAGTAGTTTTAAGCTTATTAGCTATCGTCAGCATCGTATACCTTCCTGCCAGATGGTTGAACGTCTGAAAGTATATACTTTCCTTATGCATATTAACAGCTGAGCAGCCTAATTTGCATATCGAGTGAGTTCAGACGGCCGGGCACACCGAAAACGATAAATGGAATAGAATGAAACGGAATTTAATTTCTCACTCTTAGTAAGGCACTTACTTAAATGCAAGTATGTATGTATACGTACATACATATATGTATACAGACGTACAGTAGTATATATATACACACATGCACACATATATATATGCACGTATCGGTTTACCGAACATTTATTATAATGCTCTGTTTGTTTGTTTGTAAACAAACAAACAGCCCGAATTACGCCGTACAGTGTTTAGGCAACCACGTCACCTTTTTGTTCAACACTGTCACAGGAACGATGTACTAGTTTCAAGCTTATTAGCTATCGTCATCATCGTTTACCTTCCTGCCAGATGGTTGAACGTCTGAAAGTATATACTTTCCTTATGCATATTAACAGCTGAGCAACCTAATTTGCATATCGAATGAGTTCAGACGGCCGGGCACACCGAAAACGATAAATAGAATAGAATGAAACGAAATTTAATTTCTCACTCTTAGTACGGCACTTACTTAAATGCAAGTATGTATGTATACGTACATACATATATGTATACAGACGTACAGTAGTATGCATATATATACACACATATATATATGCACGTATCGATTAACCGAACATTTATTATAATGCTCGGTTTGTTTGTTTGTAAACAAACAAACAGCCCGAATTACGCCGTACAGTGTTTAGGCAACCACGTCACCTTTTTGTTCAACACTGACACAGGAACGAAGTACTAGTTTCAAGCTTATTAGCTATCGTTAGCATCGTATACGTTCCTGCCAGTTGGTTGAACGTCTGAAAACATATACTTTCCTTATTCATATTAACGGCTGAGCAGCCTAATTTGCATATCGAGTGAGTTTAGACGGCCGGGCACACCGAAAACGATAAATGGAATAGTATGAAACGAAATTTAATTTCTCACTCTTAGTACGGCACTTACTTAAATGCAAGTATGTATGTATACGTACATATATATATATATACAGACGTACAGTAGTATGCATATATATACACACATGCACACATATATATATGCACGTATCGGTTAACCGAACATTTATTATAATGCTCGGTTTGTTTGTTTGTAAACAAACAAACAGCCCGAATTACGCCGTACAGTTTTTAGGCAACCACGTCACCTATTTCTTCAACACTGACACAGGAACGATGTACTAGTTTGAAGCTTATTAGCTATCGTCATCAACGTATACCTTGCAGCCAGATGGTTGAACGTCTGAAAGTATATACTTTCCTTATGCATATTAACAGCTGAGCAGCCAAATTTGCATATCGAGTGAGTTCAGACGGCCGGGCACAGCGAAAACGATAAATGGAAGAGAATGAAACGAAATTTAATTTCTCACTCTTAGTAAGGCACTTACTTAAATGCAAGTATGTATGTATACGTACATACGTATATGTATACAGACGTACAGTAGTATGCATATATATACACACATGCACACATGTATATATGCACGTATCGGTTAACCGAACATTTATTATAATGCTCGATTTGTTTGTTTGTAAACAAACAAACAGCCCGAATTACGCCGTACAGTGTTTAGGCAACCACGTCACCTTTTTGTTCAACGCGGACACAGGAACGATGTACTAGTTTGAAGCTTATTAGCTATCGTCATCAACGTATACCTTGCAGCCAGATGGTTGAACGTCTGAAAGTATATACTTTCCTTATGCATATTAACAGCTGCGCAGCCTAATTTGCATATCGAATGAGTGCAGATGGCCGGGCACAACGAAAACGATAAATAGAATGGAATGAAACGAAATTTAATTTCTCACTCTTATGGCGGCACTTTCTTAAATGTAAGTATGTATGTATACGTACATACATATATGTATACAGACGTACAGTAGTATGCATATATATACACACATTCACACATATATATATGCACGTATCGATTAACCGAACATTTATTATAATGCTCGATTTGTTTGTTTGTAAACAAACAAACAGCCCGAATTACGCCGTACAGTGTTTAGGCAACCACGTCACCTTTTTGTTCAACACTGACACAGGATCGAAGTACTAGTTTCAAGCTTATTAGCTATCGTCATCATCGCAAACCTTCCAGCCAGATGGTTGAACGTCTGGAAGTATATACTTTCCTTATGCATATTAACAGCTGAGCAGCCTAATTTGCATATCGGGTGAGTTCAGACGGCCGGGCACACCGAAAACGATAAATGGAATAGAATGAAACGAAATTTAATTTCTCACTCTTAGTACGGCACTTACTTAAATGTAAGTATGTATGTATACGTACATACATATATGTACAAAGACGTACAGTAGTATATATATATATATACACACATATATATATGCACGTATCGGTTTACCGAACATTTATTATAATGCTCGGTTTGTTTGTTTGTAAACAAACAAACAGCCCGAAATACGCCGTACAGTGTTTAGGCAACCACGTCACCTTTTTGTTCAACACTGACACAGGAACGATGTACTAGTTTCAAGCATATTAGCTATCGTCATCCTCGTATACCTTCCTGCCAGATGGTTGATCGTCTGACAGTATATACTTTCCTTATGCATATTAACAGCTGAGCAGCCTAATTTGCATATCGAGTGAGTTCAGACGGCCGGGCACACCGAAAACGATGAATAGAATAGAATGAAACGAAATTTAATTTCTCACTCTTAGTACGGCACTTACTTAAATGTAAGTATGTATGTATACGTAGATACATATATGTATACAGACGTACAGTAGTATATATATATATACACACATGCATACATATATATATATGCACTCATCCTGTTTACGGAATATTGATTATAATGCTCGGTTACTTTGTTTGTAAACAAACAAACAGCCCGAATTACCCCGTACAGTGTTTAGGCAACCAGGTCACCTTTTGGTTCAACACTGACACAGGAACGATGTACTAGTTTCAAGCTTATTAGCTATCGTCATCGTCGTATACCTTCCTGCCAGATGGTTGAACGTCTGATAGTATATACTTTCCTTATGCATATTAACAGCTGAGCAGCCTAATTTGCATATCGAGTGAGTTCAGATGGCCGGGCACACCGAAAACGATAAATTTAATAGAATGAAACGAAATTTAATTTCTCACTCTTAGTACGGCCCTTACTTAAATCTAAGTATGTATGTATACGTACATACATATATGTATACAGACGTACAGTAATATGCATATATATACACACATGCACACATATATATATATGCACGTATCGGTTAAACGAACATTTATTATAATGCTCGGTTTGTTTGTTTGTAAACAAACAAACAGCCCGAATTACGCCGTACAGTGTTTAGGCAACCACGTCACCTTTTTGTTCAACACTGACACAGGAACGATGTACTAGTTTCAAGCTTATTAGCTATCGTCATCATCGTATACCTTCCTGCCAGATGGTTGAACGTCTGAAAGTATATACTTTCCTTATGCATATTAACAGCTGAGCAGCCTAATTTGCATATCGAGTGAGTTCAGACGGCCGGGCACACCGAAAACGATAAATGGTATAGAATTAAACGAAATTTAATTTCTCACTCTTAGGGCGGCACTTACTTAAATGTAAGTATGTATGTATACGTACATACATATATGTATACAGACGTACAGTAGTATATATATATATATGCCGATGCACACATATATATATGCACATTTCGGTTTACCGAACATTTATTATAATGCTCGGTTTGTTTGTTTGTAAACAAACAAACAGCCCGAATTACGCCGTATGTGTTTAGGCAACCACGTCACCTTTTTGTTCAACACTGACACAGCAACGTTGTAGTAGTTTTAAGCTTATTAGCTATCGTCAGCATCGTATACCTTCCTGCCAGATGGTTGAACGTCTGAAAGTATATACTTTCCTTATGCATATTAACAGCTGAGCAGCCTAATTTGCATATCGAGTGAGTTCAGACGGCCGGGCACACCGAAAACGATAAATGGAATAGAATGAAACGGAATTTAATTTCTCACTCTTAGTAAGGCACTTACTTAAATGCAAGTATGTATGTATACGTACATACATATATGTATACAGACGTACAGTAGTATATATATACACACATGCACACATATATATATGCACGTATCGGTTTACCGAACATTTATTATAATGCTCTGTTTGTTTGTTTGTAAACAAACAAACAGCCCGAATTACGCCGTACAGTGTTTAGGCAACCACGTCACCTTTTTGTTCAACACTGTCACAGGAACGATGTACTAGTTTCAAGCTTATTAGCTATCGTCATCATCGTTTACCTTCCTGCCAGATGGTTGAACGTCTGAAAGTATATACTTTCCTTATGCATATTAACAGCTGAGCAACCTAATTTGCATATCGAATGAGTTCAGACGGCCGGGCACACCGAAAACGATAAATAGAATAGAATGAAACGAAATTTAATTTCTCACTCTTAGTACGGCACTTACTTAAATGCAAGTATGTATGTATACGTACATACATATATGTATACAGACGTACAGTAGTATGCATATATATACACACATATATATATGCACGTATCGATTAACCGAACATTTATTATAATGCTCGGTTTGTTTGTTTGTAAACAAACAAACAGCCCGAATTACGCCGTACAGTGTTTAGGCAACCACGTCACCTTTTTGTTCAACACTGACACAGGAACGAAGTACTAGTTTCAAGCTTATTAGCTATCGTTAGCATCGTATACGTTCCTGCCAGTTGGTTGAACGTCTGAAAACATATACTTTCCTTATTCATATTAACGGCTGAGCAGCCTAATTTGCATATCGAGTGAGTTTAGACGGCCGGGCACACCGAAAACGATAAATGGAATAGTATGAAACGAAATTTAATTTCTCACTCTTAGTACGGCACTTACTTAAATGCAAGTATGTATGTATACGTACATATATATATATATACAGACGTACAGTAGTATGCATATATATACACACATGCACACATATATATATGCACGTATCGGTTAACCGAACATTTATTATAATGCTCGGTTTGTTTGTTTGTAAACAAACAAACAGCCCGAATTACGCCGTACAGTTTTTAGGCAACCACGTCACCTATTTCTTCAACACTGACACAGGAACGATGTACTAGTTTGAAGCTTATTAGCTATCGTCATCAACGTATACCTTGCAGCCAGATGGTTGAACGTCTGAAAGTATATACTTTCCTTATGCATATTAACAGCTGAGCAGCCAAATTTGCATATCGAGTGAGTTCAGACGGCCGGGCACAGCGAAAACGATAAATGGAAGAGAATGAAACGAAATTTAATTTCTCACTCTTAGTAAGGCACTTACTTAAATGCAAGTATGTATGTATACGTACATACGTATATGTATACAGACGTACAGTAGTATGCATATATATACACACATGCACACATGTATATATGCACGTATCGGTTAACCGAACATTTATTATAATGCTCGATTTGTTTGTTTGTAAACAAACAAACAGCCCGAATTACGCCGTACAGTGTTTAGGCAACCACGTCACCTTTTTGTTCAACGCGGACACAGGAACGATGTACTAGTTTGAAGCTTATTAGCTATCGTCATCAACGTATACCTTGCAGCCAGATGGTTGAACGTCTGAAAGTATATACTTTCCTTATGCATATTAACAGCTGCGCAGCCTAATTTGCATATCGAATGAGTGCAGATGGCCGGGCACAACGAAAACGATAAATAGAATGGAATGAAACGAAATTTAATTTCTCACTCTTATGGCGGCACTTTCTTAAATGTAAGTATGTATGTATACGTACATACATATATGTATACAGACGTACAGTAGTATGCATATATATACACACATTCACACATATATATATGCACGTATCGATTAACCGAACATTTATTATAATGCTCGATTTGTTTGTTTGTAAACAAACAAACAGCCCGAATTACGCCGTACAGTGTTTAGGCAACCACGTCACCTTTTTGTTCAACACTGACACAGGATCGAAGTACTAGTTTCAAGCTTATTAGCTATCGTCATCATCGCAAACCTTCCAGCCAGATGGTTGAACGTCTGGAAGTATATACTTTCCTTATGCATATTAACAGCTGAGCAGCCTAATTTGCATATCGGGTGAGTTCAGACGGCCGGGCACACCGAAAACGATAAATGGAATAGAATGAAACGAAATTTAATTTCTCACTCTTAGTACGGCACTTACTTAAATGTAAGTATGTATGTATACGTACATACATATATGTACAAAGACGTACAGTAGTATATATATATATATACACACATATATATATGCACGTATCGGTTTACCGAACATTTATTATAATGCTCGGTTTGTTTGTTTGTAAACAAACAAACAGCCCGAAATACGCCGTACAGTGTTTAGGCAACCACGTCACCTTTTTGTTCAACACTGACACAGGAACGATGTACTAGTTTCAAGCATATTAGCTATCGTCATCCTCGTATACCTTCCTGCCAGATGGTTGATCGTCTGACAGTATATACTTTCCTTATGCATATTAACAGCTGAGCAGCCTAATTTGCATATCGAGTGAGTTCAGACGGCCGGGCACACCGAAAACGATGAATAGAATAGAATGAAACGAAATTTAATTTCTCACTCTTAGTACGGCACTTACTTAAATGTAAGTATGTATGTATACGTAGATACATATATGTATACAGACGTACAGTAGTATATATATATATACACACATGCATACATATATATATATGCACTCATCCTGTTTACGGAATATTGATTATAATGCTCGGTTACTTTGTTTGTAAACAAACAAACAGCCCGAATTACCCCGTACAGTGTTTAGGCAACCAGGTCACCTTTTGGTTCAACACTGACACAGGAACGATGTACTAGTTTCAAGCTTATTAGCTATCGTCATCGTCGTATACCTTCCTGCCAGATGGTTGAACGTCTGATAGTATATACTTTCCTTATGCATATTAACAGCTGAGCAGCCTAATTTGCATATCGAGTGAGTTCAGATGGCCGGGCACACCGAAAACGATAAATTTAATAGAATGAAACGAAATTTAATTTCTCACTCTTAGTACGGCCCTTACTTAAATCTAAGTATGTATGTATACGTACATACATATATGTATACAGACGTACAGTCGTATATATATATACACACATGCACACATATATATATATGCACGTATCCCGTTTACGGAACATTTATTATAATGCTCGGTTTGTTTGTTTGTAAACAAACAAACAGCCCGAATTACGCCGTACAGTGTTTAGGCAACCACGTCACCTTTTTGTTCAACACTGTCACAGGAACGATGTAGTAGTTTCAAGCTTATTAGCTATCGTCATCATCGTATACCTTCCTGCCAGATGGTTGAACGTCTGAAAGTATATACTTTCCTTATGCATATTAACAGCTGAGCAGCCTAATTTGCATATCGAGTGAGTTCAGACGGCCGGGCACACCGAAAACGATAAATGGAAGGGAATGAAACGAAATTTCATTTCTCACTCTTAGTACGGCATTTACTTAAATGCAAGTATGTATGTATACGTACATACATATATGTATACAGACGTACAGTAATATGCATATATATACACACATGCACACATATATATATATGCACGTATCGGTTAAACGAACATTTATTATAATGCTCGGTTTGTTTGTTTGTAAACAAACAAACAGCCCGAATTACGCCGTACAGTGTTTAGGCAACCACGTCACCTTTTTGTTCAACACTGACACAGGAACGATGTACTAGTTTCAAGCTTATTAGCTATCGTCATCATCGTATACCTTCCTGCCAGATGGTTGAACGTCTGAAAGTATATAATTTCCTTATGCATATTAACAGCTGAGCAGCCAAATTTGCATATCGAGTGAGTTCAGACGGCCGGGCACAGCGAAAACGATAAATGGAAGAGAATGAAACGAAATTTAATTTCTCACTCTTAGTAAGGCACTTACTTAAATGCAAGTATGTATGTATACGTACATACGTATATGTATACAGACGTACAGTAGTATGCATATATATACACACATGCACACATGTATATATGCACGTATCGGTTAACCGAACATTTATTATAATGCTCGGTTTGTTTGTTTGTAAACAAACAAACAGCCCGAATTACGCCGTACAGTGTTTAGGCAACCACGTCACCTTTTTGTTCAACGCGGACACAGGAACGATGTACTAGTTTGAAGCTTATTAGCTATCGTCATCAACGTATACCTTGCAGCCAGATGGTTGAACGTCTGAAAGTATATACTTTCCTTATGCATATTAACAGCTGCGCAGCCTAATTTGCATATCGAATGAGTGCAGATGGCCGGGCACAACGAAAACGATAAATAGAATGGAATGAAACGAAATTTAATTTCTCACTCTTATGGCGGCACTTTCTTAAATGTAAGTATGTATGTATACGTACATACATATATGTATACAGACGTACAGTAGTATGCATATATATACACACATTCACACATATATATATGCACGTATCGATTAACCGAACATTTATTATAATGCTCGATTTGTTTGTTTGTAAACAAACAAACAGCCCGAATTACGCCGTACAGTGTTTAGGCAACCACGTCACCTTTTTGTTCAACACTGACACAGGATCGAAGTACTAGTTTCAAGCTTATTAGCTATCGTCATCATCGCAAACCTTCCAGCCAGATGGTTGAACGTCTGGAAGTATATACTTTCCTTATGCATATTAACAGCTGAGCAGCCTAATTTGCATATCGGGTGAGTTCAGACGGCCGGGCACACCGAAAACGATAAATGGAATAGAATGAAACGAAATTTAATTTCTCACTCTTAGTACGGCACTTACTTAAATGTAAGTATGTATGTATACGTACATACATATATGTACAAAGACGTACAGTAGTATATATATATATATACACACATATATATATGCACGTATCGGTTTACCGAACATTTATTATAATGCTCGGTTTGTTTGTTTGTAAACAAACAAACAGCCCGAAATACGCCGTACAGTGTTTAGGCAACCACGTCACCTTTTTGTTCAACACTGACACAGGAACGATGTACTAGTTTCAAGCATATTAGCTATCGTCATCCTCGTATACCTTCCTGCCAGATGGTTGATCGTCTGACAGTATATACTTTCCTTATGCATATTAACAGCTGAGCAGCCTAATTTGCATATCGAGTGAGTTCAGACGGCCGGGCACACCGAAAACGATGAATAGAATAGAATGAAACGAAATTTAATTTCTCACTCTTAGTACGGCACTTACTTAAATGTAAGTATGTATGTATACGTAGATACATATATGTATACAGACGTACAGTAGTATATATATATATACACACATGCATACATATATATATATGCACTCATCCTGTTTACGGAATATTGATTATAATGCTCGGTTACTTTGTTTGTAAACAAACAAACAGCCCGAATTACCCCGTACAGTGTTTAGGCAACCAGGTCACCTTTTGGTTCAACACTGACACAGGAACGATGTACTAGTTTCAAGCTTATTAGCTATCGTCATCGTCGTATACCTTCCTGCCAGATGGTTGAACGTCTGATAGTATATACTTTCCTTATGCATATTAACAGCTGAGCAGCCTAATTTGCATATCGAGTGAGTTCAGATGGCCGGGCACACCGAAAACGATAAATTTAATAGAATGAAACGAAATTTAATTTCTCACTCTTAGTACGGCCCTTACTTAAATCTAAGTATGTATGTATACGTACATACATATATGTATACAGACGTACAGTAATATGCATATATATACACACATGCACACATATATATATATGCACGTATCGGTTAAACGAACATTTATTATAATGCTCGGTTTGTTTGTTTGTAAACAAACAAACAGCCCGAATTACGCCGTACAGTGTTTAGGCAACCACGTCACCTTTTTGTTCAACACTGACACAGGAACGATGTACTAGTTTCAAGCTTATTAGCTATCGTCATCATCGTATACCTTCCTGCCAGATGGTTGAACGTCTGAAAGTATATACTTTCCTTATGCATATTAACAGCTGAGCAGCCTAATTTGCATATCGAGTGAGTTCAGACGGCCGGGCACACCGAAAACGATAAATGGTATAGAATTAAACGAAATTTAATTTCTCACTCTTAGGGCGGCACTTACTTAAATGTAAGTATGTATGTATACGTACATACATATATGTATACAGACGTACAGTAGTATATATATATATATGCCGATGCACACATATATATATGCACATTTCGGTTTACCGAACATTTATTATAATGCTCGGTTTGTTTGTTTGTAAACAAACAAACAGCCCGAATTACGCCGTATGTGTTTAGGCAACCACGTCACCTTTTTGTTCAACACTGACACAGCAACGTTGTAGTAGTTTTAAGCTTATTAGCTATCGTCAGCATCGTATACCTTCCTGCCAGATGGTTGAACGTCTGAAAGTATATACTTTCCTTATGCATATTAACAGCTGAGCAGCCTAATTTGCATATCGAGTGAGTTCAGACGGCCGGGCACACCGAAAACGATAAATGGAATAGAATGAAACGGAATTTAATTTCTCACTCTTAGTAAGGCACTTACTTAAATGCAAGTATGTATGTATACGTACATACATATATGTATACAGACGTACAGTAGTATATATATACACACATGCACACATATATATATGCACGTATCGGTTTACCGAACATTTATTATAATGCTCTGTTTGTTTGTTTGTAAACAAACAAACAGCCCGAATTACGCCGTACAGTGTTTAGGCAACCACGTCACCTTTTTGTTCAACACTGTCACAGGAACGATGTACTAGTTTCAAGCTTATTAGCTATCGTCATCATCGTTTACCTTCCTGCCAGATGGTTGAACGTCTGAAAGTATATACTTTCCTTATGCATATTAACAGCTGAGCAACCTAATTTGCATATCGAATGAGTTCAGACGGCCGGGCACACCGAAAACGATAAATAGAATAGAATGAAACGAAATTTAATTTCTCACTCTTAGTACGGCACTTACTTAAATGCAAGTATGTATGTATACGTACATACATATATGTATACAGACGTACAGTAGTATGCATATATATACACACATATATATATGCACGTATCGATTAACCGAACATTTATTATAATGCTCGGTTTGTTTGTTTGTAAACAAACAAACAGCCCGAATTACGCCGTACAGTGTTTAGGCAACCACGTCACCTTTTTGTTCAACACTGACACAGGAACGAAGTACTAGTTTCAAGCTTATTAGCTATCGTTAGCATCGTATACGTTCCTGCCAGTTGGTTGAACGTCTGAAAACATATACTTTCCTTATTCATATTAACGGCTGAGCAGCCTAATTTGCATATCGAGTGAGTTTAGACGGCCGGGCACACCGAAAACGATAAATGGAATAGTATGAAACGAAATTTAATTTCTCACTCTTAGTACGGCACTTACTTAAATGCAAGTATGTATGTATACGTACATATATATATATATACAGACGTACAGTAGTATGCATATATATACACACATGCACACATATATATATGCACGTATCGGTTAACCGAACATTTATTATAATGCTCGGTTTGTTTGTTTGTAAACAAACAAACAGCCCGAATTACGCCGTACAGTTTTTAGGCAACCACGTCACCTATTTCTTCAACACTGACACAGGAACGATGTACTAGTTTGAAGCTTATTAGCTATCGTCATCATCGTATACCTTCCTGCCAGATGGTTGAACGTCTGAAAGTATATACTTTCCTTGTGCATATTAACAGCTGAGCAGCCTAATTTGCATATCGAGGAATTCAGACGGCCGGGCACACCAAAAACGATAAATAGAATAGAATTAAACGAAATTTAATTTCTCACTCTTAGTAAGGCACTTACTTAAATGTAAGTATGTATGTATACGTAGATACATATATGTATACAGACGTACAGTAGTATATGTATATATACACACACTTATATATATGCACGTATCGGTTTACCGAACATTTATTAGAATGCTCGGTTTGTTTGTTTGTAAACAAACAGACAGCCCGAATTACGCCGTATGTGTTTAGGCAACCACGTCACCTTTTTGTTCAACACTGACACAGGAACGATGTACTAATATCAAGCTTATTAGCTATCGTCATCATCGTACACCCTCCTGCCAGATGGTTGAACGTCTGAAAGTATATACTTTCATTATGCATATTAACAGCTGATCTGCCTAATTTGCATATCGCGTGAGTTCAGACGGCCGGGCACACCAAAAACGATAAATGGAATAGAATGAAACGAAATTTAATTTCTCACTCTTAGTACGGCTTTTACTTAAATGCAAGTATGTATGTATACGTACATACATATATGTCTACAGCCGTACAGTAGTATATATATATATATATACACACATATATATGTACATGTATCGTTTTACCGAATATTTATTATAATGCTCGGTTTGTTTGTTTGTAAACAATCAAACAGCCCGAATTACGCCGTACAGGGTTTAGGCAACCACGTCACCTTTTTGTTCAACACTGACACAGAAACGATATACTAGTTTCAAGCTTATTAGCTATCGTCATCATCGTATACCTTCCTGCCTGATGGTTGAACGTCTGAAAACATATACTTTCCTTATGCATATTAACAGCTGAGCAGCCTAATTTGCATAGCGAGTGAGTTCAGACGGCCGGGCACACCGAAAACGATAAATAGAATAGAATTAAACGAAATTTAATTTCTCACTCTTAATACGGCACTTACTTAAATGTAAGTATGTATGTATACGTACATACATATATGTATACAGACGTACAGTAGTATATATATATATATACACCCATGCACACATATAAATATGCACATTTCGGTTTACCGAACATTTATTATAATGCTCGGTTTGTTTGTTTGTAAACAAACAAACAGCCCGAATTACGCCGTACAGTGTTTAGGCAACCACGTCACCTTTTTGTTCAACACTGACGCAGGAACGATGTACTAGTTTCAAGCTTATTAGCTATCGTTATCATCGTACACCTTCCTGCCAGATGGTTGAACGTCTGAAAGTATATACTTTCCTTATGCATATTAACAGCTGAGCAGCCTAATTTGCATCTCGAGTGAGTTCAGACGGCCGGGCACACCGAAAACAATAAATGGAATAGAATGAAACGAAATTTAATTTCTCACTCTTAGTAAGGCACTTACTTAAATGTAAGTATGTATGTATACGTACATACATATATGTATACAGCCGTACAGTAGTATATATATATACACACATATATATATGCACGCATCGGTTTACCGAACATTTATTATAATGCTTGGTTTGTTTGTTTGTAAACAAACAAACAGCCCGAATTACGCCGTACAGTGTTTAGGCAACCACGTCAACTTTTTGTTCAACACTGACTTAGAAACGATGTACTAGTTTCAAGCTTATTAGCTATCGTCAGCATCGTATACCTTCCTGCCAGATGGTTGAACGTCTGAAAGTATATAATTTCCTTATGCATATTAACGGCTGAGCAGCCTAATTTGCATATCGAGTGAGTTCAGACGGCCGGGCACACCGAAAACGATAAATGGAATAGAATGAAACGAAATTTAATTTCTCACTCTTAGGGCGGCACTTATTTAAATGCAAGTATGTATGTATACGTACATACATATATGTATACAGACGTACAGGAGTATATATATATATACACACATGCACACATATATATATGCACGTATCGCTTTACCGAACATTTATTATAATGCTCGGTTTGTTTGTTTGTAAACAAACAAACAGCCCGAATTACGCCGTACAATGTTTAGGCAACCACGTCACCTTTTTGTTCGACAATGACACAGGAACGATGTACTAGTTTCAAGCTTATTAACTATCCTCAGCATCGTATACCTTCCTGCCAAATTATTGAACGTATGAAACTATATACTTTCCTTATGCATATTAACGATATCGTTTTCGGTGTGCCCGGCCGACTGAACTCACTCGATATGCAAATTAGACTGCTCAGCTGTTAATATGCATAAGGAAATTATATACTTTCAGACGTTCAACCATCTGGCAGGAAGGTATACGATGATGACGATAGCTAATAAGCTTGTAACTAGTACATCGTTCCTGTGTCAGTGTTGAACAAAAAGTGACGTGGTTGCCTAAACACTGTACGGCATAATTCGGGCTGTTTGTTTGTTTACAAACAAACAAACCGAGCATTATAATAAATGTTCGTTTAACCGATACGTGCATATATATATATATGTGTGCATGTGTGTATATATATGCATACTACTGTACGTCTGTATACATATATGAATGTACGTATACATACATACATACATACATACTTGCATTTATATATATATATATATATATATATACATATATAAAAGAATCGATCGACTTTCGTCATATCGGACCGAGGAAACAATGTTTTCGTCGTCTTTCCAGTTGCGAATACTATCTATCGGTTGCAACTCCAGGTAGAAGGAGCAACATGAACTAAAGTGGACATAACGCATCGCCCGGTCCAGGAATCGAAATGACAACCTCAACATTGTGAATCCAATTCTCTAACCACTCAGCCGGCACACGCCTTCACATACATATATATATATGTGTGTGTGTGTGAGTGCGTGTGTCTGTGTGTGTGTATGACTATACATACATACATACGTACATACACAGATACATACATCATTTTCTTGTTTCCAAGATAAAAGAAAACCATTAATTAAGATTGGAAAATTAATCCCTCTATAAGCATGTCACATGACATTATATTTGTAGCATAATATAATGTAATTGATTCACATTATCGTTATTAGAATCAATGCTGCTGATACGAGTATGTATGTGTGCGCGTATATATGTCCGTCTGTATACATATAAATATATATATGTATGTGTGTGTGCTTGTATAAATATACATTTATTTATATATTCATATATATATATATATATATATATATATATATATATATATATATATATATATATATATATATATAAAGTTATATCAGTATAAATACAGAGTGCGTGATCGAGACTGCACTAGGGTGTATAAATATATACACATATCTAATATGTAGGCATGTAAACATACCAGAAAATAAGAATTTTCTTGCAAATTGAAAAAAAATGATAAACATCATTACTCGATTTTCGGTTCTTATTGAGCCCTCATCAGGAGATGTGTATAATCATCCGATCAATCTCAATGAATTTTTTACTTGATGTGTGTATATATACCCATTCGCTCTTAGTGTTATTCTGAAATGAACATACTAATTTGCATATAATTAGCGATCGTGTTGGTAATTAATTAAGTTATATAGTAATAAGTGCGCTAGCTGTCGAAGCGTATGATAAAATTATATCTGTTTAAATACAGATTGTTATCGAGACTCCACCCGCATGTATAAATATATACAGATATTTATTATGTAAGCATGCAAACAAGCAAGGAAATACGAATCTCCTTGTAAATTGAAAAGATACATATTTCCTTTTCTTTGATTGGATGATGTGGCATTAAGATCCGAAATCTATTAAAGGTGTTTATCATTTTTTTCTTTTTAATTTACCGGGATATTCGTATTTTCTACCTTGTTTATATGCCTATATAGGAGATATGTGTATATATTTATACACGTTAGTGCAGTCTTCGTTTCACACTCTGTATTTATATCGATATGACTTTATCAATCACTTCTGCTGCTAGCATATTTCTTACTATATGTATATATATATATATGTGTGTGTGTGTGTGTGTGTGTGTGTGTGTGTGTGTGTGTGTGTGTGTGTGTGTGTGTGTGTGTGTGTGTGTGTGTGTGTGTGTGTGTGTGTGTGTGTGTGTGTGTGTGTGTGTGCGTATCTGTACATGCATATGTGTGTACCTATGTGTATAGACGAATGAAGTTTGTCAAAAAAGTATGTGATTTTATTTTCCTCTGAGGGAAATACTTACATATAGGGTGTATGTGGCACTGCATACAATCATGCATGTTCGTGGTTTTGGTGAGCTTGCTGGATGCGTTTGTCGTTGTCAGGCAGATGGTGTTTATCATGCTGCACTAATTACTCCTCACGTTTTCATTTCAGTATATAGTGCAAACAAAGAATCTTTTTATTTTTAATACTGTGATGATCGGAGATGAGATGAGTGAACAATGCGACCCGAAAATCAAAGCTGTCATCATAGGGGAAGCATCTAGCCTCACCAACACTCCCAAAATCACTTCAGGTTTAGAGTATAGTAAAGCTAATGCATTAACGAGACGATGTGGATTACGAATATTCACCAGAAGAACTAAGAAATTAGAAAAAGGTAATTTCAGGAGTTCCTCCGATGTCTTTGTTGTGCTGTTTGACACAGCAGTTCGGATATGTGGGGCTCGCAAAACTAGCAGCTGCAACATGCCAAAGCTTCGGATCATTTGTTGCAACTAATTCACTGTTTCCTGACAAAGAAAATCATTTCACTCATTCGCCATCTCCTTATCCTCCAGACACTGCTCTATATGATTTCTAGTGGCTCCAAAAAATGAAGATGCCACTGAAAGTCCTTTGCTTTTGGGAGCCGAGATGAAATCATATGGACTGCGATAGCTGAGCTCATAGTAATTCTGAAAGAAGCACCCTGGATGTACTCCAAACAGTGAAAATATTGTTGGGTTCTGTTGAGACACGAGAGGCTTCCTTGAAACGAAATTTGCAAGTGGATCCCAACAATACGTAGTTTTTTCCTTAGCCCCCAGTCGGATACTTCTTTTTAAATACCTCATCATACTTGATGACACTATGATAAACAGGGGAACTCCAGAGTAACAAGTCTCACTATTTAGCCTTAATGAAAAAGAATATCCAAACTCTGCTTTGACATTGAGTCCGCTTTTCTCTCAGTCAACTACATACGGATCCATATATATACACACACACACACACACACACACATATATATATATATATATATATATATATATATATATATATATATATATATATATATATATATATATACATATATATATTTATTTATTTATTTATATATTTATATATGTATATATACATTAGTTAAGCAAAACAAGACCACAAATTTCACAAGGAAGACATTATTAAAAGATTGTCAGCATATTTTAGTTTGATGTAAGGAATGTAGAGAATAATAATAGTAATAATATTAATAATAATAATGTCCGTTTACAATTGTTTCGCTACTCCATATAATATTTCTGGATCAGATGCATATATATCATAATTGATCTGGTTCAGTTGAAAATAATTAACATATTTAAAGAACAAAGCGGCTCATCGGAACTTCAAAGGAACTCATCGGAACTTCATTAAAATAATGATTTCTTTAAAAAGAAAAACATCACAGACGGAACAGAACGGTACGATGTGGGTTTTGTGCGTGTAAATATTTTTTATTATTTATATAAGAAAAGAAAAAAGACATAAAACATATATATATATAAACAATAAAATGAAAATAGAAACAATGAAAAATTCCCCAATAGGGGGGAAACCTCCGTGGGTTACTCGTGGCGAAAACCACACAAAAGACGACGGCCACCCTGACCACCAGGGAAAGCGCCCTCTCTCAATTTTCCATACTTCAAACTACAAGCGTATATCCAGTGCGGTCCTCTTGACTCGGACCATTCTCGGTACATTCACCCACCTTTCAACAGACTTGCTAGAAGACAGCACTTGCCTCTCCACCCTGATTTTCCTCTTCAAGTGAAACTTGAAAAAGTTAATCAGGGATTCGCCGAAGAGGAAAGTGTCTGTCTTTAACCCTATCAACCTTGTCCACCACACAATCTCTTTCGCCATGGCCACCAGACAGATGAAAACCGCCTGCCCTTGCTCCTCGAAGGAAGACGGCGAGACCATCTGCACAATGGACTCAGTCGATAACCGGATCGGTCCTGCACGCGACAACAACTGTTCGACATAGCTCCACAAGTCAGCAATGCCCGGGCACTGAACGAGTGCGTGCACGACGGTTTCGTCGCTCTGCGCGCATCTCGGACAGGCTCGGCTGACGGCACTTCCGTGCCTGTAGAGCTTATCTCGAACCGGCAGCGCTCCCCGGTAGCACTGCCAGGCCAGGGATTTTTTGGAAGTTATCCATAGGCCCCGGGCTGAAAGTTCTCCGGAAGAGAGCAAGCAGCTGATCTTCTTCGACGCCCAGGATCTCTCCGAGAACGTCGTCGCTCTTCCCTTCCACTAGTCCTCTATAGAACGCCGAGGTGGATGTTCCACCGATACTGGTGCCCAACTGGGAGAGGGCAGTGAGCGCCTGGAGACATTCCAGTTTCCAAGCGCTATCCCTCGGTCTTTTTCTGACCCAGGACTGCAGCTCCGTCAAGGAGACGAGCTGTGGGAAAATGTGCCTGGCGAACGGCGACCACACCCGTTCACCATCAAGGAAGCATCAGAGATGTCGCAGCCTCAGCGTATGTTTGCGCATCATCAGTCATGGCATTCCCAGTCCTCCACGCAACGGGTGTTGACAGCAGGTGGATCGTCTGACCATGGGAGCGCGTCCCTTCCACAAAAACCGGAAGAGGAGGCGCTCCATTTTGGTGAGAGTTGGGCTGGAGCAAGGGACGACGGTGAGGCGGTAGCAGATGGCGGATGTGATGTACGCATTCGCCACTTCCGCCCGGCCTTTCAGGGACAGCTTCCTCTCAGCCCATTTCTGGGTGAGGGAGGCCACCCTGCTCGTCACCCGTTCCAGTTTTTCTCCATCTGGAGGTCCGGTCCGAACCAGACCCCGAGCAATTTAACCGGTCCGTCCGTCCAACGCCCCACCACGCTGTCGGACGGCATGGACTTGCCTCTCCAGGTGCCTAGCTGCAAGCCCACCGACTTTTCCTGGTTTATCTTTGCTCCTGTCACCGTTTCGTATTCCTTGAGCGCGGTGCCGAGCATCTGGACGTGCCTGGTGCTCGATACCACCACGGCGACGTCGTCAGCGTAAGCCGACTCGGATTTCCCACATCCTAATTCGCGTGGGACGCCCTTCATCGCCCCCAGTTTGTGCAGTAACGGCTCGAGAGCCAATATGTACAAGAGGGACGAGAGGGGACAACCCTGGCAAACTGAGCGCATGATGCTGAACGGCTGCGACAGGTGACCGTTCACCCTCACAACTGAGCAGATGTCGCTGTACATTGCTGCGATCCAACGCCTGAAAACGGGCCCGAGGCCGGCTGCCTCGAGGACCGCCGCCAGGTACCGATGGTCGACCCTATCGAATGCTTTGGATTGATCCAAGTTGATCAGGGCCCCACCCTTGCCAGGTTCCTTAACCACCCTCTCTATGATGTATCGCATGAGGTGGAGGTTGTCGTGTATGGATCTGTCCGGGATGGCGCATGTCTGCGCCTCTCCCACCAGACCCTTGACGACAAGCGCCAACCTCGTTGCTAACACCTTGGCCAAAATCTTGAACTCTGCATTTAGCAGAGTTATGGGCCTGAAATTATCAATAACATCCCCCTTGTTCGGGTCTTTTCTCAGCAGCGCCAATGCTCCCCGGCTCACAAAACTGGGAATGCTCCCGTTCTGCTGCCAGTTACAGTAGACGTCTGCCAAGAGGTCCCGAACAAGTCTGGCATAAATGCATAAAGCTCGTAGGGTAGACCATCTAAACCTGGCGATTTACCTCTTGTACAGTTAGCCATCGCTTCCCGTATTTCACCGGCTGTTATTGGCTTTTCGCAACACTGTGCTGCGGTCGTCGAGAGCCGAGGCAGTCCGTCGAGGTATGCACTGAAGTCCATGTCCCGATCCGGGCCGCCGCCGCTCCCGAACAGTTCAGCAAAGTGCTGCTGAAAAGCTTCACACATCCGCTCGGGTTCGAGCATCACGCACCCGTTTTGGTCAGACAAAGACCGAATTGTGGCTTTATTGCCACGTCGCGCCTCTGCCACCTGGGCCCATTGGACGGCTTTTGTCCCCTCGTGTTTCTGAGTACGCGCTCTAGCTCTGACAACGCAGCCTTCGTGTTTTGCGTTGAAGAATTGGTCGAGTGCCAATCTCGCCGCAAGCACCTCGGTTGCGATGCCTGTCCTAAACGCCTCTTCTAGCTTTCTGACTAGCTCACCCTCTACTCTATTTTCCTCTATCACTACTCCTTTGCTAAACCTAATCGACTTTATTAAAATAATAAGAGAATGTTACATAATATAATGTTCCATATATTGGTTTTTCACTATGGTGTCTTGGTTGCATCAGTTGTCAGCCATAATCAAGCAGTATTCATCTGACGAGGCTGCATTGTGTGAGATCTGCCTATGGTTAACAAGATGACTGCCAAAGTACATATTTACCTTACTAATTAGAGTGTGGTTTCAGGGGAAGTAACTCCTCGAGAGATTAGAAATTGTGGGTAGTTTATAGTTAAGTGCTAATTTTTTAATTTTTTAATTGAGAGACAATGTAGGGGAGGTAACTTATAATTATCTAAGTTAGTCATAGCTATTTAACTTATTAGCTACAAGTAAAAATGGGGCTAGATGACTAAGTTGGGTCAAATATTCTATTGGCGAAGGAATTAGCCCTTCGATGTTGACAGCTAATAGTTACCTCCGTTCTATCGTTAATCGGTAGAGGTCGTGATAGAGTTATGTAATATGCTTCGGTAAGACAGAGGTCACAAGAGTTTCTTCGTCCATTGAACGGTTGGGCCCTAGCCAAGATATCCCATTTTAGTGAGTGTTGAACGTTGCTTAATTTAAGGTTTTTAATGCGCCTACCTAGCGATGTCGAACATCTATTGCTAAGGTCTCGGAAGGAAAAAGAGTGCGCGTTATAGCGTACCTTAAAAGGGTTAGAGGTAGACCCGATATAAGAGCTGGTATTCGAAGCAGTTTCAACCGTGCACCTATAGACTATGTTGGGTGTCAGGCAGTGTCCATTTAAGGGGCATGCATTAGGGTAACGGCAGTTGCAGTTGCTTCTGCGGTTAGTGAGAGTAGGGTAATTTAACCTAAGCGGTAGGTCAGTGCTAGAAGGATTAGATGGGGGAGGTCTGCTACTAGAGTAATTATTGGTGTAGTGGCGTGGTGTATTTGATAGGGGTGGTGGTACCGCGGTGTGAGAGTTATACTGTCTTAGTTTATGATGGTTACTGAATGCGATGTGGCTAGCTAGGTTAGGTGTTGTGGAGAATGAGATTTTAATGTTATTTTTATTAAAGAGTTTGTAATATCTATGGTTGGGGGGGATGTTTAGATAGGATAGAGAAGACGCGTTTAGGGATATTAGTGGCTAGACTAGATGAGAATGGGGGGGGGGTTAAACCAGGTGATATTTCTAGGTCTATTCCTTCTAGGGGTTCTAGTGGAAATAGATATGGATTTATCACCTGCAAGAACCCCCCGCACAACATCCTGCTGGACCCTTTTGAGAAAGATCTATTCAACTTCGTCAGGAGTATTAAATTCAAAAAGCATTATAGACACAAGAATAATTTCCTTACTAAATTAGCAACAACTATAAACAAATTTAAAGATAGCAACCTCTTACTTGTTATGTCTGACAAAACTAAAAATCTATACACCATGACTCCTGCATTAACCCTAGCCAGCACCAACTCGGACATAACCAATAATGAGATTAACATCATACTTATGGCTAGGCAGACTATCATTGAATTCAACGGTGCACTCTGGACTGGAAAAGATGGAACAGACAACTTTGACATCACGATGGGCTCAAATGACTCTGCGCAAATCACCGATTTAGTTGGAATTTACCTATTACATAACATCAGAGTCGAAATGCAACCCTTGCAAGACGGAATATACAGGGACGACGCCCTATTTGCAGTCCAAAATTGCACTAATCGGGGCATTGATTTGCTAAAAAAAAACAATTACATAGATTCTTTAAAAATAACGGTCTCTCTATCACCATCGAGCCGAACCATAAAGTAGTAAACTTCCTAGACGTCACCCAGAATCTCAACAATAACCTATATTACCCTTACCATAAACCAGGTGAAATACTCACATATATTAGCCCATACTCTAACAACCCACCGGCAGTCATCAGAGAAGTAATCAAATCTATCTCGTATAGGATCTCAATGCTATCAGCAAATGAGGAGATATTTATAAACCATGCACAATATTATAATAAGGCTCTTTCTGAATCTGGTTCTGGACAATCAATTTATTACATACCTAAATGCCATAACACAGCAATTCACCATAATAAACTTAACACTAGAACTAGAAATACCTTAGCATATAGCCAGATTCGCCGGAATTTTAGCAGTAACAGCACCTATACAGGGAAGTTTAATGGTGGCAACGGCCTGCTCCCCACTCCAAGTAGCAAACTAAAAATCAACCCTAGAATAGGAATGAGAAATGGGATGACAAATAACAAATTTCCAGGTAATAATAACCATAGGAAGGCCCCTACCAACTCCACTAGAACCCCTAGAAGGAATAGACCTAGAAATATCACCTGGCTTAACCCTTCATTCTCATCTAATCTAGCCACTAATATCCCTAAACGCTTCTTCTCTATCCTATCTAACCCCCCCCCCCCCCCGCCAACCATAGATATTACAAACTCTTTAATAAAAATAACATTAAAATCTCATTCTCCACAACACCTAACCTAGCTAGCCACATCGCATCAGTAACCATGATAAACTAAGACAATATAACTCCCACACCGCGGTACCACCACCCCTATCAAATACACCACGCCACTACACCAATAATTACTCTAGTAACACACCTCCCCCATCTAATCCTTCTAGCACTGACCTACCGCTTAGGTTAAACTACCCTGCTCTCACTAACCGCAGAAGCAACTGCAACTGCCGTTACCCTAATGTATACCCATTAAATGGACACTGCCTGACACCCAACATAGTCTATAGGTGCACGGTTGAAACTGCTTCGAATACCAGCTCTTATATCGGGTCTACCTCTAACCCTTTTAAGGTACGCTATAACGCGCACTCTTTTTCCTTCCGAGACCGTAGAAATAGATGTTCGACATCGCTAGCTAGGCTCATTAGAAAACCTTAAATTAAGCAACGTTCAACACTCACTAAAATGGGATATCTTGGCTAGGGCCCAACCGTTCAATGGACGAAGAAAATCTTGTGATCTCTGTATTACAGAAGCATATTATATAACTCTATCACGACCTCTACCGATTAACGATAGAACGGAGGTAACTATTAGCTGTCAACATCGAAGGGCTAATTGCTTCGCCAATAGAATATTTGACCCAACTTAGTCATCTAGCTCCATTTTTACTTGTAGCTAATAAGTTAAATAGCTATGACTAACTTAGATAATTATAAGTTACCTCCCCTACATTGTCTCTCAATTAAAAAATTAAAAAAATTAGCACTTAACTATAAACTACCCACAATTTCTAATCTCTAGAGGAGTTACTTCCCCTGAAACCACCCTCTAATTAGTAAGGTAAATATGTCCTTTGGCAGCCATCTTGTTACCCATAGGCAGATCTCACACAATGCAATCTCGACAGATGAATACTGCTTGATTATGGCTGACAACTGATGCAACCAAGACACCATAGTGAAAAACCAATATATGGAACATTATATTATGTAACATTCTCTTATTATTTTAATGAAGTTCCGATGAGTTCCTTTGAAGTTCCGATGAGCCGCTCTGTTCTTTAAATATGTTAATTATTTTCAACTGAACCAGATCAATTATGATATATAGTCATCTGATCCAGAAATATCATATGGAGTAGCGAAACAATTGTAAACGGACATTATTATTATTATTAATATTATTATTATTATTTTCTACATGCCTTACATCAAACTAAAATATGTTGACAATCTTTTAATAATGTCTTCCTTGTGAAATTTGTGGTCTTGTTTTGCTTAACTAATGAATATTTCCAGCTCTGCGCACCTAACTTCTGCATGAACCCAGCCACCTAGCTGCTTTCTACTGCATATTGCACATTGAGCACATGCCTTTACGCTTTGGCTTCTAACTAATTCACCAATCTCTCCTCTCATGTCTCCTCTCCTATCTCCATCTCTCTCTTTAAGATTGGTTACTCTTGAACTGTGTATATATATATATATGTATATATATATACATATATATGTTTGTGTGTGTGTGTGTGTGTGTTTGTGTTTGTGTGTGTGTGTGTGTGTGTGTGTTATTTGTGTTATTTTATCATAAAATGTTCATCTTAACTGTATCTGTAAGTATTTTAGCCTATTAGTAGAATTTAAAGTAGTATTTATATTCTGTATTTGTATCTTTGTCTACATCTACATCAATACAGGAAGAGTTATATCGGTATCACATATATCTTTTGTTTTGTTTTGTTTTTGTTGTTGTTTTATTTTACTTATTTTTCTTTTCATTCTTCAATTTTCTTTGCTGTACATATTTCCTAGACAAACCTAATTGTATCATTAGTCACTGCAGTAGTGTTTGGCTGTATAGTTTGTGTGTTTAACGCCCAATGCTAGTTTTACCACTTCAACAAAGTGTTCATGTTCAGAGTGTGATAGAGGTCTTCTCAAATTTCGGTGAGTGTACTATGACCATAACTTAGACTATACTTATATCAGTTTCTACGAGGTGTATTCCAGTCCTTTGATTAACAGAACAGCCTGCTCATGAAATTAGGCCTGTCGCCAAGGGCACTGCTTCACACAGCCCTTACAACTTTTTAATGGTGTACCCTCAGGTTTAAATGGAGTTATAACAAATTGTCCTGCGTTCTTTCAAGTCTTGACTTTAGTAGTTTTGGGTTGTTCTTTTTTCTCAAAACGAGAACTAATTACAAACATACATTTAAAGAAACGGTTAACCCAAGAGATTGGTCAAATATGTTCCTAAGGAATTGGAGTACCTACCGGCAATGTTTTGAATCCCCCACCGCTATACACCTAAGCCTGCTAACTAGCCTTTATGAAATTAAGGCGTAAGTACCTGAGCATTGCAGAGGCACATGTTAAACAGTTCTCAGGTTCAGAGTGTGATTAGGTAGATTTCTTGTCAGGTTTCGACGACTGAGATTTACAATAGTAGCAAGAACAAATCCTGGAATGGACCTCCGTCCGTTTGGACGATGAGTATCCAGTTATTTGATCAATGAACAAGTAGTTCTGTATATTAAGGTGCAAGTGGCTGAATATTCCACAAACACGTGTGACGTTAATGTAATTCTGAGTGAGATTCAGCCTGACACATTATGAGGCAAGAATGATTCGGAATATATATCTTCAGTAATTATCAATACAAGCGCTAATTATAGGCAAATTAGTACGCCCATTTCAGAATAATTCTAAGAGCGAATGGGTATATAAGCCCATCAAATGAATGTTTCCATGTGGATAATCTACACGCCTTCTGATTACATGGCTACATATTAAATGTGTATATTTATATACGCATTTGTACAGTCCCGGTTACTCCCTCAGTATGTATACAGACAATTTTATCGTACAATTCGAGAGCTAAATCACATCTTCATACACACACACACACACACACACACACACATATATATATATATATATATATATATATATATATATATATATATATATATATATATATATATATATATATATAATTGAGAAGGAGGAAATTTAAAAAATAGCTATTCAAGATGTTCATGTTAATGTTTAGGAAATACTTTTAATACAAGTTAATGCACTCTCAAATTGTGTGGTAGATCCAGTTTGTAATAAATACTACAATGGCATCAGTAGAGTTTTGGATTTGTATATTCTTTCTTTTGTGCTCAGTAGCCAAATGGCAAAGTATAAACCATAGGTAATATCTAAATCTTGAAGCGCGAAGAAAGTTATATGAAATATCAATTGAATCTACAGACCTTGTTGCAAAAGCCTCCATGCAAAATGGATACAACCAACCTCACAACTTTGTAAGCTGATAAAACATGTATATAAGTATTCAGTCCTTATCAATTTCTCCACAAGAATAGCAACAAATTACCTGATAGGGATTGAATTCATTGTCTCTTTATGGATGTCAAAAATCTAATCTGCATCTTCCCGAAATGTAGATGCCTGTTATACATTTATCACGGAGACAGTTAGCTATCATTTTTAATACATGTTATTATATAATTCTCTTTGGTGAAGCATCTTTGCGAGCAGTTACAAGGAGCCACTAACTAGTCGATCGAAATAGCAACTATATCTCCCATAAATTCTAATCTAATAAATCCTCCAAACATTCTATCCTATCCTGTTCTCACCCAATCCTGATTATTTTCTCTGTATTCTCCCCTACCAATTTGTACCTAGCCCTCTTGACCATATTTTAGAATGTATATTTTTCATACATTTTTATATTTTTCTTCTTTTTTACCCTTTCTCATATCCTCTGTTAGTGTCAACATACCCACTAAAAGCCCCACTCCCCACATACTCATGCCATTCAAAAACACTCAGGCACACCTGTCCATTTCACCCCTCGAATTTTCTCTATTTATACTTGAACGACCATTGAATATTTAGTTTCGTCAAATGGGAGTGCACAAAAGACACTCCAGAGTAACAAGACTCATCACCTAGCCAAAATAAAGAATATATATATATATACTACCTCCGTTGGTCAACTAGCAGAGACCGAAGGAGAGCCTCGGACAGAAACATGAACCTACCTCTCTAAATAAGTATCTAATAATTTTTCTTCTCCATTTTATTAATATGCGTATAAATATGCAATTTAATTGCACTTTGCACTTCCGTCGTTGAAAAAGGATACAATGCTGAAACCGGTGCCGCGATTAAATACGGAAATACCCACTTTTTAAATAAATGTTTTGATATTATACTGAAAAAATCCCTCCACAATTTTCTACGGTATTTTTTTCCTTTTTACTATTTGTTTATATATATATCAACTCGTGAGTCCCTTTTCTACATTCGATATATATATATATACATAAACGCACACACACACACACACACACATACACACATATATATATATATATATATATATATATATATATATATATATATATATATATAGAGAGAGAGAGAGAGAGAGAGAGAGAGAGAGGGGGGGGGTGATGGAGAAAGAGAGAGAGAGAAAGAGAGAGAGGGTGAGAGAGAGAGAGTGTGTGTGTCATGAGTTTCCGTAGACGAGATTAAGGAAAAAAGCGCTCTATATTAAGTACAGAACAAAAATAGATTATTGTAAATAAAAGTTTAACACAGTTGAATGCTACCTGGGGTTTCAAGGCCCTTTCAAGTATGGGTCTTAGACAGTATATCTGCTAATCTACCATATCTTTCAGGCAATACCAAGATGGCCGGTGTTATTTGCATGAGAACTCGTCGGGAGCAAGAGAGGTAATAATAATGTAATGATAAATTTGGTTCTGGGAAAGTAACTCCTGTACCTGTAAGTCTATAATGTAATCATAATTGTAGTAGACTGACAGACAGACACACACACACACACACACACACACACACACACACACACACACACACACACACACACACACACACACACACACACACACACACACATATATATATATATATATATATATATATATATATATATATATATATATATATATATATATATATATATATATATAGGCGGTGGATTGGCACCATCGGTAGAGGGTTGGACGCCATTCTTTGACGCAAAGAGTTACGGCCCTTTCCATTCTGAGTTCAAATCCCTCCGAGGTTAACTTTGCCTTTCATCCTTACGGGGTCGATAAAATAAAGTACCAGTAATGTACTGGGTATTGGCTGGCCTTGTGCCAAAAGTAGAAACAATTATATTATTATATATATATTTATATTTATATATATTATATATATATATATATATAGAGAGAGAGAGAGAGAGAGAGATATAGATAGAGACTAACTGATGGAGGCTGAGGAGATGATAATACGAGAGATAATATCGTTTGGTAAGTATATAAATTATCTCCAGAATACACCGTCTGATTTTGATGTAATAGTCATCATCGGGTATGGTGCCCTTGCTGGGTTTGAACAAGGAAAACAATTTTACATCTAAATATACGTAAATACCATTATGTATATACTGTAAAGAGTAAGAACATCATATCCTTAAAATTCTATTAGTATCTTAGATAGAGTAAATGTTACGAAGATTTAATAACGCATGTATTCTATATTATGAGAATATTTAATGCTTTAATATAATGTTTTATAATGTTATATAAGTTGAGATATGAAACTCGCACTTTATGTGTCTTCATTTTTGGATATGAATATACGTATGCGCGTGTGTGTGTGCGTGTGCGAGTGTATGCGTGTGTGTGTCTGTGTGTGTGTTTGTGTGTATGTCTGTGTGCGTGTCTGTGTGTGTGTGTGTGTATGTGTGTTTAAATTCAAGGGAAACGTTTCACACTGTCAAATTTTTCCTTATAAATATACATTAACACACTACATCGACGTACTGAGTGCTTTCTCAATTAATATTTTAATGTTTTATATCCAACAACAAACATACGTGCTTGCATACATATATGGGTGTGTGAGTGAGTGTATATACATTTGTGTGGTGTGTAAGCGTGGTTGTCAGCTTGTACATATGTGTGTATATATATATATATATGTATATATATATATATATATATATATATATATATATATATATATATGGTTGTTTGCATAATTACAAACGAATCGAATGTTATTATTAATGTATATATGTATATATAAATATAGATTTGTGTGTGTGTGTGTGGGGGGGGGGATATAGGTATGCTTTTTTTAATACATATAAATAAACAATAATATATATAGTGATGGCAGCATCACATTAAAACTTATTTCTACTATGTTTATAATATAAAAAATATGGTTCCTAAATAGGACTTAGAAAGAAATGTAAACACCGAAATATATATAAAAAGTCACTTAGCGACATAAATGTATATGCTAATGTATGTAATGTAAGTTGGATTCCAGGATTATTATATGTACATAGTTTCTAACTTATATACTGTCTCAACTGGAGGTATTGTTGGTGAATATAACTTACTATTTAACACATATATTTAAAAAATTTAATTTAACAACCATTTAATTTTACAACCATGTCTTTTTGAGAGCTATGAAATAGAGTTATTTATATCGAAATCACTATGTAATTTTTATGTCTTCATATATATATATATATATATATATATACATATAATGAAGGGTTCATTCTACTGACATGGCTTTAAAATTGAGGGTTGTTTGCATAGTTACAAACGAATCGAATGTTATTAATGTATATAAACCACAGACCCTCCATCTCAACTCACCTTTTGAAAAGCAGAAGAACTGCGAAACCGGTAAAGGAACCAAATAAATATATATATATTTTTTTTTAAAATAAGACTCCAGTTGCATTTTCGATTTCATCTCTTTTTCTTTATATATATATATATATATATAAGATATATAAGTTAAAGAAAGAAGAGTAACATGGTTGGCTTTACAATAAGGGCTTTATTTAAAGTACTGACAATTGTTTTGTTGATCAGGTGTGTTTAGACTTCGCTAATCGCTTGAGATTGCGTCAATCGATCTCCAATACATTGTTTACCACTTGTCAACACATCAGAGCGCATAGATATGAAAATAATTCACTCGGGGCAAGACTGAAATAGAGGAGTAGCGTAAAACAAAACAATAACATCAATAATAGAGCAACGTATAATTAAAACATCAATAATAAAACATCAATAATAAAACATGTATGGTAAATAGATATAGTTACAGATGTAAAAAGTGACAAGTAAGATATAATGTAGGGTACATTAAAAAATAATAATTGTTTCTACTTTTGGCACAAGGCCAGCAATTACCCAGTGTATTACTGGTACTTTATTTTATCGACTTTATATTATCGACATTAAAAAATAATAATAAGAAGAAGAAAATGAGGAAATGGAAAATACAAAGAAATAAAAGAAATGAAAGAGTGATATATGCATATATATATATACATATATACATATATATATACAAATATATATATGCACATATATATATATATACATATATATATATATACATATATATATATATACATATATATATATATATATATATATATATATATATATATATATATATATATATATATATATATATATATATATATATATATATATATATATATATATATATATATATATATATATGAAAGACGTAAAATAAGAACATTTTAAAAATTAACTTACTTACTAAAATTTTCACTTCAACTAATTAGTTTCTGTAAGGGAATAAATATAGTTACGCAACGCAACCATAGAGAAATCCTTACGTCATCAGGGAGTCTATTCTCAGCTAAGTTCCCAGGCAATGCGCGGACACTAGAAACCTATATAAAAATAATAATTCAGTGGATGGAAAAAAGCGAGCGGGGACTAGATTCCAGGGCACTGAAAAAATTCACTGCCTACTTGGTCATTGGCAAATTCTAAAGAATCAATCACGTGACACTGAGGTTAATCAGTGAGGAGTGAAGTGGTAATAAGACAAGAGCCTAACTACTACCATGAACCATAGCAGTAAATTTCAGCAAGTTTTGCTCAACAAATAATTTGGAGATAAATATAGAGAATTAGTATATCTACCAACATATGTATACAGATGTATACCCATGCTAGCAAATATATATGTTATGTCTTAGTACCTTTGTGGTTCTATGCAAGGGGATGCAGAACAATTATATGAAACACGTAAAATAAGAAAATTTTAAAAATTAACTTACTTACTAAAATTTTCACTCCTACTAATTAGTTTCTGTAAGGAAATAAATATAGTTACGCAACGCAACCATAGAGAATATTTTTAATTTTTTTATTTTATGTCTTTCGTATAATTGTTCTGCATCCCCTTGCATAGAACCACAAAGGTACTAAGACATAACATATATATTTGCTAGCATGGGTATACATCTGTATACATATGTTGGTAGATATACTAATTCTCTATATTTATCTCCAAATTATTTGTTGAGCAAAACTTGCTGAAATTTACTGCTATGGTTCATGGTAGTAGTTAGGCTCTTGTCTTACTATCACTCCACTCCTCACTGATTAACCTCAGTGTCACGTGATTGATTCTATAGAATTTGCCACTGACCAAGTAGGCAGTGAATTTTTTCAGTGCCCTGGAATCTAGTCCCCGCTCGCTTTTTTCCATCCACTGAATTATTATTTTTATATGGGTTCCTAGTGTCCGCGCATTGCCTGGGAACTTAGCTGAGAATAGATTCCCTGATGACGTAAGGATTTCTCTATGGTTGCGTTGCGTAACTATATTTATTCCCTTACAGAAACTAATTAGTAGGAGTGAAAATTTTAGTAAGTTAATTTTTAAAATTTTCTTATTTTACGTCTTTCATATAATTGTTCTGCATCCCCTTGCATAGAACCACAAAGGTACTAAGACATAACATATATATTTGCTAGCATGGGTATACATCTGTATACATATGTTGGTAGATATACTAATTCTCTCTCTCTCCTCTCTCTCTCTCTCTCTCTCTCTCTCTATATATATATATATATATATATATATATATATATATATATATATATATATATATACATATATATACATATATATATATACACATATATATATACAGAGATATATATATGTATATATATATATGTATATATATATACATATATATATATACAGAGATATATGTATATATATATATATATATATATATATATATACATATATACATATACATATATATATATATATATATATATATATATATATATATATATATATATATATATATATATATATATATATATATATATGTATATGTATATGTGATACTGATAACTGTGACACTTAGTGCCTTCGTGGGCCCCTGATATATTCAAGAAATATATTCTAAAAGAATATATATCTTATTTCAATTTACTTTATTTTATTTTATTTTATTTCATTTCATTTCATTTCATTTTATTTATTTATTTATTTAATTTCATTTATTTATTTATTTATTTATTTATTTAATTTTTATTTAATTTTAATTTTATTTATTTATTTAATTTAATTTTATTTATTTTATTTATTTATTTATTTATTTAATTTAATTATATTTAATTATATCTTATATTATATTATTTTATTTTAGTCTATTTTATTTTATTTTAGTTTACCTGATTTTATCTTATTTTATGATTATATTATATTATGTTCTATTTTATATAATTTTAATTTTAATTTTATATTATTTTATTTCATTCCTTACCCTGTATCACTATTTTCTGTATATTTTATATTTTATATTTTATATGTATGTTTGTTATATTTTTTTATATTTCCTTATATATATTATAAGTCTACTTTTTACCTATTTTTCACCTATTTTTTACCTACTCTTACCTAATCCTACTTATCTACTCTTGTCTGTTCTCTTATCCATGTGTATGCTTGTATGTAACTATATGTTGACAGCACCCCGCCCAACTGTGACTGATAGCACCCCTTATTTTTCATTGTTTATTTTATTATTTTTATTTTTATTTTTATTTTTACTTTTACTTTTACTTCCTTAATATCCTTTATCTTCTATTATTTTTCATTCTTCAATGTCTTGGATTTGTTATTGCTTGTGTGGTATGTAATTAACCTTTATGCTCTGATGAGTCCCACTTATAGTGCGGATGAAACAATGTTAGCAAGTAAAGATATGCATATGCTATAGGCGTTCTTTGTTATTTATTATATCACGGCTCTGTCCTCAGACATCGAGCTAACCTTATACTGCCTGCTGGATAAGTGGAGTGTTATACACCCCTGATCCTCTCCCTAGTATACTATATATATATATATATATATATATATATGTATATGTATATATGTATATATATATATATATATATATATATATATATATATATATATACAGATATATATATACAGGTATATATATATATATATATATATATATATATATATATATATATATATATATATATATATATATATATATATATATATGTATATATACAGATATATATATACAGGTATATATATATATATATATATATGTATATTATGCAAATAAGTCTCAATTTTAAAGCCATGTTAGTAGATTAAACTCTTCATTCTGGCTCTTGTGTTGGCATGTAAACAGAATTGCAGACACTAATGTTCTGGGTATCACCCTTCATCAGCACAGCCCACTGGTCACCTGCCAACTGTCAAAGCTAGTGAAAATATATGCTATTTTTTAAAATATACAGTCACTGATCGTCCTGATTAGCATATTAGCAGACTGGCTGATCAGTCAGATCTGCATATTAGCAGATCCACTGATCAGCCAGATTTGCATATCAGCAGACTGGCTTTAAAATTGAGGCTTGTTTGCATAATTGCAAAGGAATCGAATGTTATTATTAATATTCGAAAAACTCAGATTACATTTATTGCATTCAGCCATGTAGAGCGAAATTTTTCTTTTCTATATATATATTGATATTGATATATATATATATGTATATATATATATACAGTGGGAGAACGCTGGTGAGATATATCTTCAGAAGTAGGGCACTCAATCAATAGGATGGGAGGAATTTGGTAGAAATATTTGAGGTGAAACAAGTTGTTCTCGGAAATGGTGTATTAACTTTTGTGGAACTACTTCTATAGATATATGTATATATATATATTTGTGTGCATGTGAAATACAGGTTTAGACATTAAAAGAAAGGTTACATAAGTGTATTTATTGGATTATACGTATTTCAATGACGCTAGCGTATTTCATGTTAACACAATTAATTGAGTGGGTTGTTACATCGCAGGCACACGTTTCCATGATCATCAGAACGTGGATTGGCGTAAATAACCGTTTCTACTTTTGGCACAAGGCCCGTACTTACTCGCGTGCATTACTGGTTCTTTATTTTATCGACCCCATAAGGATGAAAAATATACTAAATTTTCGGAATATATAAAAGTAGACTTATATATTTAAGTATACTTTTGTACCTAAGCAGCTGAAATTGTATATTTATAAAGGAAGTAACCATAGACTATATCACACTTTGGGAACATTGCTGCTTTTGTTTCTATCAGAAAACTATATATACCCATGCTCTTCAATAGACACTAAAAAAATATATATTGATTAGAAGATTAATGTAAATTTAAAAAGAGGCAATGTTTCCCAAAGAAGGTTTTACAATGTAAGAGTAAAACTTTATCTGAGCTTCTATAATTGTTCTTTCTCCCTACCAATTTTTAAGGAGCTCAACATGAAGTTGAGATATAAGTACCTGGTTTTAAACAATATGTTACTTTGGAAGGGTCTGTTCTGCGATCTTTAATGTTTCCATAAGGATTTTGTTGGGGCGTTCTGGGAAGCACAGCATATACACTTCAGATTACCTGGAGAACAAATGTATAGCTGGGTTGACTACAGATACGTATTTGCAGTAATAATTGGCGGTAAAATTAGAAGATGGTATATTAGCAGTAGTTCCATCTTTCAGCTGAATGTGAGATCTATGAGAATGTTGATGAATTCAACCTATCAAACTAGGACAACTAAACTCTTAGAGCACATTCAAAAGGAACTTGATGTAATTTTATTCCATAGTAAGTTGTTTATGACATATACCATAAACCCACAATCATGATGTTATGTAATACTTAAAGCACTATATGAAACTTCAAGACAAACGATTTATAACTAATCAAAGAAACCAAGTAAACTGATTAAGGATTTGAATAGATTATAATGAGTTCATAGGAGATTAGCACGCACACAGACACACACACATACATAAACACACACATATATATTTATATGCATACGCACACACACACACACACACATATATATATATATATATATAGTGTATCAGATCAGGTGTGTTAAAAAAGCAGGTGGACCATAGCCCACGAGAGTCCTCGATACTTGGGGTGGTAGAGTGGGTAAAATGAAAAGATTCAGGACCACGACGGCTGACCACTGGCCGTTTAGACAGCTAGATCCGAACGTCCGGATATATACACACACACACACATATATATATATATACATATACATGTATAAATATATGTATATATATATATACGTATATATATATACGTATATATATATAGATATATTTATATTTATATATATATACATATATATATATACGTATATATATATACGTATATATATATAAATATATTTATATTTATATATATATACATATACATATATATATTTATATTTATATATATATATATATATATATATACGAAAATGTTCAAGACCCCATGGGGTCTTGAACATTTTCCTATTACCCACTCTACTACCCTAAGTATTAGAGAACTCCGGTGCGTTTTGGTCCACCTGGTTCCTTACCACACTTCCTTCGTTATATATATATATATATATATATACATATATATATATATATATATATATATATATATATATATATCATATATATATATAGATATAGATATATAGATATAGATATTTATATATATATATATATATATATATATATATATATATATATATATATATATATATATATATATATATATATAATGTTTTCAGAAGTCTTTGGCAAAACAAATTGCTCAGATATCCAGAAATAGATGGTTTTAAACCAGTCTACTTTCTTGTTTCAGCTACTCTTATTGATACCCAAAATAAGCTTATTATTTCAACTTAAGATTAAGATGCGATAATCTGATTAGGAACTGAATAGACATAGTTACATGAAGATATCTAACATATGTAGTATTTAATTGAAAGAAACAAGACGCGACACTTCTTAATGTTGTTTTGAAATTGCTGACTAAGACAAAATGGTGTCTTAAAAACAAGCTAGGAAATCAAGGTGTAAAAAAAAGAAATCTTATTCATACATACAAAAATAAACTGTCTCACCTTTCTCTATTCTCATACACACATACACGCATAGGCGTGCATGCACACAGAAAATACATGCGCGCATACACATACACACGAGCACACACACAAATAAATATAAATATATATATGTGTGTGTGTGTGTGTGTGTATATATATACACACACACACACACACACACACAGAGACACACACACACACACACATACACACGAAAAATCAACAACATATTTTCGCTGACCTTATGAAAAAGACAAATAACAACTTCGCATTTTATGTATTTATATTATTTCATTTCATTTAGATTACATATATGTGTGTCTGTACGTGTGTGAGTGGGTGTGACTGGGTGTGGGTTTGTGAGTGGGTGGGTGTGTATGAGTGGGTGGGTGTATGCTTGTGCGTGTGCGGATGTCTGTTTGTGTGTGTACTTATATATATGTGGGTGTATGTGTGTATATATATATATATATATACCCACACACACACACACATATATATATATATATATATATATATATATATATATAAACCCACACATACACACACATATATATATATATATATATATATATAGATATGTTTCTTTATTAGCCGATAGATAGATAGATAGATATACATACATATATATATATATATATATATGTGTGTGTGTGTGTGTGTGTGTGTGTTTGTATGTGTGTGTGTGTGTGTGTGTGTATGTATAGGCATATAGGTATGTGTTGCAACATGTTCAAACCTGATATGGTTGGACAACAAAAGCTATACGGCCAAATGGTAAACAGGAAATAATCCAATCTACCAATAAGGTGTGTCGCCTATTGACTTTATTTTGCTCCAATAGCAAAAATAAAAATGAACCATTCAAGAGAACAAAGTGAATACTTTTCAACAATTGATTTCTACTGATCTTTTGTTTGTTTGAAATATCAGTATAATAGTCTCATTTACTTTTTAGAAGTCATTCAATCAGAATTATATCATTTTTCCTTCTTCCTTGAATAATAATAATAATAAAAATAATAATAATGTTTTCTTTATTAACCACAAGGGTTTACATAAAGTAGACATTAAGGACAGTACAGGACAATACAGGACGGTACAAATGGGCATTTCTGCGTGTAAAAAAAACAGAGGATGAAATAAAATAACAAAGAAAAATTCCCCAATAGGGGGGAGACTTCCGAGGGATATTTGTGGAGAAAGCCCATTAAAAGACCACAGTGGCCCTGACCACCAGGGAAAGTGCCCTCTCCCAGTTTTCCACCTTTAATTTACAGACACATACTCAGAGAAGGCCCATTCATTCGGGCCATACTTGCTTCTCTCACCCATCTTTCATCAAAATGCTGGGAAGAGAGCACTTCCCTCTCTACCCTGATTTTCCTTTTCAAATGAAATTTGAAAAAGTTAATCAGGGCATCACCGAAGAGGTAAGTGCTCGTCTTCAGCCCTTTCAAACGTGTCCACCATACTATCTCTTTCGCCATGGCCACCAGACAGATAAAAACTGCCTGCCCTTCCCGGCTAAAGGAAGGGGGCGGGGCAATCCTCACGATGGACTCAGCTGATAGCTGGATCCGTCCTACACGTGACAGCAGGTGTTCGACATAAACCCACAAGTCAGCAATGCTCGGACACTGGACGAGTGCGTGCAGGACGGTTTCGTCGCCCTGCGCGCATCTCGGACATGCCCGGCTGACGGCACCTCCATGCCTGTAGAGTTTATCCCGAACTGGCAAGGCTCCTCGGTAGCACTGCCAGGCCAGAGATTTCTGGAAGTTGTCCATAGGCCCTGGCCCGAAAGTTCTTCCGAAGAGATTGGCTAGTTGATTTTCGTCGACGCCTAGAGTTTCCCCAAGTACGTCGTCGCTCTTCCCCTCCACTAATCCTCTATAGAACGCCGAGGTGGAGTTTCCATCGATCACATTGCCCGATTGGTCGAGGGCTGTGAGCGCCTGAAGACATTCCAGTCTCCAGGCGCTCCCTCTCGGTCTTCGCTTGACCCAGGACTGCAGCTCCGTCAAGGAAACGAGCTGGGGAAATACGTGTCTAGCAAACGGCGACCACACCTGATCACCGTCGAGGAAGAGGTGGAGATGTCGTAGCCTGAGCGTGTGCCTGCGCATCATCAGCCACGGCATGCCCAGCCCTCCACGTAGCGGGTGTTGACAACAGATGGACCGCCTGACCATCGGAGCGCGTCCCTTCCACAAAAAGCGAAAGAGCAAACGCTCCAGCGCAGTCAGACGAGGCTTAGGACAAGGTACGACGGTCAGGCGGTAGCAGATGACAGATGCGATGTACGCGTTAGCCACCTCCGCTCGACCTTTCAGGGATAGCTTCTTCTCCGCCCATTTCTGGGTGAGAGAAGCCAACCTGCTCGTCACCTCGTCCCAGTTTTTGTCCATCTGGAGATCCGGACCGAACCAGACCCCTAGCAATTTAACCGGTCCGTCTGTCCAGCGTCCGACGACGCTGTTGGACGGCATGGACCTGCCTCTCCAGGTGCCGAGCTGCAGGCCCACTGACTTTTCCTGGTTGATCATTGCTCCTGTCACCGCTTCGTATTCTCTTAGTGTAGTGCCGATCGCCTCGATGTGTTTGGCGTTCGACACCACTACGGTGACATCGTCCGCATATGCTGACACGGATCTTCCGCATCCTAGTTCGCGCGGCACGCCCCTCAGCGTCTCCAGTTTGTGCAGTAATGGCTCGAGAGTCAATACGTACAAGAGGGACGAGAGGGGACATCCTTGGCGGACCGAGCGCATGATGTTGAACGGTTCCGACAGGTGACCGTTCACTCTCACCACAGAGCAGATGTCGCTGTGCATGGCAGCGATCCAGCCTCTGAAGACGGGCCCAAAGCCAGCCGCCCTCAGGTAACGATGGTCGACCCTATCGAAAGCTCTCGACTGATCTAAATTGATCAAGGACCCACCCGTGCCAGGTTCCCTAGCCCTCCTCTCTACGATGTATCGCATGAGGTGGAGGTTGTCGTGGATGGATCTGTCGGGAATGGCACATGTCTGCGCCTCTCCCACCAGACCAACAACGACAAGCGCCATCCTCTTTGCTAGCACCTTGGCCAAAATCTTGAACTCCGTGTTTAGCAGAGTTATGGGCCGGAAATTATCTATGTTATCCCCCTTGTTCGGATCGTTTCTCAGCAGTGCCACCGCTCCTCGGCTCACAGAACTGGGAATTCTGCCGTTCTGTTGCCAGTTGCAGTAGACGTCCGCCAAGAGGCCTCCGAACAAGTCTGGCATCTGTACGTAAAGTTCATAGGGCAGACCATCCAAACCAGGCGATTTACCCCTTGTGCAGCCAGTCATTGCCTCCCTTACTTCAGCGGCTGTTATCGGCTTTTCGCAACACTTCGCCTCAGTGGTCCATCCCTCGACCCGGCCCACCGCTGCCCCCGAACAGCTGAGCGAAGTGTCGCTGAAAAGCTTCACACATTTTCCCGGGATCGAGTAGCATGCGCCCGTCGTGGTCCACCAAAGACCGGATCGTGGTTTTGTTGCCACGACGCGCCTCCGCCACTCGGGCCCATTGAACGGCTTTCGTCCCCTCGTGTCTGAGAGCACGCACCCTTGCTCTGACAACGCAGCCTTCGTGCTTTGCATTGAAGAATTGGTCAAGGGCCAATTTCGCCGAAAGCACGTCGGTCGCAATGCCTTTGCTAAGCGCCTCGTTTAATTTTCTAACTAGTTCTCCCTCTGCTCTATTTTTCTCTATTGCTAAAGACTTACTAAACCTAATGGATTCTAATCGCTCTTTTCAGAGCAAACCACCACTTGTTGTTGACGATGGCCCCCGTCAACGCCCGCTTAACTAGTTCGCTAATCCGGTCTCTGTAGGCCTTGCGCGCTGGTAAGGACGCGTTTAGCTTCCAGTAGCCGGGTCCTCGTCTATGAAGCCTATCTAAGTCAAGCACACAGATCACGAATTTGTGGTCCGTGTAGCTGACTATCTTGAATTGTGGACAGCCTATGCTAGACCTATCTATTTCCCTACAAAATACTCTATCTAGATATGATCTGGATGACCCTATGCGATTTGTCCAAGTCCACATTGGCACATTCGGGAAATCCAATCGGTACCTGTCAGACAGTTCAAAACGCCTGAGCAGGTTGGTGAGGCTCTTGCACCCTCCACCCCTATCCGCTAATCCCACACAGTCCCAGCGTGCACCTAAGATCCCGTTCCAGTCGCCCACTAACACTAAAGAGCGGGACGTTCCAAGAAAGGTCTCCAGACGCCGGAAGAAATCAGGCCGCCCTGCTCCTGTCGGGGCATAGACAGCCACTAGCCTGAAAGCTTGCCCGTCTCCGCTGGTCACGTCCAGCACCACCAGCTTACCCTCTGGGTCCAGGAAGATGGCCCGTATGGCGAGATCCAAACCTCTCCGAAAAAGCACAGCAACTCCTCCCCCCGATCCAGGACGGCTGGGAGATGCGTACACATCGTAGCCGCCGAAGATCGGTGCGAAGGCCCGTGCTTCGGAGATTCTGGTCTCGCTGATGGCCACTATATCTATGTTTAGTGACCTGAGGTCGTTGAGCAGGTGACCTTGCTTCCATGACGACCCCAAGCCACGCGCATTTATGCTGCCTATTCTGAGTGAGGTCATGTTTAAAATAGAGTGGAAAAGATGGGAAAGACCACTTACCGTACTTTTCGTAGAGGAGGGATGCTTTTTACATCCCTTTTCACTTGATCGTCTGGTGAAGGGACCGTTGAATCGTCCCTTCGGCTAGTCGTCGGCTCTTTTATGAGTATGTCCGAATATACTCTTCGATTGATAGTTCCTCCTAGGTCCCTGAAATCACCAACTGCGTTGGGGAATTTCGTTTTAATGTTTGTGTGTCGTTTTTGTGCTATTTTTAGCAGTCTTATGTTAGTTGACGTTTTGATTGGTGCTGGTATTATGTAGTCGTGTTATGAAATGTCTGTGTGTTCAATTCTGTAAGTCATTAGTTTCTTGTTGTGTGTATTTATTGCCGTGCATTTGTTTTTCTGGGGGTGGGGTGTGGTTCTGCTATTTTCTTGTCGTTGTTGCTGGGTGTGTGTGTTTTGTTGTTGTGTTTGCGATGTTGGTGCTTGTGGTGGTGGTGTTGAAGGTGTTGTTGGCGGTGGGGTTGTCGCCGGTGGTGATGGTGGTGCTAGTGTGGGTGGTGATGGTGTTGGTGGTGTTGCTGCTGTGAGTCTCTTTGCAGTAGACTTTACCCTTTTCTCATTTCTTTCCTCCCTTTTCAAAGGCGACGATGCGCTGCTTCTGCGTTTGTGCCTTCTTACGACCTTTTGCCATCCCTCTCCCACCTCACACTCCATGTCTGATTCTGTGAGGTCGGGGAGGGGTACCAGCTCCACTCTTTCACTTGTTGTTGTTGTTGATGTTTGCGGTGGAGTCTCTGTTGCAGCTGCAGTTGGTATTACTGTTGTTGTTGTTAATACTTCCATTGCTGCTGCTGTTCTTGATTTCCGTGGCGTGGGTATGGGTGCCACGGACCTATCGTTCCTGGTTGCCGCTTGTCCTGTTGCGGATAGCCGTGGAGCCGGTTTCGGAAGGAGGGGGGTTTCCTCCTTTCTCAGGGTCTTCTCGTTGCAGAAGGCTCTGAGGTGAATCTTTGATCCACAGCGAAAGCATTTCGGGCGTTTGCCCTCAACACTTATGGGCAGTTGAGTGCCGTTATCGAAGTCTATCACATCCGGGATAGCTTCGATGCACTCCTGGTTGGTTTGGATTAGCATCTCAATGGAGGTGCCGACCCAATCTTCTCTTACTTTTTTCTGTACTTGCAGTACAGTTGTTTTGTCCTCGATTCCGACGAGGACAGACGTGGCCAGCCAAGAAGGGGCCATCCCGGGGGGGACGTGGGTCAGTTTGACCCTCACAATTTTTTGCCCGCAGTAGGAGGGCACCAACACCATTTTCTCGCTCCTTAGGGTCACTACGGATTGAGCCTTTGCCTCCTGGGGTGTGGAAAAAAGTACGTCTACGGTGGCATATTTTTCGCCTCGGGTGATGTGCGTTTTCCGCTGCCACACAGACCCCAAGGCTTTTTGTATTTGAGCCTCTGTGGCTCTTTCAACCCTACGGGATTTTGTACTTACTGTACGGTACGTGACCGTACAGTGCTGTTGGGTTTCGAAAAAATTTTCCGCTGCCTTGCAGATTGCTCGGTGTCCAGTCTTTGTCACCATCTTCTTCGCTTCCTCTAATTCCTCATTTGTTATGAGGATTGTTTCCAGGTTTTTCGCAATACCTGCAAATGAGATTGGTTTTTCTTTGCTGCTGTTGTTGTTGTTGTCGTCAGAGCTGCTGTTACTTTTGTTGTTGCTGCAGGTACTACGACTACTGCCTCCGCCGCTGTTGCTGTGGTTGTTGTTGGTGTTGCTGCTGCTAATGCTGTTGTTGTTTATGCTGCTGGTGATGCTGTTCCGGCTGCTACTGTTGTTTTCATTGTCACTGTTGCTGTTGTTATTACGGCTGCTACTGCTATTATTCCTGACGTCAGACGAATGAAATGGGTTTTCGTATTTCCCGCACACCTGTTTCGTCGTTGTCGTCGTCGTCGTGGAGAAATCTTGCACGCTTTGCACGAGACTTTTCTTTTTTGTCGTCGCTTGCGAAAGAGAAGGGAGGGAGAGAGACACATTTAAAGAAGGGAGGGAGAGAGACAATCTTCTCTCTGCTGTAGTGATGATTGAGGAAGAAGAAGACGGAATGAGTGGGTGTGACCTATGAAAATTCTTTTTCGTAGCCATGTTGTTTTTTTTGTTTAAAATAAATATTGGGCACAAAACCCCAATAAGCAGTTATTTAATCCCGAAGGGCCAAATAACGGGCAAAAAGACCCCTCTCACGAGGAGGGGGGTGTTTTTGTCTACAAGTTCGTTAAAGTTTTAAACAATTTACAATTGTTATAGCGTTCAAAATTTACAATACCTTACAGAGCCGAGCCTCCGTCAACCATAGCATTCAATAATAATAATAATAATAAAATTAATAATAAGGCGCTACTGATAACACGCAACTCAGCACAACCTTTCATATTTTTGGTCGTCGGTGACTGAACCGTCAAACCCACCAAGCTTCCTTGGTGAGCAGGGTCAATATTGGACACCCTGCGGAATGAAAAGTTCCGAGGAATTTAGAGGAGACAATGGCCATCCAAAAACAGGCGGACAGAACACATTTACCTTGATTGGCTAGGAGAAAGCACACTGATTTAAAATCTGGGGTAGATGGGTGTCCTTGTCCACCAGAGTAACAACCATTCAAGTAGTCAACAGC
>OZ024740.1:70111042-70136042 GCA_964016885.1 Eledone cirrhosa
CAGAATATTTTCGAATATTCTATGTCTATATTCACATATATATCGCTATTTCAGAGCATTTATTCCAATTTCTAATTTCTGCCGGACCGGCAACCGCTCTTTCAAACCAGTTCCTGTACACAGCTAAGTATTCTATAAGTCTCTAGCTGTGTCATTCTCGATAAAAGCACTGGATATGTAGTCCTGATGATTTCTAACGAGAATGAAACGCGTAGATTACTTCCCTTGCTTTTATCGAGAATCTAATTGTAATACGTGACGTATTCTATTCTATAGCGATTAGGTCTTCAAAATGTTTATTATAAACATACAGAATATTTTCGAATATTCTATGTCTATATTCACATATATATCGCTATTTCAGAGCATTTATTCCAATTTCTAATTTCTGCCGGACCGGCAACCGCTCTTTCAAACCAGTTCCTGTACACAGCTAAGTATTCTATAAGTCTCTAGCTGTGTCATTCTCGATAAAAGCACTGGATATGTAGTCCTGATGATTTCTAACGAGAATGAAACGCGTAGATTACTTCCCTTGCTTTTATCGAGAATCTAATTGTAATACGTGACGTATTCTATTCTATAGCGATTAGGTCTTCAAAATGTTTATTATAAACATACAGAATATTTTCGAATATTCTATGTCTATATTCACATATATATCGCTATTTCAGAGCATTTATTCCAATTTCTAATTTCTGCCGGACCGGCAACCGCTCTTTCAAACCAGTTCCTGTACACAGCTAAGTATTCTATAAGTCTCTAGCTGTGTCATTCTCGATAAAAGCACTGGATATGTAGTCCTGATGATTTCTAACGAGAATGAAACGCGTAGATTACTTCCCTTGCTTTTATCGAGAATCTAATTGTAATACGTGACGTATTCTATTCTATAGCGATTAGGTCTTCAAAATGTTTATTATAAACATACAGAATATTTTCGAATATTCTATGTCTATATTCATATATATATATATATATATATATATATATATATACATTATGAAGAGAGAAGAAACATTTAGATATAATTAGTAATAAAATGTATCATACCTAAACTGCTCCTAGATTCCTAGACTACGTAGTTTCGTGGCATAAACAAAAACAATACATCATAAAGATATAGAGTCCTTGCGAGGTCTGCCGACTTATCAAGAGGATACCTCATTTTACTAGCCTCAAGAACGCGTCTACACGACGTGAGAAAGAATCCCAAAAGGCGGAGGGGGTATTTATATCGAAGCCGCAGAAGAGGTGGTGAAGGAGGCGAGAAGTATGAGTAATGGCAGCTTTCCAGCACTCACCACACTTCAAAGATTACTCGACCAGAGGGAGTTATTAACAATATATTTAGAAACACACAGATACATGCGGACACACACATATACATGAATGCATCCACACCCAACCGCGAGTTAAGGGTGCCAACCTCACCGATGTTGCTCAATGGTGACTGCTGGAAAGCTGCCATTACTCATACTTCTCGCCTGCTTCACCACCTCTTCTGCGGCTTCGATATAAATACCCCCTCCGCCTCCGTGGTATTTTCTTCGGGGTTATAAGAGGCTTAGCTCTGTTTCTCGACCGTTAAGTCGCGTGACTATCTCCCCCTCCGCCTTTTGGGATTCTTTCTCGCGTCGTGTAGACGCGTTCTTGAGGCTAGTAAAATGAGGTATCCTCTTGATAAGTCGGCAGACCTCGCAGGGACTCTATATCTTTATGATGTATTGTTTTTGTTTATGCCACGAAACTACGTAGTCGAGGAATCTAGGAGCAGTTTAGGTATGATACATTTTATTACTAATTATATCTAAATGTTTCTTCTCTCTTCATAATGTATTTTTAACTCTGATACTGGTTCAGTCTAGTTCAACCGGATTGGTCTGTCCCAGTCATTCATTGAGCAACATCGGTGAGGTTGGCACCCTTAACTCGCGGTTGGGTGTGGATGCATTCATGTATATGTGTGTCCCCGCATGTATCTGTGTGTTTCTAAATATATTGTTATATATATATATATATATATATATATATATATATATATATATATATATCAAGTAATAATATTTTCGAATCAGCGAGCGAGTTTGAAATTATTATAAATGTAAGCTATCGCCGTATTTTGACTAAAGAAATTAAAGAAATTATGTAGCCTGATAGTGGGGTTAAGAACCCTCAGGAACGATCGACTTTCGTCAAATCGGACCGAGGAAACAATGTTTTCGTCGGTCTTTCCAGTTGCTAGTACTATCTAACAGGAGTAACGTGAAATAAAGTGTCTTGCTCAAGGACATAAAGCATCGCCCGGTCCGGGAATCGAACTCACTATCTCACGATTGCGAATCCAATTCTCTAAACACTCAGCCACACGCCTTCACATATGTGTGTGTGTGTGTGTGTGTGTGTGTGTGTGTGTGTGTGTGTGTGTGTGTGTGTGTGTGTGTGTGTGTGTGTGTGTGTGTGTGTGTGTGTGTGTGTGTGTGTGTGTGTGTGTGCGTGTGTGTGTGTCTGCATGTGTGTGTGTGTGAGTGTAGATATATAAATATATATCATACTTATACACATGCGGGCGTGTCTTCTAAATGCACTGAAACAAAGATTCAACGACATGCGATTGGACTGAAACGTGTGCAACATTATGTATGTGTGTGTGCGTGTGTGTGTATGTATGTATCCATGTATATACCTATATACATGGATACATACATAAATACACACAAACACACACACATATATATTTATATATATATATATATATATTATGGAATACTGTTGACTACTTGCTACAATACTTTCTATACCTTTCATTTATATATATATATATATAGAGAGAGAGAGAGAGAGAGAGAGAGAGGGGGGGGGAATAGATTTGTCTCTGCGTGTGTGTCTGTATGTGAAAGAGAGACGGGGGGGGGTGATAGAGAAAGAAAGAGACAGACAGGTAGACAGATAGAAGCAAAATTGACCCCAATATTAGACTAATACTTTCTATATTGACACCGAAAGGATGAAAAGCATAGATAAAATATGAACAGAGAAAGCAGACGGCTGGACCTAGTACCACAAAGATATTCTATCCGACACCCTAACAACTCTTATATATGTATGCATATATATATAGTTAGGAAATACTCTTCAGTTTAAATAATACATATTTCATTTCTGTTATCGCTCGAGAATCATTGACGTGAAACTCAAAGATGTCAACTTTCAGGTTCAAATAAGTTTTATTTTATTTATGTGCTTGAATCTGTGTGTGTGTATCTGATTGTTTGTTTGCTTCTCTGTATGTGTATGCCTGTGTCTGTGTGTGTGTACGTGTGTGTGTGTGTGAGCTTCTGTGTGTGTGTGTGTGTGTGTGTGTGTGTGTGTGTGTGTGTGTGTGTGTGTTTGTGCGTGTCTGTGACTGTGACTCAGCAGGTTGAGTTCTTCTTTTCGGACAGTGAACCTCCCCAACTAATGTCGATCAAATAGATCAGAAGTACATAAAAGTGATATATAGCTGCTATTTTCTTCTTTTCATTTTAAATAGGGTCCTCTGCTGATTGATAGACTCAATAAACATGATAAATCTTGACAGCAGTTCTCAACCTTAGACCCCAGACGTTGAACAACTTTAAACCTAATAATAACTTCATCAGTTCATCCATTGCAATATTCTACAATAAGGCAGCGAGTGCGCTCTTCGATCTACCAATGTATACATATGTATGTATGTATGATGTATGCATGTATGTATGAATGTATGTATGTATGTATGAATACATGAATATATAAAGAGTGATATAAACACACACACGGGGACGTGAGATGAGAACACAATACCAAAGTAGTGTTTAGATAATGTTTATTATGGCTAAGTAACGAGTCTTGTTTCTCTGGATTTTCACCTATGCACTCGCAGGATCACTAGACAAGAGTCTCGTCTGATACTCGTATGAGTAGACAGGTGAAACTCCAGAGTAACAAGACTCACTACTTAGATATAAAGGACATTTACACACTACTTCGGTATTGAGTCCTCGTCTCATATCCCTTAATATCACAAGCACATGTGTGTATATAATTGTATTTATATATGTGTGTGTGAGGAGGTAGCCATTTTTACTTGATATAATAGGCTAAATGAGTTGGGGGTCTATAACCCAATGAAAAATAAGTATCTGTATATGTCACTGTTATAACTAACTAACAGGCGGTTTTCTGCTAGCATATGTAGTATGCATATCGGTATTATACGCAAATATATATACATGTAAATTGAAAAGTAAATTGACAATATCTGCTTCTTCGCCCATGTATTTCTGAGAGGGTCGTGGGGGCAGAGTCCTTCTCAAATACTCCTTCCAGCGAGTCTGTCAGAAGCAAACATCTCTAACTGATCCAGCTGGGTCCCAAAGCGTGACCAGACAAGCTCATGGATGTTATCTAGCTGTCTTGCTCAGGGTCTACTTCTGGGTCTCTTGCCGGTTGGTTTTGCCTGTAAAATGTATTCAGAGATTCTTTACTGAGACATTCTAACCACATGCTCATAATATCGGAGTTGTGATCTCTCAATTCGGAGAAGCGGCTCTACCAGGAGTGACTCTCTGGTCTCTGAGTTATGCACTTTGTCGGGTAACGTTACTCCAAAGAGCCTTCGGAGGAATCCCATTTCTGCCACTTTTATTTGCAATATTTGTATTCTTTTGGTCATTACTCAAGATTCATGATCCTCGGTAAGAGTTGGCAGGAATACCTGGAAGACACCGAGTTTGGCTTTTACACCTGGCGCATTACTGTATCAGCTTTTGCAATTCTTGCACTTAATTCAGCCTCCTGCATTCCATCACTCATGAACACGGCTCCAAGATACTTGAACTTCTCTAACTGCTTCAGTAGAACTCCATTCATATGTATATAAATTTGAGGGTTTCTGTTCACCCGTCAATCCCACAATGTGTATGTGTTTGTGTGAATGTATGTGTGTGTAAAAGGGAGGAAAGGGCTACACACATATATGTCTCTAACTTTAAAACAGTGACACACACACACACGTCTCTAATTTAAGAACGCCGACAAAATCACGCGCGCGCACATACACACGCTGTCCTATTACCACTTAAGAGCTTTGGCCCGGGAAAACGTCCCCTCAATTTTGGAACCGTCTGGGTTGTTCAGAATTGATGGGAAAAGACTTGACGGTCTTACTCTGTGCTCCTGGTCAAGAGGCAGGTGCCTTACCTGGGACGTCAGAGTTAGTGACTCTTTTGCTTCTTCCCGCATCCTGGATGCAGCGGTAAGGGTGAGAGCTACAGCATCCGCAACTGAACGGAACAAAATCCTAAATTACCGTGTTCAGTTAGCTAACTACATTATCCAGCCTATGTGGTCTTAGATGTGTGCATTACGTGCTTGTGTATTTTTTCTCTTTCTTTTTTTCCGTTCCCTTTCCTTTGTATATATTATATTTGTTTGTGTTTTCATTCTGTAACCATTATATTAAAATTTTATACAAATGAGTTAAAAAAAATAGTTAAGCTGTGTTATTAATAAATAAATAAAAAGTTGGTACTTCATTTTACCCTCCCATTTCCAATTCACCGAACACTATCATGGCTGTATGTGTGTGTTTGTGTAAATGTATATGTGTGAATGTGTGTTTGTGTGAATGTATGTATGTGTTTGTGTGAAAGTATGAGTGTTTGTGTGAATGTGACGTCACAGTTAGTGACTCTTGCTTCTTCCCACATCCTGGATGCAACGGTAAGGGTGAAAGCTACAGCATATATAATATATTTGTTTGTGTTTTCGTTCTGTAAGTATTATATTAAATGTTTATACAAATGAGTTTAAAAAAAAAAATAGTTGAACTGTGTTGTTAATAAATAAATGAAACGTTATACTTGTTTTACCCTCCCGTTTCCAATTCACCGAACGCTGCTATCATGACTGTATGTGTGTGTTTGTATATGCGTGAATGTGTGTTTGTGTAAATGTATATGTGTAAGAGTATGTGTATTTATCTGAATGTATATCCGTGAGCGTGTATTTTTATAAGTTTGTGTTTGCGCGATTATAATTATATACTCATACATATAGATGTATGTATGTGCACATACACATACGCGTCAGCGTGTAGAAATTCATCACTCTATCTATCTCTATCTCTCTCATCACACACTCTCTCTTTCTATATAAAGGGTAGTTGAAGTGGTTGTGGTGGCGACGATATACCGGAAGTGTAAAAATTTGAAACTTTGAAAAGAAGTCAGTTTTAAATTATTTATATTTTTGAAATTTAGTTACGAAATTTAGTACATAAATTATGTAATATTTATTCATTATTTATTCAACTTATTTTACTAACTGGATTAAAAGAAATAAACCGTACGCAGTCCCGCACTCCTTACTTTATTATAGTTTAGATTACACCCAACTCGTCCTGTGGACTGAATGCTCTTATACTACAGTATGTATATACACACACACACACACACACACACACACACACACATATATATATATATATATATATATATATATATATATATATATATATATATATATATATATATATATATATATATATATATATACACACACACACGCACACATTTATTCTTTGTCCCATTGGCCTGCGAAATCTTGCAATATATATATAAATATATAAATGTATATATATATATATAGTATTAGTTATACTATTTATGGTTATGTAAACACAAAACCTTAAGCAGTTGTAAGTATTTTACACACACCCTAAATAGTGGTAGGCAGTAATGTATTACTACCTTATTACCAGTAAGTTAAGTAGCTCAATGTAAAAACATCAGATGATTTACAGAGCAGATATATGAAATATAAGAATCAAAGAACTGTTCAAAACATTATTGTGCTTACAGCTGTTTCCTCCAAACCGAGGTTTGGATTCTTCGGAGCAATTTATTAATGCATGGACAGTTATATGACCTCCTTTTCAGCCGAGAGACATACCAATACATATTCAAACATTGATACATATTCAAACATTGTGGGTCAACATTCATTACAGAATTTAGAGTGGCAGTACACACTTCGAGATTACATTTATATTAATAGGTACAATCAAAAATCAAAGATATAGGTTAAAGTACAACATGAAGATAAGTGGTTATATAGTGCAAATGTTATATGTGTGGCACGCATATGCGTCTTGTTTATATAGTGTGGCAGAGATATATGTGTGGTAGAGGCACTTAGGTAGGTAAATAAGAGTGTTAGGTTGGTAGATCTGGTGGCAAAGTCATTATAACCAGCGGACTAACGCACAGAATAATTGTAACTGTAGAGCTAATAGAACCTGCCCTTTAGATAAAAAATGCCTAACCAAGGATGTCATATACTCATGCACAGTCACGACTAATAACTCTTCAGAAACCTATGTAGGCTCCACTTCTAACTGCTTCAAAATCAGATATAACTCGCACATCCACTCGTTCAAAAAGCACAGCCTAGCCAACTCCACCTCACTTTCTAGCTACATACACTATCTAAAATCTAAAAATAAACCATACACACTCAAATGGGAAGTGATAGGCAGCGCGACCTCGTACAAACCACCTAATAAATTCTGTAACCTCTGTATACTAGAGACACACAATATTATCTTCTCCAACCGTAACCTACTTAACAAAAAATCTGAGGTGTTTGCAACTTGCCAGCACCGCCTCAGACATTCCTTCCAAAACTTTAAGCCCTATATATAGCAATGTCGGACTGGAACCTAACACCGCATCTAGCATCAAACACCAGAGACACACCCTATACTACATACCCAACACTAGCTGATCCATTATAACACAAACAACGACATCCCTCTGGAACCCTTCGCAGGGAAAATACCCATTTATACCTCTACGGCAGGTGTGACAACATCCACCCACTTGGACGGCACTACACCGCTCTAAGGGTAATTTTGAGCATGAATTGATCGGTTGGATGGTGTTGGGCAGAGGAAACACCTTCCTTAGACAGATGTAAAATGATTTAATCGAGTAGCGCTGTTGACCAGTAGGACCGGGCTGCTGAGCGCAGTGAGTGAATGCAATGCAACTGCCGTGCGGGTTGTACGTATATGGATGATCTGACGGTCAGAGAGGGGTCGCGAGGACTGCGGATTGACCTTTGGCCTGCCTGGGGACGATTATCTTTCGACATCCAATGTAGCAAGCGATGACCCAGATCTTACCAGAGATCATTGGGTCCCGAAGCAGTCCTGCAATCACCGCGCCTGGTCATATGAGCAGACTACAACCACAGAGATCATTAATTTAGAATCCTCGCTCATCATCTATAATTTCCATTTGTAGCACCTTAAGATGGGTTAATCCACCCTAATAATAATATGATCACCTTCAGCATAATTTAGTTAAACTACTCTATAGTTAGTACACTTTATGCTTTAAAAGTCTCTCTTGGAAGGTGCACCTCACCATAGAATTTAGGGTCTATATTGGGACACATTTTAATGACTAGATATAGAAACCCCAGAGTTACCTCCCCGCATGCATTAACTCCCCTTAGCCACACACACACTTCCGGTATTCAATGGCGTTTCTCGAAACGTAACAACCTCCTGTATCGAACTAAAGAACACCAGGCTACGATCTCTAACTGGATTGTCGTGGATTATGTGAAAGGCATATAATCGAAATATACACTCCCTTGACCATGAAAATGCCGAAGTACATGAATAACTTGACATCCCTGCGCTGTGCATCTCCAATACTTATAACACTTTTAATGCTTGCACTATCTTTAATGCTTATAATATTTCTCCACACACAGACTATATCAATCATATAAAGACTTTGCCACCAGATCTACCAACCTAACACTCTTATTTACCTACCTAAGTGCCTCTACCACACATATCTCTCTGCCACACTATATAAACAAGACGCACATGCGTGCCACACATATAACATTTGCACTATATAACCACTTATCTTCATGTTGTACTTTAACCTATATCTTTGATTTTTGATTGTACCTATTAATATAAATGTAATCTCGAAGTGTGTACTGCCACTCTAAATTCTGTAATGAATGTTGACCCACAATGTTTGAATATGTATCAATGTTTGAATATGTATTGGTATGTCTCTCGGCTGAAAAGGAGGTCATATAACTGTCCATGCATTAATAAATTGCTCCGAAGAATCCAAACCTCGGTTTGGAGGAAACAGCTGTAAGCACAATAATGTTTTGAACAGTTCTTTGATTCTTATATTTCATATATATATATATATATATATACATTTATATACTGGACTCCTTTGAAGAGGACCTGCTGAAAATGATCAAAAACGTTAAGCTCAGAAAGAAACACCAATGCAGCAATCCATTCTTAACGTCCCTTGATACACTAATAACTAAGATCAAGAATGACCCGCACCTCTTCGTCACCTCCGACAAAACCAAAAAGCTGTACAAGATGGACGCGAGTGAGTATAAAAAATTCATCTATAAGGAACTACACAAAGACTACAAAAAGACACCCTCTAGTACCCTAAATGACATAAATAGAGTAGGGAAGGATATAGTCACCAGCCTAGAAATAGAAAAGTACACTAACCCGTACGTCCCTCTGACGCCTAAATTCTCTCTTAAGGATCACAAATATGACTTTAATGAAAGCCCCTCTATTAGACTTATATGCCCCTCTACATCAGATATAGGTAAGATTAGTAAAGTGATCCTTGACAGAGTACTACTCGAGCTTAATAGAAAGGCTAAGGTCTACCTCTGGGGCAACACACCTGAAATTCATCCAGTTTGATATAGATAGCTACTACGCCTCTATCTCCCCCATACTCTTAAATAAGGCACTTATCTTAGCTAGATCTAACACTAGCCTCACCAAAAAAGAAATAGACATAATTCTAGCGGCACGTAGAACCATTATCCAGTTCGAAGGCTCCCACTGGACCAGAACCAACCGTCCTGATAACTTCGATGTCACGATGGGGTCCAGCGACTCAGCGCAAGCAACTGACCTGGTTGGGATATACCTCCTACATAAGCTTAGGGAAGAAATACCGGCCCTACAAGGAGGTGTATATAGGGACGACGCCCTGTTTACTGTTAGGAACCATAGCCCCCGTAGGATAGAGAACCTTAACAAACATATACACAGGTTCTTTAAGTCATACGGCCTATCCGTAACTATGGACCTCAACCACAGGGTTGTCAACTTCCTGGACGTGACCCTGGAGTTGAGTACGGGCTTATACAAGCCATACCATAAGCCTGGAGAGTGCCTCTCTTATATTAATTATGCCTCCAACCACCCTAAGCAGACTCTCAACTCCATTGTCTATAGTATCTCACATAGGATCTCGAGGCTATCCGCCAATGAGGATATCTTCAACCAAGCGGCTGATTACTACAATAGGGCCCTGATAAGCGCCGGCTTTAACCGAGGAATTTCCTACATCCCTAACGCTAGCTCTAGAAACCACCCCCCTCATAAAACTAACGTTATAGTAAGCCATACCTATAACCGATCACGCGGCGACCTCGTTAAAGTCGGATATAATAGAATAGATAACCGCACCAAAGATCACGTCCCCGGCGACGGTGAATACTGTAGATTACTCAAACTTTTCCCCTATTACAAAACCAACAAAGGCGACGGCCTACTACCAACGCCTTCCAACCAACATCTTCGTGTACATAAACATGGAAGTGGTAGAAAGAGTGCACCCGAGCATAAAGTGAAAGGGGCACCGAACGGGCGACAGCGCATTAACACACATATGAGCGATCACTTAGATGGAACTACCCGTAGCAAAAGTACAAGGACACGTAATCGCCACCGTAACGTCCTATGGTTCCACCCCCCCTACTCTCGAAGTGTGGCCTCCAACATACCCCGGATATTCTTCGAAGCCTTAGAGAAGAACTTCCCACCCAACCATAGGTATAGAAAAATTCTTAATAGGAACAATATAAAAATATCCTTCTCTACTACTCCTAACCTAGCAGACATCATAGGAACAACGAACCACAGTAAGATCACCAAGACACAGCACCTCGACGCAGACGCACCTACACCTGACAATAACTGTATCGGCCTTAACAACTCCCTGACAGCATCCAATAGTGTTGGCAACGGCATCCGCAGACGCAACCAGAATGACCGCGAAGTGACTGGGGAGCATGCAAAACATGGCGTGCGGAATAACAATCGCACCATCCCGCGTGCTGTGGGTTGTAATTGTGCTAACGACAGCTGCGGTAGCGCAGCTAGCAACGTAGGCAGCAACAATGATAGCCTTATCGTGGGAAATAGACGGAACAGCGACAGAAATTGCAACTGCCGCGACAGAGGACGGTGCCTCCTTAGAGGTTACTGCTTGACCGATAGGGTTATATATAGATGCACTATTACTAGCCACAATAGCGTTAAACATTATATAGGGGCCACCTCCGGCCCGTTCAAAATTAGGTTTCGAACACATCTCCACTCTTTCACAAATAGAAAACTAAGGCACTCCACCTCGCTCGCGGACTACATCACATCACTAAAGGACTTAAACATTAGCTTCTCCACGCACTGGGAGATTGTCGACAGGGCTGCACCGTACAACTTCAAGAGGAAATGCGATCTTTGCCTCATGGAGCTCTACCACATCATAACTGCACCCCACGAGCTCATCAACAGCAGAGCTGAAACAGCGATAAGTTGTACACATCGCTTAAAAATATCCTTCTTTAGATGGGTTAAGAATGAAGAGTGAAATAGCACACTGGATCTCCCTGCAACAAGTCTTAACACCCCGGCGGGCAGGCGCAGCAAAATAACACCCAGAAAACAATCCTTGCATACCAAAAATTATCCGGGAAAGACTGCCCTAACACCGGCCAAAGTTACCTCCCTTGACCTGCTGCAAAATCAAAACAAGATATTTTTGCGAGCAATGAATCTTGATGTGGATTTAACCCCCAAAACTCTTTCCGAACTATATAAGGAACTCTTGTGATTGTTTATGCCCTTGAGAAGCCCAACTGGGCGAAACGTACGTAGGTGATATTTTAAATAAACATGTTTTAACGGTCTATTCTCCGATTTTTCACTTTCCCACGTACATTTATATATTTATTTATAAATATGTTAATATGTTGTCAGATACAAATTAGTCACTTTTGTATATAGAAAAAATAATGCATTTTTTCTATATACAAAAGTGACTAATTTGTATCTGACAACATATTAACATTGTTCTTAAAGACTTTCGGCATTTGTTCCAGCGCTTGGAACTCTGAGTCCAAATTTCCACATGGTCACCTTTGCCTTTCTTTCTTTCGAGATCAATATATTTAGTACTAGTCTATGGCGGGATTTTAAAAGCGTTGGACGGGATTCTATGTATTGTCTGTCCCGGCTCTCTATATTCTTGGTTCAAATTCCGCCAAAGTAAACTCGGAGTGAATGAAGTACCATTTCAGGATCATGAGTCGATTGAATTATCAGAGCATTCACCCACTACCCAATAATAATGGTTTCTACTGATACTGGCATAAGGCCAGTAATTGCTTATGGAGGAAAAAGTTGATTATATAAACCACAGTATTTATCCGGTACTGTATATTGTCGACCCTGAAAGGATAACAGAAAAGCTGAGCACAGCGTACTGAAGTAAATATTGTAACGCATTCTAACCTACACTAACGATTCTACCAGTCCACCGCCACTCCGCCGTCCAATCATGATAACAGCCTTAATACCTATCTAAGAAAGGAGCCTAAATATAGTTGTTTGACTTGCTAGAAATAAAAGCCGAATTCCCCTTAAATGATTTACTAACGACTTTCAGATGATATCTAACACTACATTAAATAATATATAGCATTAGTTTCATGTGTTTAGTCATAGGTCGGCTCAGTCAACAACAATAATGACAACAGTAATCTTAAAACAGCAATCATAGCAATAGCGAATAATTCTATATTTCCATTCTGTGCTGTACGTTGATCCTTCCTTCTATGAGAAGTTGCTAGTCCTTTCTATTTTTGGAGAAAGAGTTGTTGTGTGTGTGATTCCCGCAAGGTTTATCAACACTGAAAATGTGCCTGATTCGGAAAGAAGAAGAAGAAGAAGAAGAAGAAGAAGAGGTAACTTTTTTATCGAGCCTTGAAGAACGAAAGGCAAAGTTGACTTCGGCCAGTATTTGAACTGAGAGCGCAATAAAGCAACAAATATAGTAAGACATCATATCCGATGCTCTAGCATTTATAGATATTTGATTTGTATCCAATAATAATACTACTTGTAGAAGACAAAACAATACATGATAGTACAATGTAGGAAAATATAAATAAAAAAGAAGCAAAATACATGCGATACTACTTGAGCTTTTATGCACTTAGTTTGTTTCAAAATAAAGGCGAAACTACCTACAATATATATTATAAACCTACAAGCAATGAAATGAAACAACATCTCTTATTGGTTACTGTAATCATCTCGAAATAGAAAGCAGCATCGACTTAGTTCTGACATATGCTTGATCGACCTAGTGTCAAGGAAAATCCTTACTAGCGCCAGTTCCATTACCAGTGTTCTGACAAATGAAATATCCCAGCGTTTCTCGAGGGAAATTAGTTTCCATGCTAAAATACTATCTCTTGCAAATAAACTTAGATGCAAATTCTGAGTGGTTTATTTATTCCTATTTTTTTTTTATTATTATTACTATTACTATTTTATTTGTAGAGGATTTACTGAAGAAAATTTTTTTTTTTTTTGCATTCGTCGATTATTTTTTATATTTATTGAAATGTGAAAAAAAATCAATAAAAATCTTAATGTCCATTTATAAAACCAAGCTTTTCTGAATAACAAGATTAATTTCGTAATGTTTATATATATATATATATATATATATATATATATGTGTGTGTGTGTGTGTGTGTGTGTGTGTGTGTGTGTGTGTGTGTGTGAGTGTGTGTGTATAAACATATATATATATATATATATATATATATATATTTATACATACATATATATATATATATATATATATATATATATATATATATATATATATATATATATATGTGTGTGTGTGTGTGTGTGTGTGTGTGTGTGTGTGTGCGCATGCATACATTTACTTTTCTCAGTCGGTCCCGAGAAGCTGCAGAAGCCACGATAGTATAAGGATAAGGAGAAGAATTAGTAATACAAGGGATGAGTGGAATGAACCTGATGGGCTATACAGTAGGGATTTTATCGATGTTTCCTGATGATGAGGGATGTTCTAGGTACGAGTTGATGAGTGTGTTGCAGCTCTGTGAGGATAACATATCTGAAGTTGGATTTTTGATAGTTCTTAAAATAGGGACGCTAGAGATATGGCTGAAATTATTAGGGCTAAATACGTTAGGATTACATTGGTCAGCAAATCATTGGATTGGCTGTGTGTAAGTTCCTTTTTGACAATAGAGAGGTACTTAGGTGCCTGCCTGAGGAAGTAAGAGAATTTATGTCGGTTACAGTTATTAGTATCAGCCAATGATATGGTATATATTGTTTAACTATATTAGAAGCTTGTCAGATGTTAAAGTTGGGAATTGTAAGGAAGCCTGCAAACGGTTGAGCGATTGCTTCGGCCAGTGGGCTACGTGATTAGAGGAGAGCAGATTATTGCTAGGAACAAAGGTCTCAAGTGCTTGATGATGAAAAGCACTACGTATAGGAAATCTTTTGGGTGAGCGGAGTTAATTTAGGTAAGATTATTTAGGAAATCAGTCCTTCATTTTGTGGATAAGTTGGTATTGCTAGTGGGGCATTGGAGGAGATGGAAGGAAAGAATCATTAGTTTAGCTAAAGGTACGATTAGGAGGTTGGATTTTGTAGGATATCTATATTTAATAAGCCCGAAGTAGAGCAGAATTTATTTAGATTTTCTAATACATACATCATCGTAACGACAGGTAATTTCGTATTAGTTTTAAGGGGTATTATCTGTTAGTTGTGGCTAGGGATTTAGCGGCTATAGTTAGTTATAACCTTAGCGGTAATGGAACTTACGTGCAAGTGTTGTAGAATATCGGTCCGCTGGAGGAAAGGTTTGAGTGGTTGTCAGATTGAAGAGAATAAGAGTTTTCCCAAGGAGGCCTTTGTTAACAATTGTGATGCGATTCCTGGTAATAGTGGTATGAATGGGACAAAGAGGATAAGATGGCCCACTGAGTTTTGGGCTAGTTTGGATAGAATAGAAGTGATAAAAACCATGCACGTGTATAACTTATCCACCTTATATACTAGTTTGGAACTAGATTTGGTGGCGGAAGGAGTGGGTACGATAAGAACCTTAAGTATTTAACTGAAATACAGACATGTTTCTTTTAGGAGCGGCAAAATTTCATTTCTAGAAGGTAACGGGTACACTTTCTGGACAAATGGTAAACGCAAATGGGCGGTCAGATTCATGGTTAATAATACATATGTTACGTTTGAAAGCAGTCTGTTCAAGCAGGTCAGAGTTATATCAATGAACGGGAGCTGTAGTTTGCGCCTGGCATTTTTATATTTAATCTCTTGTAAGATCATGTTTCTAATAGGAATAAAGACGACAGGCCTAATTAAGCTGTTAGGTAGGTGATGGGGATACGTTGCTGATGTTTTTGTTCCGAACTATGGGCACTTCGAAGGTTTACTGTATAAAATTTATCCGGATAATTTGAAGATGAACAGGAATGGTTGCAATGTAAATAAATTCAATTATTTAGACGTCAATAATGACAGGTAAAATGGGTGGATAATAACGAGTATTTATAATAAGACTAGAGATTTTCGTTTTAAAATAGCTTGGATGCTCTTCACGTTTAGCTGTATATCCATGTTAAAGTGTTAGTCATAGCGTGCTTTCTTGTCAAGTAATAAGGTATGATAGAATAAACCACTAATTTGGAATTGTTATAACTGAGGTTCGGAAACTATTAACGCACATTGTTAGACAAGGATTCGATAGGACATTATTGATACAACGATTCGTTACATTGATTTAAAACGAGAGATTTTAAGAGAATCCGGGGATATTTTAAGGTTACAGTTAAGTAGCGAATGGCTAAACGAGGCGAACGATGAGTGGTAGTTTGAGAGTTTAGGGTTTCCATGGTACTGTTATTATTATTTGTTTTGATATTTACTAATTGTTCTAGGCCTTTCTTTGTTTGTTATGTAATATTAAGATTAATTAGGATTTCTGTTGCATGTTCACTTCAGTCTACTGCCTTTTCAATTACAGTTTATGCTCAATATGTCTGTTCCTTCTGTTGCAGCCTGTGGGTAGCGCATTTTCTTAGCTAATAGATTGTAGTTGAGTCGGTATGCATCTGTCAATCGGATCAGATTTATAAGGGTTATGCGTGAGTTCCATAACAATTAGTAATGAGTTTCAAGTCGCTGCGGATTATTATTGTAGAAACAATTATTATATAGTAATACTAATACGACGGTTGTAGTCAAATGTCTTCGGTTATCCTCAAACCAGTAATTCTTCCGTGTAGGTGATTGGTTGACCGGGATATGAGGATATAGAATGGTGTGTGTGATTTAGCTCTTGTTATAGTGGTCTTGTACTGGGGCTGGTGTTTGGGATCGATTATAGATGTATGGGTTACTTTTGCGTAGGTTCTTGGTTGAGTTTAGATTAATCTAGATCCACTTACGTTCAAGTTAAGGCAATTCAGGATGTGGAATTTCATATTGGGGAACCGACATATGGTGTTTTAACCCGGAGGTTGTATTAGATATCTGGCTACAAATTTGACATGTAGTAACATCTGGCTGTGCAGGGTGATTTGCAACATAATCTGCCTGTGTCATTTTCTGTTCATGTGTTTTCACATGGTTTACAAAACCAGCATTAGAGAGAAGGACACAGTGACAGAAATTACAATCCAATAATCAATACTTTCAAGCTCTAACAACTCGCCATTTCTTAGTGCTCGTTTTAGCTTTGCCCTTCCTTTTTTTCGTTTCATCTAACAGTTGACAGCCTGATTTAATTGTCTTTCTCTATGTATTACGACCAAGGACTTGCATTTCCCATTGATTTATATCTAAACCCAGACATTTTATATTTTCCTTAATACAGTCTTTGTACTTTTTCTTAGGCTGAAGCTGTTATCTTTTTCCTTGTACAAGTTCACCATAAAAGATTTTCTTTGGAAGTCTTGCGTTATTCATGTAAACAAGATGATCTACCCAGCACATCTGTCTTTTAGTGTCAGGGCAATTGATTGTAGAGTGCTCCGACGTTTGTAAAACTTCATTGCCAGGTGCCATTCTTCTCCAATTAATACTCAGGATCTACCAAAGGCACTTTTGGTGAAATCTCTCAAGTATCTTGAAATGCCGCAGGTAAGCACACACGCCTCATACACAGGCATTATATTTAACTTTGCTCAAAATTACATGGTTTCATCCGTGATCAAACTTAAACACAAAATCACATGGACTCATCCAAGATCAAAGCATGGGCACATGATTGATTTTATCATCAGCCGTAAACGTAATCTTACTGATATGAGTAATGCGCGTGTGATGTGTAGTGTGGAATGTGACATGGATCACAAGCTGGTGCGAGGAAAGTTTAAAATTCGTGTTTGTAAGAAGGTCTGTATAAGTGGGGTCAAGATTCTAAATCGTATTGATGTTAGTAAACTGGCACGGTCTGGTTTTTGTCAAGCCTTATTCGAACTGCTAGATAGTCTAGAACTGGATGGAACATGGGAAAATCTTAACGAAAAAGCTTATTCCACAGGCGCAGATATACTTGGTTAGTGTGAAAGAACATAAGGACTTGTTTGATAAAAATGTTCCTATCGCCAGCCAGTTACTGAAAAGCAAACAGACACTCTATGAAAAGATCCTGGGTGAGAATCCTTCAATACTACCTGCTTTGGGAAGATATATAAAGATTACAAAGACATTACAGCGTGAACTGTGAAGGATGAAAAACGATTGGTGCAATGTGTCTTTAATAGTAAGGATAGTAAAACGCTTTATGCTTTATTACAGCAATTATTTGGTCCTCAAACATCTTCTCTTGTATCTGTGCAATTGAAGGATGAGGTAGGCCTCTATAAAACCCAGAGAATATTATGAAGCGATGGAAAGAGCATTTCTCTGACCATTTTCACAATCCTTCTATTGTCAACATTGATGTTACAGAGAGTCTGCCTCAATGTGGACAATCCACCGACTATTAAAGAAATCAGAAAGGCAACCACACAGTTAAACTCCAACACTATTTGCAATATACTTTATATACTTTGCCGTTCACTTTGTTTATGTAAGTTGGTATTGGAATCAATTGATGATTTCGTTGTTTGGTTAGGCCTGAAATTTGGTTGTGCTAGTGAGGTGTTTGGGAAATGGAACAAGAGGGTTTTTTAGCTTGGTAAAAAGTAGGTTAAGAGGTTTGGGCACGATGATAAAAAATGGGTCCGAAATAAAGAAATTTTAGATGGGTTTCACAATAAGTACACCAAAGCACCGGCGGATAAAGTAGTAGGTAATTCCGTTATAATATGCAAAACATACTACCTGTGGTTTTTAGCTTGAGAGTTAGGATGTGATATTAATTATAACTTTAGCGGTAATGGAATATACAAGCTAAATCCGGGGAATATTAATCAGCTGATAGTAAAGCTTACGTGTGGAGTAGAGGATCTGGGTGTCTGTTGAAGGAGGAGAATATGTGTGTTCCGAGAGTCTTCTGGATACCCAAGTTACACAAGACGCTATATAGATGAAGATTTATAGCCGGAGCTAGTAGGTGCACGAATAGACAAGTAGGTATTTTAGTTAACGAATCTTTAGCAGTGGCGAAGGAGGCATTTAATAGATAGTGTGACGCACTATCTATTAAATAATTCTTAACTAAATTGAGCAGAATAAGGATTCTAAAGACAATGCACGAATATGAATTTTCCACTGTTTTCACTATTTTGGAGCTGGATTTAATTAAAAAGAGCCTGGGTAGTATAATAGACATGGTTTTCGGTAATAAGTTAAAGTATGTTTCCTTCAGGAACGGCAAATGTTTCACGTCTAGAGCAAGATACAATGGATACACAAATTGTACAAAGGTTAAGCTCATATAGGTAGTCCGATTTATACCATATAATTATTACGTTACATTCGCAGGTAATGTATTCAGGCAGATCAGAGTCATACCTGTAGTTCGCTCCTGGTAGATTTATATTTAACCTCCTCTGAGATTGGCTATCTAGAGGAGCTAAGAAAGCTTAGAATAAGCCTAATTAGATAGTTGTGTGAATGTTGTAGGTTTATCGATGATATATTTGTTCCTAATTACAAGTATTTTCAGGGTTTGCTGCACAAGATCTATGAAATAGTTTAGAAGTGAATATGAATGGATGTGACGTTAGCAAGGTTAATTGTTTAGACTACACTATGGAAATAGGTGGTGAGATGATAGTTACAATGATCTACAATAAGACTAAAAGTAAGTTTGAAGGGGGCTTGGATACTCTTTACTTCTAGCTGTAGGCCAAAATCTTTATGATTCAACGTGTTTTCTAATAAAATTATACATTACAGTAGGATGAATGTTTTTACGGGGGTAGGGAAAACATCTTTGAAACATATGGTAGTACAGAGATCAAAGACACATTTCTGATATGGCATTTTTGTCGGTGCCTTGGCGCTAAAAGGGAGATTCTGTAAAGATTTTGCGGGTTTCAGTTTGCTTTGGAAAGCGTATGGCTTAGAATTTAATTTACTTTGTGGTTGATTTTATGTGTACATGTAGGTTTGGTGTATGTATATATGATTTAATCTTCATTATGTTTTGCATTCGTGTGTATATATTATATTTATTTATATGTAAATAATGACTCTGACCTTTTGTGTTGCCTTTTGTTATCGTATTTTATATCATATTTATATATTTCATCTTGTATTCGTTTCGCATATTTCTTTAATGGCTTGGCTATTTTCCTGATTATTATTATTTTGGGGATTTTATGTGTGTTGTCAAAACTAGACTTCGCGATACGGGGGGGGGGGGGTACATGCCATCTAAATGGATAGATTGAGGGTATAAAGACAAGAGACAACGGGAGGTGGTGTTGTACGGCCTATTACGTAATAGTATCGTCGTCGTTGGAGATAATGATAGCTTTCGCTATATTATATAAAAGCTACGTGATATGACAGCTGCAATTTCATAACTGCCTTCTCCGTTAAGTGGCTATTGCAGTCCTGTTGCGTAAGCCAAGTTTGGGAGGGTGTGTGGTCCGCTTTTGATTTTCTGAATTTGGAGGGTGAGACATTTTGTTTGGCAGGATTTATGGGTACAGGTTGGTGTTCGTTTCAGGTTGTTTGCTGAGAGTTAGTAGAATGATTGGAGCAATATTGATTTTACTCGTACGTATATATATATAGGAACGATCGACTTTCGTCAAATCGGACCGAGGGAACAATGTTTCCGTTGGTCTTTCCAATTGCTAATACTATCTATCGGTCGCAACTCCAGGTAGAAGGAGCAACGTGAAATAAAGTGTCTTGCTCAAGGACATAACGCATCGCCTGGTCCAGGAATCGAACTCACAACCTTACGATTGTGAATCCAATTCTCTAACCACTCAGCCACACGCCTTCACATATATATATATATATATATGTGTGTGTGTGTGTGTAAAGAGTCAAGACTCCGACGGCTGAGCTCCGGCCGTTTCGACAGCTAGATCCGAACTGTCGAAATCGGCAAGAGCTCAGCCGTCGAAGTCCTGACTCTTTTCCTATTGACAACTCTACTTACTACCGTAAGTATCGAGTACTCTGGTGCGGTATGGTCCACCTGGTATCTTACCACACCTTCTTTGTTTTATATATATATAAGCAAAGAGTTATTTAATTTGTTGGTTATTCAACAAATTTATTTATAACAGATTCGAAACACTCTACAATATTCTTCTGGAGTATAATATCAATAATATTAATAAATGGAAACTATCTTTATAAAACCATATTTATTTTATTTTATTATATATATTTCAAGGGTACCAACATTTTTTGGCACGCTCATCACTACCTATAAAACAACTTTTTTATTTTACCTGATGAGGGCGTACCAAAAAATGTCGGTACCCTTGAAATATATATAATAAAATAAATATGGTTTTATAAAGATAGTTTCCATTTATTAATATTATTGATATATGTATATATATATATATATATATATACGTAAATAAGATCGTTATTGCTCCATTTGTGAATGGAGAGCCATTCATATATGTATATACACGTGTGTGTGTGTGTGTGTGTGTGTGTTTCCTTTTGTGTCAGTTTTACGTCTTGAACCTAGTAGTTCAACAAAATGGAACTATAAAATATGTACCTGTCTTGAAAAATAAAGACTGTAGTCGATAATCGACTTTCTCCCTTCGCCTCTCTCCCAATTTGCTGCCCTTATCATTATGTTAGAATGAGTTATTATTGTTAGTAAGAGAAGTAGTAGTAACAGGTATAGTAGTAGTAGTAGTAGTAGTAGTAGTAGTAGTAGTAGTAGTAGTAGTAGTAGTAGTAGTAGTAGTAGTAGTAGTAGCGGCAGCAGCAGCAGCACCAGTAGTAGTAGTAGTAGTAGTAGTAGTAGTTGTTGTAGTAGCAGCAGTAGCTCTTACAGCAACAGCATCAGTAGCAGTAGTAGTAGTAGTAATACTTAGAATTTGACGTCAAAGTTTTGTAGTAATAAAATGTCTTATAGACACGCAAACACAAAAATTCTCGTTTTTTTTTCCCCGTTTTATTTTCTATCTATTTGCAAATGACAAAGCCTCGATCCAATCCAACTTTTTCTATAAACATAATATAATGTTAACCTAATTTCTTTCTATTCTCATCTACCGTTTTACATGAACGATTTCTTCGTTGCCACAATTGACATACTACTCCATATTTCTTTTTCTCAACCTGCCTTCTTTGCTGGAAACTGTGAAGTTAATGTATTCTCTGTCCTATATACATCCTCTTGAGGGTTATCGTACCAAATTGTCCACTTCGACTCACTACAAATCTCTGTCTTTTTTCACAACCCACATCTATTCTAAATCTTGTCTTTAACATATTTTTGATAGTTTGTTTCGTTTTTGCTTTTGTGCTGCCTTGCTTTGTGTTTTGCATTCTATGAATAATGTCATTTTGTTGTTGTGGTTACTCTCTCGCTTTTTATCTCATCTTCCTTCTCTCTCTCTCTCTCTCTCTCTCTCTCTCTCTCTCTCTCTCTCTCTCTCTCTCTCTCATATATTTATATATACACACACATATATATGTATACGTATATATATATATATATACATATACATAGGTACATATATATATATATATATATATATACATATACATATATATATGATGGCTGCCCCCTCGCTATCGAGTATGGACATATATATATATACATATATATATATGTATATATATATATACATATACATATATATATACACATATATATGTATATATATATATACATATATATATGTGTATGTGTGTGTGTTTAGTTATTTCCCTCTCTCACTCCCCGTCTATCTGTTCTCCGCCATTTCCTCAGTCTTTGCCCTTCTCTTTTACATTCCATTTATCTCAACGCCCTTCTACGCCGATATATTATAGCGTATCTGATAGATGAAACAATGAGATAAGTACATGACCAGATGACCAGATACTTATATTAACCATAAAGTATTACCACGTGTATTTACACATGCACATACACATATGCATACGTATTTACGCATATATGCATGACATACACACGTGCACATGCGCTCCTACTGGCTCGCGCTTATGCGTGATCTGGTGGTAAGAGAGTTAGACTTACGATCATAATGTTATGGGTTCGATTCCTATAGTGAGGTATGTGTTGTGTTCTTGAGCAAAACAAGTCATTTAATTTTGCTCCTCTATACTCTGCTGAAAATGAGTACCAGCATTAGCTGGGAGTTTAAACATACGATGGACTGTTGTCCTGTCCAGAGGAATGTCTTGAATTCTCAGTCGCTTCACACCACGGAAACCAGCGTAATGAGCCTCCGGATTCTAGAGAGACTTTAGACTTTTACTGTGTATATATATATATACATACATTTTGATAGGCGGCATATTGACTGCGTCGTATCACTTTACGGTATCTGCATACATGCTACATACATTTCTGAAAAATATGTTTCAACATGTTAAAATACCCCCCCCCCATATATATATATATATATATATATATATATATATATATATATATATATATATATATATATGTGTGTGTGTGTGTGTGTGTGTGTGAATGAAGTAATTCCGTCGGAAAAGTCCAGGAAAAAAGAGTGCTCTATGTAGGTAACAGAGCTTAATAGTTATATAATAAACAACATAAGGCAATTATTTCATTTACCAGTGGTTTCTTAAAAGCAAAAAAATTTTGCTTTCAATCAACAGAATGAAAAAATCCTGGTGTATTTATTGGCGTTGGATGTTAAAAACAAAAATATAATCTATATATAGATTATAAATCCTGGTCTTTTTAAAATCCAACGCCAATAAATACACCAGGATTTTTTCATTCTGATGATTGAAAGCAAAATTTCTTTGCTTTTAAGAAACCACTGGTAAATGAAATAATTGCCTAATGTTGTTTATTACATAACTATATATATATATATATATATATATATATATATATATATATATATATATATATATATATATATATACTTATATATATATATATATATTATCAAGAAAACGAAAAATCAGTGATGCATCTGGACTTAGTTTATTTCGTGTTACAAATGTTTCGCCGGCATGTAGCTCGAGTCATGGTCCTTGTATGGATCTGGCTGATTCTACTTCTGCGGGTTCTTTCACATACGGTTGTTATGTCTGGAGCAAATTTTATCACATACAGATTTAATGTATATGTGTGGACACAGGTGTGTGGGTATATGGGCGTGTGTGTGTGTGTGTGTGTGTAGATGCGTATGTATGTGTGTATATATATGCGTGAGTGGGTGTTAGGGTGTGTGTAAGGGCACGGGTGCGTGGGTGCACGAGCTTATGCGCGCCTGTATGTGCAGACATGTGCATATATATACATATGTGGCAGAATGTGGGTGTATGTGTGTGTGGCGGTGCGTGTATACGTGTGTCTATATATGAGCATATATATGTATACATATATATATATATATATATATGTCTATATGTGTATGAGTGAGTAAGTACGTATAGCCACATATGAGTAGGTGTGTGTGTGTGCGGGCGGGAAAGTGTGTGTATATATGTGTGGATGTGTATGGGTGTATATATGTGGATGTGTGTGTGGGTGCAGGTGCATGCATTTACGGGCCTCTATATGTGTGTATATGTATTTGTGCATGCATGTATGTGTTCATGTGCATCTCTTGGGAATGTGTGCGGATGTTTATATATGGACTATATATGTTTTTTTCATTATTATTATTATTATTCATTTGTATTATTTTATCACATACCCTCTATACATACCCGTATATATGCGTATATGTACGTATGAGTCTGTGTACGTGTGCGTTTGTGTATGTGTGTGTATATATATACGTAGGTGCGTGTGTGTGTATGTGTGTATAATAGGGGGATATATATATATATATATATATATATATATATATATATATATATATACACACATATATATATGTATGTGTGTATGTAAATATATACCACATTGTATATAATATATTTCATTGTATATTTTTCTTATGTTATTACACTGCTTTATGTTATTATACTGTTTTATGTTTTTATACTGTTTTTTAGTGCATAATGTATTTTCAACTGTTCACTTGCAGGTGTGTTTATATATGTACATGTATATGCGGTGGCACTTCTGTGTGTGTAGGCAGATGTGCATGCGTGCAGGTGTATACATGCGGCAGCATGTATGCGTACGCATGTGTAGATGTA
>OZ024740.1:70141042-70148542 GCA_964016885.1 Eledone cirrhosa
AAAATAAAGGAATGCAAATATCGGATAAGTACCACTCAACAGTTTATAGGACTGGAGTATAAATAATATAAAATTTAAAGATGGTTAAAAGAGTTCCATGTATTTTATTATGCGCATTTCAAAAACAAATATCATCATGGGATGATATTTGCGTTCTCATTAGATAAAATAGGGAGACATGATATGAAACTTAAAAAACACTTGCGAGCAGTGAAGTGTTAAATCAACATATGAAAAGTAAAATAAGATGGATATATGAGTTGGGAAAAAAAAGGAAAGGAAGGGGGAAGGAAAAGGTAAGGAAGGGGAAGAAAGAATATAATAAGAAAAGAATATATATAATAATAAGGAAAGGATGAGAGAGGAGGAGAAAATGAGTGAGAGAGAGAGATAACCTTTAATACTGAGAAACACTGTCTCACGGAGAGAAATTTAAAAAAAACTGTTGTAAGATAATACATAATTAAAAAAAAAAAAGAAATTTAAAAGTAAATGAGATTTATGAATAGTGATGCTTATGATTAAAGAAAAAGGAATTAAGAATACTATAAGGTTTATATATTGAAAGGGTTTAATAATATGTGCGAAAAAGAATTTATTAAAATGTATTATTAAAATATAATATATTAAGGAGATAAGGTGAATGAAGAAAAGGTTAAGTGAATTATGAACGTAGAGGAATTAGTTAGGGTCCAAGTTTGTTTCTATGTATTGTAATAGGAAAAAGTAAATAATAGGTTTAATACGAGCACGGAAGGAGAGAAGAAAGAAGAAAATTCAAGGAAGAAAAAATATGGTCCTTAAAGGACAAAAATATTAACTACAACATTTCTTGGAGGAAGGTTTGCAACGCCTCTTCTTACCTGAATTCTTCCATATCCAGAACATGTAATCTCTGCCTAGCGGAGAAATTTACCATTATCTCTAATTTTAATTCTATAATAAATGGACGTACGGATTTATTTTCGCTCTGCTTGCATAAATCCATAGAACTTTCCATAAAGTATACAGCTAATAAAGTACTACCTAATTAGTTTAAAATCTTCTTTTCTCAAGCGCTTTTATATCTTTTACAAATATACCCATCTTTCTACCTTATTTCAGTATATTATACAATTTACTCATACTATGTCGTTAGCGATCCCCTTAATTTACCATTATCTCTAATTTTAATTCTATAATAAATAGGTGTACGGATTTATTTTCGCTCTACTTGCATAAATCCCATGAACTTTCCATAAAGTATACAGCTAATATCTTACTACCTAATGAGTTTAAAATCTTCTTTTCTCAAAACGCTTTTATATCTTTTACAAATATACCCATCTTTCTACCTTATTTCAGTATATTATACAATTTACTCATACTATGTCGTTAGTGGTCCCCTATTTTTCTTCTTTTTTATCCCTTTTTCTTTTATAATTTCTAATCTTTAATCTGCAACTTTTACTTCTCAATTACTTCTTAATTCATATTATAACTCACTATAGCATTTTCTTTATATTCTCGGCCATACAAATTTTTATTTTTAATATATACTAATATTACCATTAGTAAATTTTGTAAACATATATTTTTTTTGACGTTATATATTTTTTCTTCCTTGAATTTTCTCCTTTCTTCTCTCCTTCCGTGCTCATATTAAACTTATTATTTACTTTTTCCTATTACAATACATAGAAACAAACTTGGACCCTAACTCTAAGTTCATAATTCATTTAACCTTTTCTTCATTCACCTTATCTCCTTAATATATTTTATTTTAATAATACATTTTAATAAATTCCTTTTCGCACATATTATTAAACCCTTCAATATATAAACCTTAAATAAATAGTATTCTTAATTCCTTTTTCTTTAATTATAAGCATCACCATTCATAAACCTCATTAACTTTTAATTTGCTAAATTTTTTTTAAATTATGTATTACCTTACAACGGTTTTTTTTTATTTCTTTCCCTGAGACAGTGTTTCTCAGTATTAAAGGTTGTCACTCTCTCTCTCTCACTCATTTTCTCCTCCTCTCTCATCCTTCCTTCTTATACTCCTCCTCCGTCATCCTTTCCTTATTATTATTTTTTTTTTATTATTATATTCTTTATTCCTCTTCCTTACCTTTGCCTTCCCCCCTTCCTTTCCTTTTTTTCCCCCAATCTCATATATCCATCTTATTTTATTTTTTATATGTTGATTTAACACTAAACTGCTCGCAAGTGTTTTTTAAGCTTCATATCATCTCTCCCTATTTTATCTGATGAGAACGCAAATATCATCCCATGATGATATTTGTTTTTGAAATGCGCATAATAAAATACATGGAACTCTTTTAACCATCTTTTGATTTTATATTATATATATATATTTATATATATATATATGTGTGTGTGTGTGTGTGTGTGTGTGTGTGTGTGTGTGTGTGTGTGTGTGTGTGTGTGTGTGTGTGTGTGTGTGTGTGTGTGTGTGTGTGTGTGTGTGTGTGTCTATGTGTGCGTGCGTGTGTGTATGTTTGTCTGTGTGTATAGTATTAAATTTTTATCCCACTGTTTTTCCATCTCATAAAAAGTATATCTATGTGAATCTATTAAGAGCTTTCAGGCACGCTCTTGTCGCTCTAATGTCATTACTTCCCACAGAAAAAGTCAGTGTTGACTGAAAAGTTCATAAGCTGACTAAGATTCTCTCATTTTATGGAGTTTATATAGTAATATAGATTATTTTCCTGGTTTAGCAGGGAAACATAATGAGGATTATATGTCATGTCATGCAACATTGAGCGCGTGGCTGAGTGGTTAGAGAATTGGATTCGCAATCATGAGGTTGTGAGTTCGATTCCTGTACCTTGAGCAAGACACTTTATTACAAGTTACTCCTTCTACCTGGATTTGCGACCGATAGATAGTATTAGTAATTGGAAAGATTTGACGAAAGTCGAACGAATGTCGATATATATATGTATATGTACATATATATATAGAGAGAGAGACCAAAAATCACGAGCACTCTATCTCAAAGTTCTTTTTGAAAAGCATAAGAAATGCGCAACCGGTTACAACTTAAAACTGAAACTGAATACTAACTAATACTTATTACTAATTTATACTTATTCCTAATTAAACTATTTTTCACTGGGAAAAATTTGTCAGCATTTTCTTTTCTTTTTTACTAATATATCACAACTCGTGTGTCACACGTCTATTTCTTTTAAATATATATATATATATTATATATATTTATTTTATGGTGGATTGGCAGTATCGGTAGAGGGTCGGACGCCATGCTTTCCAGCATAGTTACGATCTGAGTTCAAATCCCGCCGAGGTTGACTTTGCCTTTCATCCTTACGGGGTCAATAAAATAAAGTACCAGTAATGCACTGATTAATTTCTGGCCTTGTGCCTAAAGTAGAAACAATTATATATATATATACAGTAAGGGAAGTAAAAAGAGAAAGGAATGTTAAAGGAGTGATTTTAGTAGAATTAGGTCGATAGCTTAGATAAATATGCAAACAAATAATACTCGTTCTCTGCTTCTCTTACTCGCTTCTATCTCTCTCTCACTATATATATATATATATATATATATATAGTGAGAGAGATGTATATATATATATATATATATGTATGTGTGTGTGTGTCTCTGTAATATATATATATTTATATATATATATATACATGCATACATACATTCGTACATACATCAATAGATACAAACATACATACATTCATACAAACATACACACAGCATACTTACAATCATTCATACAAACATATATTCATACATACATCCAAACATACGTACATACATACGTACATGCAATCATTCATACATTCATACATTCAATCATACATGCAAACATGCAAGCAGTGAACAAATAATAGCTTACAATAAAATTCACCAAAAAATACACATTAGTCAAAGAAAAAATTCTATAAACCAAATTTTAAGTGTTTTCAATAGTTGTTTATTTTTTCTGCTATCTGCATAGATACGTTTGTAGATTTTAATTTTTTTAGAATTGTGGATTGTCAGAATTGCGATTGTGTTGTCTATTTTGGATCTTTATATTCTAGGTTCAAATCCCGCCTAGGTTACCATTGTTTTTTATCCGACCTGAGTCGATGAGTTTGATTTAATATGCTGAGCTTGTGCCTATATGAGAAATTAATACTTTACCTTTTTTGGTTATTTACATAAAACGTGGATTTTTTTTCTCCTGTGGCTTTGGTTTGCATTCATAAATACATATACGCTATGATTTTAGTGTACAGAGAAAAGAGATCTCAATAAGGTATTCACGTATTTATTGCCAGTCCTCTAGCACTCAATGACTCTCACAAATATTCCTTCTTTAAATTCCGTGGAAAATATATCTGAAGAATGGACACGTGCTCGCGTTTCTAGGCAACTCCGAGTAAGCCACATGGGAGCCATTTACCACAGAAATACATGTGCGTGTTTGAATATGTGTGTGATGTGTGTGTGTGTGTGTGTGTGTGTGTGTGTGTGTGTGTGTGTGTGTGTGTGTGTGTGTGTGTGTGTGTGTGTGTGTGTGTGTGTGTGTGTGTGTGTGTGTGTGTGTGTGTGTGTGTGTGTGTGTGTCAGATGGACGAGTGAGAAAAGGAAAATTTTCGAAAAGAATGAAAAGGAATGAAAGAGAATGGGGTATAATATAAACATATAAATTAAGAAGTATTACTTTATATTGATATTCTGTACATTAGATAGTGACCTTTCAGAAACTTGGAGATAAACTTCTTGCTTCTCTCTAAATGAAATATGAGAAAGGATTATATTTGCACAGCAAGATTTATTTAGCAATGACAAAGACCTCTGCGCCGATCTTAGTTAGCCAGCCCTCTAGTTACATTTTAACTCTCCTTTTGATATAAAAAAGAAAATAAATGAAGAAATAAATGAATGAACAAATAAATAAAAAAAAGTAAATAAATACGATTTCGTTCGTTCTTTCTTTTTTTGTTTTTGTTTGTATTATTTATTTGTTTTATATCCCTTTATTTTCTTCTTGTCACCGGAGTTATAACCAATGAGTTATATACATCCTTAGGGACTACGTGAAACAAAATAAGCATATATATATATATATATATATTATATATATATATATATATATACATATATATAGATTTATGTATGTATATATGTACGTATGTAAGTATATATACATATATATATATATATATATGCCCTTTTGTAATCAAGTTTAGTTGCTGTTGTTTGTCATTGGTTCTGTCGAGCATGATGAAGACAAAATCAATCTTGATAGCTTTTCTTTGGCAAACATTGCTCCGGATTCACTTTTGGATACGACACACCATTCGCTTCGCCATTTTGCCGATTAGTTGGTACGATATTGTGGTCTCTAGTGTCTTGCCGATATTATTAGCTTTACACACACAAAATATATTTCAATGTCTATTGGATGAACAAATAGAAGCAAGACAAGAAAATAAATTCGTATTCTCCTTAGTTATTTTCACGTTTTTTTACATATATTTTTTCTATTTAATTTTTTTTTATTATTACTATTTATACTTAATTTAACTCGATGAATTTTCTTTTCCTAGAGATACTATAAATTTGGCTTTTGTTTACTTTTATGTAAATTTATTTTCATGTTAATTCATCTTATATATTCTTGCTATCAATAATGTATGTTACTGTCGTTGTAACTTATTATTATTTCTTTTTTCTGGGGTTTTTTTCTTTTGACAATTTGTACTTATTCCAATTTAACACTGAAATTTTATTTTCTACAGATACAATTCTTCTTGTAATTGATTATGTTAATTCATGTTAATTTGTGTTAAAATTTATTATGTGGATTTAACTTAGTTTTTGCTGCCATTATAGTTTTAAATGAGGGTAATGGATTTGCAGTGTTGGTAGAGCGTCGGACACCATGCTGAGAGCAATGAGTTATGGCCTTTTACGTTCTGAGTTCAAAACTCGCCGAGGTTAGTTATGCCTTTCATTCTTACGGGCTCAATAAAATAAAGTACCAGTATTGCACTGGAGTCGATTTAATCGACTTTCCCCTTCCCCAAAATTAGTGGTCATGTGTCTAAATCAGAAACCATTATAGTTTTCAATGAGGGCAGTGGGTTGGCAGTGTTGGTAGAGCGTCGGACAACATGCTTGCAGTATAGGTTTATGGCCCTTTACGTTCTGAGTTCAAATCCCACCGGGGTTAGCTTTGCATTTTATCCTTACATGGTCGATAAAATAAAGCACATGTAATGCACTGAGGTTGATTTAATTGACTTTCTCCTCCCCAGAAATGTTTGCCTTGTGCCTATATCAGAAACTATTATAGGTTTTAATGTATTTCTCTATACTGCTTTTTTTCTGTCACGTTAGCGTCGAGCCAGCTAATAGAGACTCAGTCATCCAATTAAAAGAAATAATAGTTAAACCACCCGCAAGAGACATCCTATCATCCTAAAGGAAGAAATATCAGATAATGAGGTCGTAGTTTATAGAGTATGTTGAATAAAAGATAGAATTATCTAGGCTGTTATCATAAGTCTCCTCTACCAAGATGTTCTTGAGAATTAACAACAACAATCATACAGTGGTACATGTGTTTGTTCAATCTCGTTTAGAGTTTTGCAGTCAACGTATGTATCCAGTATTAAATAATGATAAAGGCAGCCAACTCATTAGTCAATAAATATATTCAAGGCTCTGCTCTTCAATATGTTTCAAAGATATAGTGTTGATTAGTTTATAAGAAATATTACTAAATGCCAAACATGTTGAAGTACAATTGGACACATTTTAAATACAGAAGAAAAATTATGGGTCTTCCTTAGCCTGCGTGTCTTCGCAAAGTTCAAGCTTTCTATAAATCACGATTTGGTTTAATAGCTGCAAAACATCCCAGAGATTGATTTACTTGATTAAAAGTCTATTTCTCCATTTCATAAGCTGTGACTTGTATAAGACATATTGCAATCGAGTATGCCTTGGTATTATGTACCAGGCTTTCGGTAAACGATTTAGGCACAAATGATTAAGTTGTACAACCAGGGTTGAACAGCTAGAAAGAAAAGGTACTTCGCCAACACTGTATTGGTACCTTTTTATCGATCCTGAAATAATTGTTTCTACATTAGGCACAAGACCAGCAATTTGAAGGGGAGGGGAAAGTCGATTAAATTGACTCCAATGCATTACTGGTGCTTTATTTTAGCCATAGATGAAAGAGTTAAGCGCTTAAAATGTGTCGTACATGACATACTAAAACGATACTATGGCACTGGCTCATGTAGCATTGGAATTCCGAAAAACCTCGAAGAGAGATGATCGAAGCCATTGCCCTCATTGTAAAAAAATACCGTTTCAAGACAACATCATCGGTTTCCCGAGAAGTAAATGACTATGTGCATCAGTGTCTCCAGGAAGACTGTATCCCGCCACATGACGGAACAATCCTGCAACTTCGTTCTCCAGCAGCCAAGCCATTGATCAGTGAG
>OZ024740.1:70153542-70166042 GCA_964016885.1 Eledone cirrhosa
GTATTTGCTTTGTTTGGTTTCATTTATTAACTATATATATATATATAAGAAAATGTTCAAGACCCCGACGGTTATTTCTGGACGTCCAGAAATAGCCGTCGAAACGGCTTGAGCTCTGCTGTCGGGGTCTTGATCATTTTCCTATATATATATATATATATATATATATATATATATATATATATGTACGTCAATACTCATCTTTTTCCATTTCTCCGAGGATTCTTAACCCTACTATCAGGCTAAATAATTTCTTTAATTTCTTTAGTCAAAATACGGCGATAGCTTACATTTCTAATAATTTCAAACCCACTCGCTGTTTCGAAAATATTCATATATATATATATATATATATATATATAGTTAATAAATGAAACCAACAATTATTCTCGGTATGGTGAACTAACTGTTGTGTTACCACTTCTATATATATATATATATATATATATATATATATATATATAGAGAGAGAGAGAGAGAGAGAGAGAGAGAGAGAGAGAAAGAGAGAGAGAGAGAGAGAGAGAGAAGTGCTACCACAACAGTTAGTTCCCCATACCGAGAATAATTGTTTCACCTTGGCGGTGAAGGTGAAACAATTGTTCCCGGTATGGTAAACTACCTGTTGTGTTACCACTTCTACTTAACTCGTCCCATGGACTGAGTGCTCTACCACTACGGATACTACCTTCCAGTGTTCTACCTCTCTCTCTCTATATATATATATATATCAAACAATAATATTTAAAAGCGGAATAGTGAATAGATGTTTCGCGATTAATTGGTTGTCCATAAGAAGACGAGTGGTCTTGTTGTTACATCTATGAAAATGCTATACTGAAACGCTATTATTATCAAACCTAAACCAGGATTTAACTGAAATGGTCCGTCCAATTTTTATAAGCATTTTTTGTGACACAATTAATTGAATGATAAATATCTATGCACACCACGCTGTATATTACAAAATTAAAATAAATCTAATGCAGTTATCAATACAGTCTAGCAGCCTCGCAATGAAAGAGTAAAATATATAACAAAAATCATTGCATTATTTTTTTGCACATTTTTTTGCACATTTTTTTGCAGGGCGGTGGATTGGCAGTATCGGTAGAGGGTCGGACGCCATGCTTTCCAGCATAGTTACGTCCCTTTACGATCTGAGTTCAAATCCCGCCGAGGTTGACTTTGCCTTTCATCCTTACGGGGTCGATAAAATAAAGTACCAGTAATGCACTGGGTAATTGCTGGCCTTGTGCCTAAAGTAGAAACAATTATTTTTTTGCACGTAGAAATATGGTGAAAATTCCGTTGTAAAAAACATTTTTGAACCTGTAGATATTACTATTTAAAATGTGCCTCGCTTTTTTTATATATATATTGTTTTATTCATAAATAGTTGTTTAATCAACTACCCAGGAAGGCATGAAGGAATGGCGGTGAGGATATATAGGTGAATGTAAGACAGAGACGTGATCAACTTCGATTGGACGACCTGGATGACGGGGTATTTTGTAAGATCCGAATCACCGAGTGACTCCAGGATACAAAACTGATGATATTTTGCATGTGTGAAGAACTTGAACTATTATGCATAATTATTTAAATAATTAGACAGGAGGGAATTTAGTCACTTTTATATTTGTGTAACCCCCACCTATATGCTGGCTTTACTTGATGACTAACATATAAATAAGTAGCATACAAAAATTATTTTTACACAGACACACGCACATACATATGTATGTATATATTAGGATTGGCATATATATATATATATATATATATATATATATATATATATATATATATATATATATATATATATATATATATATATATATATATATATATATATATATATATATATATATATATATATATATACAAATATTTATATATATATATATAATCGAACACAAAATATATATATGTATATATTCAAAAAGAATATTCTGAATGGATTTGTTATTTCCATAAATGTGAAATTTTGCTAATCATAATCGACTTTGTATCAATAATTAGACGTTTATTTATATTCAATTCCTATAGTATATTTTATCGCAATTCTCACCAACTGTTTTCCTAGCATGAATGACCACATTATCAGGCAAAGACCAATGCAATGGATATCTGAAAGTCTAATGCTGCAAAAAAAAATCATCGCTCATTATCCCAAAACCTACACCCGCTGATGTAAAAATAATGTTAAATTTATCTCTCTCATAACGACGAAGCCGAACTCTGTTATTTTATATTTATCAGATTGTTTGTACCAATTTCTCTCAGCTAGATAAAGAAGAGTGAATATCGTTAGTTTGCATAAGACCGTACACTGTAAGATGAGAATATTGATGTTTCGAGGCAGACATGTCAGGGAATTTTTTTGTTTTGTTTTGTTTAACTTTTTGCAATGGACATTGAATGTTTACTGTATATTCATTATCTGAAGAGGCGTAATTTTAAGTGCCTTGACCATGTGTCTTTATATAGTACAGTTCCTTTGATAGGGTTAGAAACAGATGACATTTCGGCTGGTAGTTCTCCAACACCTTATCCAATCAACCAGCGGGGAATCTCAGTATTTACGAGTCTATTATTTTTATTATATTTCACAACACACGATGACAATAAGCATTGTGACGGTGGCTAATATCATTCTCTCATTCTATCTCTCACGTTCTCAGCAGGGCAGATGATAGGGGGAGATCAAGCTTGCATTGCTGATTTAATTAAGGCTTCATGACTAATAGTCTTAGTCAGTTGTTGTCGAGTAAAGGTCAATAGTTCCGGCGTCCGTAGGAACTGCTGCCAGCTGGAGATGTTGTGTGAGTTAGTTATCATGTCAAGATTGATAGCTACAGAACCTGTTTCACTACCTTGGTGTCGAAAGCTGTAGAGCTTCTTGTAGAGGTTCAAATAACAAATGATATAGATTTAGGTAGTATATATAGATGAGAGATACATAAACAAATAGATAGTGTTCAGCGTGTTCAATTCACAATCTTAAGGCCATGAGTTCGATTCATGGTGGTGTGGTGTGGTGTGTCCTAACGCAAGATATTTTATTTCACGCTGTTCCACTCAAGTAGCAAAAATGAATTGGAACTGTAATTCAAAAAATCAGACTTATGACGCACTGGCTCAGGGTAAATCTGCGTGTCACTGAGCTAAGGGTGCGCATATCTGTGCAACTTGCACATTAACTTCACAAGTACGTTCTTCCGTTGTTCAGGCAACTGGAAAAATCGTCGTCGGAAACGTTGGAAGTCCAACAACAACAATGTGTATTTGTATATATATATATATATATATATATATATATATACATATGTGTGTAGTGGGGGCGTTTATTCATACACACACAACAATGCACACACAAAAAACATACACATACATACACACACACACACACACACACACACACACACACACTAACATATATATATATATATATATATATATATATATATGTATATATATATATATATATATATATATGTATATATATATATATATATATATATATATATATATATATATATATATATATATATATATATTGTTATTCTTTGGGAGGGTCATGTTGCTAATAAGAAACACACGCACCAGTTGCTTTCACTTCAATTTATTATAATAAATTTATAAATTTGGGAATTTATAAATTTTTGGTTGGTTGGTTGGTTCCACAACCAGATGGTTGTATATATATTGTCAAAGTTCTTTCGTCACACATTATGTGACCTCTTCAGTAACTGGGGATTCTTTTCTTTGTTTTTTGTGCCTCTCCTTTGTTCTGTCCTACGCCATCTTGTTGGCGTAGGACAGAACAAGATGGCGTAGGACAGAACAAAGGAGAGGCACAAAAAACAAAAAAAAGAATCCCCAGTCACTGAAGAGGTCACAGAATGTGTGACGAAAGAACTTTGACAATATATAAACAACCATCCGGTTGTGGAACCAACCAACCCAAAATTTATAAATTCCTAAATTTATAAATTTATTATAATAAATTGAAGTGAAAGCAACTGGTGCGTGTGTTTCTTATTGGCAACATGACCCTCCCAAAGTATAACAATATCGGTTTCAACACACGTTTTCAGATAAAGAATCTTGCTAAACAAATTCAGAAACGAAATATATATATATATATATATATATATATATATATATATATATATATATATATATATATATATATATATATATATATATATATATATATATATATATATATATATATATATATATGTATATATATATATATATATATATATATATATATATATATACCTACATACATATATATGTACATATACATATACATAATTGAAAAAACGAGGAAATTTCGTTTACATATAAAAAAAATTTATTGTGTATCGATCTGTTACACGCGTTTCGCAGAGGATTGGCTCAAGTTATGGACCCGACTCCACTATCCGTCTATTCCTGAGACAGGCGATGTGGGAGAGAAAGATAAATTTAAGAAAATTAACCAAGAGAAGACAATACAACGAACGGAAACAAAATAAAGCGAAAAACAATTGTTTAAGGGGTAACTTTAAAAAATGATTTTAAAAAAATAAAAATTCAAATGAAATACACTGAAACCCAGGGTCATCAGCCATTGAGATGGAGTTTGTCAGTTTCGACCCCAACCAACGGTACTGCTGGTACACCCGAGTTCACAGTGTTTTACACAAGTCAAAATGCTGTCCAGTGGAATAAGTGAGGGGAGATAATACATTGATTTATAGCGGTTAAGCTATAACAAGTACACATAGAATTTTATGTGACGTCAGGGAAATATGTGTGACACTTTTTGTAGCAATATCTGTTTTTATTCTAGACATATTAAATATGCAACCCAAGTGGTGCCCTTAGACTAATCAACAGAAGCATATTCACATCAACATTCCCAAAATGACCCCACCTGATTTCATGCAAATGTTTTCGTAGAGAACGGAAATCCTCAACACACAAAAACACCACTGCTGTAGAGAAATAGGAAACCTTGCATTATACGATTCTGATTAAATTTGGGAAGAAGACGTCAAAAACGCATGACAGGCTTGAAGCCATACCACGTGACATGGATCTGTTGTCAAAGTCAATCGCACGGCCCTAGCTAAGAATAAGCGAATAACCAGCGGAGAGGGCGTGCATTTTTGGAAGATAATTGTTAAACAATATTTCATAATTAGCTTTTAATAATCAGATTTTCTTATTCATGTAAAACTCTTTTCTCACTGATATTAGAGATAGTTCTATATATTACGTTCACTCTGTCAACGACTGCTACTAGTAATCAGCAGATTTGGGTAAACTTCAAAGAGTTCCAATACGACATAAAATGCCATTAATTCCTTTTATCCACTTTAAATATGACAAGCAGCACGAAGGAATAATTTAACTCGTGAAAAACAAAAAAAAATTCGTTTTACTGAAACAATCATTCTTCAACTTGACAAAGTTTAGCGACACTTAACTAGGAAACACGTACAAATGACTTGTCGGTTTATAAGTCATAACTGTAATTACAATGTTGAAGCAATCCAGAAATTTCGTAAGCTTGTCACAAAAAGAAATTCTGTAAATTATTTCTTTACACTGTTTTACAATTAATTCCATATCATTAGTTTAAAGACGACCAAATCAGAAATTAAATCAGAAATTAACTATGAAAATCGTATTCGAGGCTACTGAAGAGGACACGTACCCAAATTACAACTAGTTAAGATTGAAGTCGGAATTACATGATTGCGAAGTGAACTTCTGAACCCTGTTGTCATTTTTTCCAAATGATAGCCTGGAAAAAGGCCCTTATCATTAATACAGCGAAGACATGAGTCGTAACAAGAAACATCTTCTAATGTCTTTTTTGTGACGAGAAAGGGTGATATGATGGGGATTGGGCTGATGTTTCAAATTTATAAAGTAACCACTTAGTGAGACACATTTGTTAGCTTATTAAATGGTACGGTATGATTTGAACAAGATTTGTCTACAATTTCTAGCAGGTCAGACACTTAAATCGAGGCTGTTGCCCCGATAGATCAATGTTAACGTATATATAAAATAGTAACAACCATTAAAGAAAAGGCTATAAGCACTAAAGATTTCAGAAGAAACTCAAATTGGAGTGCTGTAACATTCATGATTTCTAGAGTTAACACATTGCGTGAGTAAACGTGAAATAGTTATAATTGTTAACCATCTAATACCAACGACCCTAAGCCTGCCTCTAGTTCTATGAAACAATACCACCCATTTCAAATTAAAATCGTCCAAAGTAATTTTCTCGGAGACTCTTTTGTTATTATAAAATACCTTCTTGAAATAATTTTAATAAATTACTCCAAATTCACCATAAATTAAATGAAATAAAAATACAGTGTATGTCATTCAAAATATGGTTAGGAACTATATCATTTTTCTATAAAGCCTATAATTTGGCTTTTGAAACCACACTGAAGTATTAGGATCAGTTGCTGAATAGATTAAATTTTTGTAGATAGTAAAACTAATATTTGCGCTCTAGCCAAACTAGTTGTTAAAATCCTTACATAATTATTTATATGTATTCAAGTATATATATATAGAGAGAGAGAGAGAGAAAAAAAGATGAAATCGAAAATGCAACTGCAGTCTTATTTTTAAAAAAATATATATATTTATTTGGTTCCTTTACCGGTTTCGCAGTTCTTCTGCTTTTCAAAAGTAGAGTTGAGATGGAGGGTCTGTGGTTTTTCTCACATCTCTGCGAAACCGGTAAAGGAACCAAATAAATATATATATTTTTTTTTAAATAAGACTCCAGTTGCATTTTCGATTTCATCTTTTTTTCTTTATACTTTCACTCGGTTATATTTCATTATGTAAAAAAAAACCAAAAAAACCTCATTTTCTAATATATATATATATATATATATATATATATATATATATATATAATTAAGTTAAAGATGTACATCCATATATGTATACAGAAATACTAGTATGTATATGAATACACACACGTATACATATGTAGATGTACCAAGTTTTTTTCACTGGTCACTTTACTGTGAGTGGCCAGCTATTCTGTATGTAAACACACAGACAAACCGGTTTTTAGAGTCATACTGGTTTTTGAGGAAACACCTTTCCTCTATTCTCCAGAAAGCCAGACAAGGAATATTGAACTAGTTTCGTTGTTGTTACAACTCATCAGCAATATTTACCTATCTTCCGGCCTCTCTAGAGAATCGTAAAAGCACATATCGTTATATGCTTTTTCTATGAAAATTAGTAGTGGGCAGACTAATTTGCATAGAGTGTGAGTAAGTACCGGTTCAACGGAGACGATAAAAACAAATAACGAAACGAAATTAAATTTCGTTTCGTTTGTAACTCACTTTTGTATGACTGACGCTTAAACAATTAAGTTAAAGATGTACATCCATATATGTATACTGAAATACTAGTATGTATATGAATACACACACGTATACATATGTAGATGTACCAAGTTTTTTTCACTGGTCACTTTACTGTGAGTGGCCAGCTATTCTGTATGTAAACACACAGACAAACCGGTTTTTAGAGTCATACTGGTTTTTGAGGAAACACCTTTCCTCTATTCTCCAGAAAGCCAGACAAGGAATATTGAACTAGTTTCGTTGTTGTTACAACTCATCAGCAATATTTACCTATCTTCCGGCCTCTCTAGAGAATCGTAAAAGCACATATCGTTATATGCTTTTTCTATGAAAAAGCATATAACGATATGTGCTTTTTCATAGAAATGTGCTTTTTCATAGAAAAAGCATATAACGATATGTGCTTTTACGATTCTCTAGAGAGGCCGGAAGATAGGTAAATATTGCTGATGAGTTGTAACAACAACGAAACTAGTTCAATATTCCTTGTCTGGCTTTCTGGAGAATAGAGGAAAGGTGTTTCCTCAAAAACCAGTATGACTCTAAAAACCGGTTTGTCTGTGTGTTTACATACAGAATAGCTGGCCACTCACAGTAAAGTGACCAGTGAAAAAAACTTGGTACATCTACATATGTATACGTGTGTGTATTCATATACATACTAGTATTTCAGTATACATATATGGATGTACATCTTTAACTTAATTGTTTAAGCGTCAGTCATACAAAAGTGAGTTACAAACGAAACGAAATTTAATTTCGTTTCGTTATTTGTTTTTATCGTCTCCGTTGAACCGGTACTTACTCACACTCTATGCAAATTAGTCTGCCCACTACTAATTTTCATAGAAAAAGCATATAACAATATGTGCTTTTACGATTCTCTAGAGAGGCCGGAAGATAGGTAAATATTGCTGATGAATTGTAACAACAACGAAACTAGTTCAATATTCCTTGTCTGGCTTTCTGGAGAATAGAGGAAAGGTGTTTCCTCAAAAACCAGTATGACTCTAAAAACCGGTTTGTCTGTGTGTTTACATACAGAATAGCTGGCCACTCACAGTAAAGTGACCAGTGAAAAAAACTTGGTACATCTACATATGTATACGTGTGTGTATTCATATACATACTAGTATTTCAGTATACATATATGGATGTACATCTTTAACTTAATTGTTTAAGCGTCAGTCATACAAAAGTGAGTTACAAACGAAACAAAATTTAATTTCGTTTCGTTATTTGTTTTTATCGTCTCCGTTGAACCGGTACTTACTCACACTCTATGCAAATTAGTCTGCCCACTACTAATTTTCATAGAAAAAGCATATAACGATATGTGCTTTTACGATTCTCTAGAGAGGCCGGAAGATAGGTAAATATTGCTGATGAGTTGTAACAACAACGAAACTAGTTCAATATTCCTTGTCTGGCTTTCTGGAGAATAGAGGAAAGGTGTTTCCTCAAAAACCAGTATGACTCTAAAAACCGGTTTGTCTGTGTGTTTACATACAGAATAGCTGGCCACTCACAGTAAAGTGACCAGTGAAAAAAACTTGGTACATCTACATATGTATACGTGTGTGTATTCATATACATACTAGTATTTCAGTATACATATATGGATGTACATCTTTAACTTAATTGTTTAAGCGTCAGTCATACAAAAGTGAGTTACAAACGAAACGAAATTTAATTTCGTTTCGCTATTTGTTTTATATATATATATATATATATATATATATATATATTATATATATATATATTATATAATATATAAGATCAAAAGATGGTTAAAAGAGTTCCATGTATTTTATTATGCGCATTTCAAAAACAAATATCATCATGCAATAACATTTGTGTTTTCATCAGATAAAATAGGAAGACATGATATGAAGGTTAAAAAACACTTGTGGATAGTGCAGTTTTAAATCAACATATGAAAAGTAGTTTTAGATTGATGTGTGATATTGGGGAAAAAAAGTTTTTGAGGGGAAGAGGTTGGAAAGGATGAAAAAGAGGAGGAGATGAGAGTAAAAAGTGGAGGGGGATGAGTAAAATGAGGAAGGATGAGATAGGAGGAGAGATGGGTGATAATGAGAGAGAGAGATAGCTTTTATAACTGAGAAAAATATATTGTTTTACATAGAGAGGTTGAAAAACCGTTGGAAGATAATGTATAAATTAAAAGAATTTGAAAATTAACGAAGAGAAAAATAATGTAAAGTTAAGGTTTGTATATTGAAGGGTTTAATAATATGTGCGATGAAAAGAAAGTGTTAATATGTATTAAGAATAATATTTAAGGGTTTAATAATATGTACGATGGAAAGAAAATGTTAATATGTATTAAGAATAATATTTAAGGGTTTAATAATATGTGCGATGGAAAGAAAATGTTGAAACGTATTATTAAAAATAGCAAAGGTAATGTAAGTAAGGATATATTGTGAAAAAAGTAGAAGATAGGATGAAACATGAAAGTGAGTAAAAAATAATGAATTGAGGATGAATAATCTAACGTCAAAAAATGTTTATGTTTACGAAGGATTTTTTCAAGGTGATATAAAGTAAGAATATATTGTATTGTGTAATAATTGTTTCTATGTTAGGCACAGTGAGAAAAGGTACAGATTAGGGGTTAGAAATTAAAAGAAAAAGAAAAGAAAAGGAAAAGGAAGAAAGGGAAGTGATATATAGGAGTGATATAGAATGAGTAACAAGTATTATATAATGTATAATAAATAACTTTGAAATAAGGTAGAAAGATGGGTATATTTTTAAAGAAGTATATATATATATATATATATATATATGTGCCTTTGAGAAAAGGATTCTAAATTGATAAAGTTTTGGATATTAGCTGTATACTTTATGGAATGTTCTGTGGAATTTATGCAAGCAGAGAGAAAACAAGTCAGTGCGTCTATTTATTATAGAATCTAAATTAGATATAATGGTAAATTTTTCATTTACACAGAGATTGCAAGTCTTGGATAGAGAACTGTTCAAGTGAATACGCAGAAGAAACCTTTTTCCAAGAGATGTTATATTTAATATTTTTGTCTTTCAAGGACCATATGAGTTCTGAGAGAGCCGTGTTGGTTCTTTTAAGTTGGTATTTAAAAGACGAATGATGATTATAAAGACGAGCTTTAAAGGAGGTGGAAGTGGAGCCAAAATAGGTGAAGGAATTGGTGTCAGTTATAACTTTACATTCGTAGATTAAGTTTTTATCAAGACAATGGTTGTTGAGAGGACATTTATTTTTAGCAGGGCAATTGCAATTGCGATTAGAGAGATTATTAACGAGTGACCTAGTGTTATCTATAGAAGGAATTGGATTGGAGAAGTTATTTGCGATAGGAATAATAGTTTCTTCATTTAGAATGGGATTAAGAACATTTAGCGAAGTTGTGTTTGACGTTGTATTTGGGTTTGCAGAAATTAGCCTAGAGTTTACAATGACCTCGGGAGTACTATTATTATTATTATGATATTCAGTGTTGGAAGGAAGAGATTTAGTATTTAGTATTTTATTGTTGTGTTTAGAGATAATGTTGGGAATGTTGGAGGATGTCGAATAGGAAAATTTTATAGTGTGTTTGTTAAATATTTTACTATAGATATGTGAGGGAGGGAAGCATTTATTTAAGGCACTAAAGAATAATTTAGGAATATTGTTATTAATAGAGATGGAGAAAGGAGCATTATACCAGATTATGTTTTTGTATCTAGGTCTTTTATTAAAGTTATTGGAATGATCATGATTAATTATTCTACTGTAAGATCTTCTAGAATTTGTTTCTTTACTATATTTGATTTTATCGGGATAGCCGGCTTTAGAAAGCGCGTTATTATAGTAATTGGCGTTAGCATCAAAGATGTTTTTATTAGAAGATAGGTTAGATATTCTTTTTCCAATATTACTAACTATAGCATTCTTAATATTAGTAGGGTGGTTAGATTTAAAATTAACATAATTTAGGTTCTCATTGTTTTTATGGTAAGGGTAATATAGGCCAGTGTCAAGATTAAGAGAACTGAGCATTATGTACACTGGAGTGGGCAAACTTTGTATTGAGCAATCAACCAGTATATATATATGTGTGTGTGTGTGTGTGTAAATGAAGTAATTCCGTCGGAAAGGTCCAGGGAAAAAGAGTGCTCTATGTAGGTTACAGACCTTATTAGTTATGTAATAAACAACATAAGATAATTATTTCATCTACCAGTAGTTTCTTGAAAGCAAGCAAAATTTGCTTTCAGTCATCAGAATGAAAACATCCTGGTGTATTTATTGACAGTGAATATATATATATATATATATAAAATATTAAACAAATAATGAATAAAACAATGAAACAGTTCCTTATATTAAACAAAAAAAGTTCATTATTTAACGATCGTTTCTAGGATATATATGTGTTAGAATTGGCATGCATATTCAACAGATCTATGTACAAAATTATACAAAATTATACAAACTATCAAGATTAAATATACATACCAAACACACATATACGCCGTCTTCAGAAATAATGAAATATATTTATTGATAATAACAACAATTCAAAATTTCAGGTCCGTTTGGGAACAAAATTGACCAATGAAAATACAAAAGGTTTTATGCAGTTTGGTGTGTGTATATACATGTAACTACCCCGTACACATATTTATACAAAGATGTATGCTCAACATGCATACGCATGCCAAAAAGATGCATGCAAATACAAAATTTCAAGGTTAATGTCTCTGTAAGTTTATAATGCACAGATAAGATGCGTATAGACACATAAATATGAAATAAGTGTATACACATATTCTCATACTCACACATATCCGTACACTCACACACACGCGCGCGTATATGCATAAACATACACATAATTACGAACATACATACACACACACACCCCCACACACATATATATATGTGGATATAATATTATCATAAGCACATGGATATTAATTCACTCACATAAACACTGCCACACACATTTAGATCAAGATACAGAAATTAGGTGGGAGGGGGGGGAGAGGTCAGTATTCAACGGTTTGGGCAGACTGCTTATTTATAGATGT
>OZ024740.1:70176042-70181042 GCA_964016885.1 Eledone cirrhosa
ATAAGGAACTGTTTCATTGTTTTATTCATTATTTGTTTAATATTTTATCTTGACTCTGTATACCGTTTATCTTTCACCGAAAGTGATTTTTCATTACATCTCTTCTTTCCATGATATCCGGAATACATTGAGTTCTTCATACGGATTGGACACTACCGTAAACTCTTGGTAGATTTATCTACATATATATATATATATATATATATATATATATAAACATATATATATATATATATATATATATCACCTCCGCCTTCTTCAAACCCACCGACTCCCACTCCTACCTCGACTTCGCCGCAGAGGTTACACCCCACCCTCACCCCCTCTCGTCCACACCGCTCTTACCCGTGCCCGTGCTGTCCACCGCTCCACCACCCTCACCCCACGCCACCGCACACCCACCCACCGTCTCCCCTTCTCCATCACCTACCACCCCTCTACCATACCCCTCCTCCGCGTCTTCCGACGCCTCCAGTCCGACCCCTCCACCTCCCACATCTTCCCAGCCCCACCACTCCCCTCCTTCAAACGCGCACGCAATCTCCGCACCCTCCTCGTCCACAGCTCCCCCCCACGCTCCCCCCGGTTCCCTTCCCTGTTCCAGACCCCGCTGCAGCACCTGTCCCCACATCACCAACACCACCACCTTACAGGTTCCCAACGGCCACTCTCTCTCTGTCCGGCATGCCGTCCGATGCACCTCCTCCAACCTAGTCTACGGACCTCGCTGCACGGAGTGCAGCGCGACCTACGTCGGACAGACTGGACGTCGCCTGGCGGACAGGTTTACTGAACACCTCCGAGATATTCCGCACACCAGGCCTACTCCAATGCCACGGATCACCCGCCACCCTCCTCAGGGTCGAAAAACGAACTATCTTCACCCTACAGACCCACACTCCCCCCGGCCTGAACTCCCCACCCTTATTCCTTTAGCCTTCGACTGACCCCCTCCTCCCACACATATCCCCCACTAACACCACTAACACACCCCTCATTTTCACCGCCCACCCCACAACTAACAATACTAACACCTCCACCCCACACCCGACCACCCTTCCCCCCAACTAACATACTAACATCCCTCCCTTCTTCTCCTCCCCCTCCTTATCACACGCACACACCCACCGGTGCATATATACACGCGCTCACACTAAATACACACCCTACTACCACCACTAACCCTCACCCCCACACATCCACCCCACCACCCCGCAACTAACATAACTAACACCCCCCGACCCCAAGCACACGAACACACACACCCACTTACACCACCCACTCTACACGCAACTAACATCACTAACACCCCCCAACCTTACGCACACGAACACACACACCCTCTTACACTACCCACTCTACACACCCTACCACCACTGACCCCCACTCACACCCGCATTCAACCCTTTCTCCACCTCCAGTATACTAACACCCACTAACACCCCCTTCACCACACACACACTCATCCAAACACGCACACACACACCAGTACACTACACTCCCTCCATCGGCCCCCACACCCTTCTATCCCCGCTCCACCCACACCCTTTCTCACACACACACATCCCACTAACACCTCTACTAATACACACACACACCCTCCTCACTCCAACTTTCACACCTACCCATCCTCTTCCCTGTCCACCGCACCTCCGCACACACTGACACACCGACTTTCTTCACTTACCATTCTACCCTACTGCTGCTATGCCCTTATCTCTGTTATCACTTCCTGTTGCGCGCGCACCCCACATCTCCCCTCTTCCGACCAATCTCTTCACGGATTACACATATTTGAACATCGATCCCTAGAATCCACCACATCCCAAGGATATTACTCAGCATTCCACCACATCGTCTACGGAACTTACTTAAGGACTCACCCACTGACATACACCCAAAAAAAATTTTTCCCCACACACCACCTACATCCACAACACGCATAAACACCACACACACACGTGCGTACCACCACATATTTACACATTCAGCCTCCGGAATCCTCTCCCCCCACCCTTCTATCCACACACGCACACACACCCCGACCTACACTCCACCCCACACACACCTCTTCCTGAACATGCAACCCCGTTCTTCCTCCAACTCTTACTTTCACATACACACACACACACACACACGTACACCTACACACACACACCACCTTCAGCCCTCCCCGCTCGAACCCCCCGCCTCCCTCTCCCCACTCCACCCGCCACCACCCCTACACGCCTCACACCCTTCCACCACCTGTTTTACTTCATGTGTACTTTTATTTTTATTTTGATCATGCTTTTATATTTAATTTCATTTGTACCGTTTCCTCTCACCCCCTTTTTTCTATATGTCTCTCCACCACTCCCCTACACACCCTTGAAACTCTCTCCCCACACACTTTTCACCTGAAGAAGGGCTTATGCCCGAAATGTCGTTCCCCACCACCACCCCACTCTCAAGGGCGTGAAACTAATAAACCTTTGTTCGTACTGCCTCTCTGTTTTGTTCCCGTTCAATTTTTTACTATATATATATATATATATATATATATATATTAAATTTAGAACAGAATAACCGAAGCTCTAGCTGCAGCTAAGCTAACAAATGCAATCGGGGTGTGCAGTTAAGTACTCAATAAGGTATATTACCTTAGAGTTATAACATTACGTTTAGACAGCTTTGAAAATTGAAGACAGCGACCGGTAGGCGAACCGCAGTGACTAAAGCGACGAAAAAAACTGAACTCAGGAAAATATGACAAACCTGGACCGTCGCGTTGATACCATACATAACATATAATATATAATTGTTTCTACTTTGGGCACAAGGCCAGCAATTACCCAGTACTGGTACATTATTTTATCGACCCCGTAAGGATGAAAGCGGGATTTGAACTCAGAATGGAAAGGGCCGTAACCCTATGCTTCAAAGCATGACGTCCGACCATCTACCAATACTGCCAAACCACTGCCCTATATATAATATATAATATATAATATATATCACATATAATATATAATATCTCCGCTAGGTTTCGGTAAATCCGAAATCAACAAAATCCACTTGCAGGAGCCTGCAAGTTATCATCAAGAAGTTTTCGTTCTAATCCGCCCCGAGTTGTGATTATTATCAGTAAACACGGCTAGTAGTCACATAGTTTTCCCGAAGGGAGGTAACCTCTGGTTTTGGCGGTCAAATTTAAAATTTGAACAAAGGTATAAATTCCTTTACACAAACCGAATAAAGTACTCAACTAGATGTTATTAAACAAACATAAACATTTAACCAATCAATAGAATTGTCTAATTAAATTAATCAATTAATCATTAAGTCTAGGAGATAATAATACAAAATTTAGAACAACATAATCGAAGCCCTGGCTGCAGCTAAGCTAACGAATGCAATCGGGGTGTGTAACTAAGCACTCAATAAGGTATATTACCTTAGAGTGATAATATTATGTTTAGACAGCTTTGCAAATTGAAGACAGCGACCGATAGGCCAGCCGCAGTGACCAAAGCGACGAAAAAAACTGAACTCTTGGTGAATCTTGAAATATAAAGTAATGAGAAAAGTGATGAATAAAAAAACAACTCGTATAAAGTGAAAGGTTGAGTTGAATATAAATATGAAAGAAAAAGAGAATAAAGAAGCAGCCTAGTTTTCCCCCAGGAACAGCAGGCAGGGTGTACAAAATGACAGATTTCAAATTAAATGACAAAAATGGTTGACAGGCAACAATATAGGATATCACACAATGTCCATCCAGCCTTATATGAAACCCATGAGAAATGTGTACGGAACAAAAGAACGTAAGCGAGTAAAAGAAAAAAAAGACGCAACAAAAGTTTCATATTAGTAGTTTATGGCAAGCAAACAAATAAATATATTCTTTCTGATAAGATAAAGTGGTTTTGTCTGAGTGGTATTTCCATAGCAATGGGATTATAATGGAAATTTAATGAAGATGACACACAGTGTCCCACCGCTGGTGTCTACTAAACAGAGACTTTGAAACGAAGTAAACACCTTAAACACCTTAAGCTAAAAACTGAATAATAACTTATTTATTTATTTATTACTCATTGTATTGTCGCTTACGAAATATAACTTATTTCATTCAGCCTCGATGTACTCTATAGTTTCGTGCAGAAAGGAGCTGATCGTCACGGCGAACCTAGGAAGATATGTTTTCATTGGTCTTTCCAATGATATCTGCCAATCACAGGATTAGATAGAAGCATCGCCGTCTCTGACTATACAGCGACACGGGGCGGGATTTTATCCATCCTGAGAAAATAATAGGCAAAGTTGACCTCAGTAAGATTTGAACTCATGGTACAGAAACAAATAGCGAGGTATTAAATCTGACGCTCTGCCAATTCACCACCTATTCGTATGAAACAAAAAAATGTAAGTAGTCGAACGTTTCTTATACAAGCTACCGCTCACAACTCCTGAAAAAAGTGTCACAGATCTTCCGGTGACAGGAAGAAGAATTTGAATTCAGAACAGAATGCACAGAGCCGGAAGAGATACTGCAAACATCCCATCTGAAGCTGACAATTTTCGCCAATTCACTGTCATCCATGTACAAGAGAGCAGAGAGCTGGAACAAATTTTGATACATTTAATTCGACGGTCTAACGACTCCGCCAATTCGCAGCGTGTTTTTACAGAAATATCGGGAAAAAACATTGTTTTCATATACTTTTTATAACATAAATATTTTGCTGTTCTACAGCAAACTTGTTTATAGTTGTTGCGATTTGGGAAATATGACTTTATTCTGAAGAAAACTGTCGACCATACTTAAATATGGAATGATACGCGATGGCGTATCATTTTATATAGGTCGGAAGACAGGCGAAGCTCATTTTCTATAGGTCGGAACACAGCTGAAGTTTTCCAGAAAGAAGGAATAGAGACTGCTGCCAGTAGTGAAATATTACTTTATTTATCGACCTGCTTCATTTGAAGTTGAAGCATAGAGAGATAGAACAAAT
>OZ024740.1:70186042-70226042 GCA_964016885.1 Eledone cirrhosa
AAACAGCACAAAAGGAAAGGACACAACAACAGATTCTAAACAGCACAAAAAGAACGGACACAACAACAGATTCTAAACAGCACAAAAGGAAAGGACACAACAACAGATTCTAAACAGCACAAAAGGAAAGGACACAACAACAGATTCTAAACAGCACAAAAGGAAAGGACACAACAACAGATTCTAAACAGCACAAAAAGAACGGACACAACAACAGATTCTAAACAGCACAAAAGGAAAGGACACAACAACAGATTCTAAACAGCACAAAAAGAACGGACACAACAACAGATTCTAAACAGCACAAAAGGAAAGGACACAACAACAGATTCTAAACAGCACAAAAGGAAAGGACACAACAACAGATTCTAAACAGCACAAAAGGAAAGGACACAACAACAGATTCTAAACAGCACAAAAAGAACGGACACAACAACAGATTCTAAACAGCACAAAAGGAAAGGACACAACAACAGATTCTAAACAGCACAAAAGGAAAGGACACAACAACAGATTCTAACCAAGACGAAAAGGCAGAATCTCGACATGGGCGAGCGGATAGCAAAAGGATCTTGAGAGGAAGAACTTCCATGAAGTAAGTGGTTCGTCTCTTGAACCCTCCTGAACCTCTAAGGGAGCTGGGCTGAAATAAGTCATGACTGTCAGGTATCTCCTGTTGTTTTTACACCCCCCTCCCCTCTAGTGGAACATGGACCGGGGACCTTCCGCTGATCTTATTTTTCCCATTCTTGTGGTTTACACCACATGGCCTCGAAGACCATCGATAGAATTGACACATAATTTAGAGTGAAACATGTAAAATAATTGTTTCTACTTTAGGCACAAGGCAAGCAATTTGAAGGGGAAGGGAAAGTCGATTAAATCAACCCCATTGCAGTATTGGTGCTTTATTTATCGACTCCGTAAGGATTAAATGCAAAACTAACCTCGGCGGGATTTCAACTCAGAACGTAAAGGGCCGTAACTCTATGCCGCGAAGCATGGTGACCGACGCTCTACTGATACTATCAATCCACCGCCCTACATATAAAATAATGGATCTACCTAACAATAAAATTAACCATATATAAATAATCAACATTTCATTTGGGGTTATAAAAAAGGAACGTGTCTTCGTCGGATGTCTGTAAAAATAATTGTTTCTATTTTTGGCACAAGGCCAGCAATTAACCAGTACATTACTGGTACTTTATTTTATGTGTCTGTAAAAATAATTGTTTCTACTTTTTGGCACAAGGCCAGCAATTGCCCAGTGTATTACTGGTACTTTATTTTATCGACCCCGTAAGGATGAAAGGCAAAGTTAACCTCGGCGGGATTTGAACTCAGAATGGCAAGGGCCGTAACTCTATGCGTCAAAGCATGGCGTCCGACCATCTACCGATAATGAGTTCAATTAGTTAGTTCCGCCTGTCCCCATTGAGAATCGAATGACAAGAGATTCCTACCCTGCTCAGTAGTAAGCCTGTTTACAAGCCTGCATCCAGGTAAGGTCCATGTCCACTAGGTGCTCCTCTAGATCCCTCAACAAAGCCTAGATGGGTTAATTTCGCCTCCTAAGACAATCCTTCTAGCTTCCATTTCCACTGGTCTTTTTGTGTGTATGCGTAGTACCGATAAGAATACTTTCTTTTAAATAGTCGGTGAAATATGCGCAGATTAGTGTTAGAGACACATTCTTTTAATAATTAGGAGGGAAATGAATGGCAGAATGTCTAATAAGACAGACATATTAAAATAAATACGTACATATATTTTGGATTAGTTCTTGTGTAGCAATGGATTAGTCCAGGGAAAGGGCATTGAACCTAAAGCTATTAAATCATGGAAGAGACATTTCAGCGATTCCAAAATACACGTACTCACGAACACACACACACGCACGCACACACACAAAACTATTAGATTCACTTTGCATTTATCATTTTTTTCATGGTGTCAAGATTTTCAACGCGTTCCTTGGGACGTAATCAATGACACAGTTTCACAATGTAATTCTTCATATATATAGTCATATATGTTTCTTTTATTCATTCCAATCATTAGACTGTAGCTATGCTGGGGCATTGCCTTCAAGAAAATTAACGAATCATATCGAGACCAGTGCCTATTTTTTCGAGTCGCCTACTTATTTTATCGAACTGCTAATTTACATGTCATAAACCTGAACGCAGATACAAAAGTAGACACATACACAAAAGTAAACATAGACATGGATGTACATAGACATAAATATATGTATGTATATATATATACATATTTATATCATCATCATCAGGTCGAGCTTGCTCGGCCTTCTACGACACTTTTCCTCCATCCATCTCTGTCTCTCATAGCGTTTTGCCAGTTCTTCCGCAGTGCATCCAGTATCGTCCTCAAGTTGCTTGACGCATGTCTTCTTGGGACGACTAGCGTTTCTTGCTCCATGAGATGGACTCCATAACAATACATCGCCTGTTATTTCTTCCTTGCTGCGCCAACAGTGGCCAGCAAATCTGAGTCTCTGTTTACGTATTGACTTGCTGATAGGTGGTATATTGACATAGAGATCCTTATTTGTTGGGTGTGTAGCTTTTTCTCCAGTGTTGACGTTAGCGTCCAAGTGATAGAGCCATAAACAAGCACAGATTCCACAGCAGCTCTGAAGAAATTCCTTTTCAGTTTGGCCGGCAGGTTTGATTTCCATATTTTTTCCATTGCATTCAATGCTCCCCAGGCTTTTCCTAGTCTGATGTTAACATCATGTTCTGTGGAGGCGATATAGCACCAACAGATCAACATCAGGGCAAATACTTACTATTCGGCGTATCTTGGAAGGCGGAAAAGCCAAAAACCTCCCTCCAACTCTCCTGATTATTGACTTTTCAAAAGCATTCGATTCCGTCCATCGTGGGAGGATGAGAGAGATACTTCTAGCCTATGGCTTGCCAAAGGAAACAGTAAATGCCATCATGATGTTATATAAAAACACCCGCGCAATGGTGCGCTCACCTGATGGAGATACCAACTTCTTTGACATCATTGCAGGAGTACTCCAAGGGGATACTCTTGCACCATATATTGTTATCATCTACCTCGACTATGTATTGAGAAAAGCCCTGGACGGAAACTTAGAGCTTGGTTTCACACTCAAAAAGCGAAAGTGTAGACGCCATGCAGCTCAGAAAATCACCGATGCTGACTATGCGGATTATTTAGCGGTCCTCGCTGACTACCTTAAAGATGCAACATCACTACTTCACAGCATTGAATCAGTTGCAAAGGAAATCGGACTCTATGTCAACGCAGGCAAAACAGAATATATTTGCCTGAACCAAGACTCCTCAGTTGGTATGCGAAGTCTAAACGGTGATATAATCAAGCAAGTTGACTTCAAATATTTATATATATATATATATATATATATATATATATATATATATATATATATATATATATATATATATATATATAATGAACAATTTGAACAGGGACAGAACAGAGAGGCAGTACAATAAATGTTTATTAAATTCACGCTCAGGAGAGTGTGTATATATATATATATATATATATATATATATATATATATATATGTGTGTGTGTGTATATATATATAGTTACAACAACAGAAGTCTGATGAACTTTTAATTCCAGTATCGGGCCCGATCGACACAGATCGAACCTTGAGCTGATTAATCGCGAAACGCACGTCATACCTCAATAAATGTAATAATGAAAATATGACACCTGATCCATATTATATATATATATATATATATATATATATATATATATATATATGACGGGCTTCTACAGTTTCCATTGACGAAATTTCACTCACAAAGCATTATTCAACCCGAGGCTATAGCAGAAAACACTTGCCCAAGTATTTATATTCTTTTTTTTATAATTTTTAAACAAATATCTATAATTCTGATATGCTTTATTGGATTTTGAGACAAGCCAGCCATTTTGATTATTTTATTTGCTTTATTTTTTCACGTAATGGTTTTGTGTCAAGAAATAACTATAAAGCTATAAATCAATCGGTAGGAATGTACAATAAAACTGAAGTGGTTTGACAGTGATGCCGTTGTTAGTTGTCAGTCGTGAAAGGTTTATTTCATTGTGATGCTTTGTTATGGAGGTGAATTAGCGAAATTGTTAGAGCGTCTACAAGATGCCAAGCCGAATTTATTCTGACTCTGTACGGCACAAGGTTTCACACCACCACTCGGTCCTTGGTGACTTCAGCCGAGTTCACTCTGATGCAAACATTCGGGCCATGTCTCCGATTTGAAGAGGATTGAAAAAAATATGACCACAGATGGAAATAAATGAATCACAGGCATTGCACTTTCTTCTGACTGTACACTAAAAAAAAAAACCCCAAAACGGATTCTCCCTACGATCACTTTCAAAAATTATTCGAAAAGGTGCGTGGCTTTGTGGTTCTAGCTGCTTTTGGTTTGAGATCGTAAGGATGTGAGACCGATTCCCAGCAACACGTTTTTTCAAGATATTCTAGTTTTCTCAGATGGGAAAAATGAATTGTATCTGTTTTTCAAAAGGCTAGCTTTGTCACACATTCTTTCGCGCTAAATCCCTCTGAGAATTATGTTAAAGGTACATTTGTTTTACGAAATGCTCAGCGATTTCCACGTTAAGGCTGTTTCACGAGCAGGTTATTCCGTTGATAAAACAACTGGAACACTCGTCATCTGAAGCGATGGTGGTCCAGCATTATCAAAGAAGTCACGTCGACATGGAGTCTACTTCAATGGAAGGCTGACAGTTTATTGAACAAATTGTACAAGTGGTATGCTAATAGTGGCGCTTTTAAAATCTGGTTTTATGACAATGACGATGTGGTGACAGTACTTATGACGGTGATGTAAATAATTGTGGTGATAATAGTGGTTTACTGATCCTCTAATATTATTTGGCCCCATTGGTTTATTTTCTGAGCGCTATACGTGTGTGTGGTAGTCGTAATTTGATAATGAAGATTTAGTTTTATGATGCATCCTGGTAGTGGTGTGACGTGGTTAGTGGTGATGATAATAAAATAGCTAGTAACGAAGTAGTAGTAGTAGTAGTAGTAGTAGTAGTAGTAGTAGTAGTAGTAGTAGTAGTAGTAGTAGTAGTAGTAGTAGTAGTAATAGTAGTAGTAGTAGTAGTTTAATGGCACTAATGACCGCTAGAACTGTTGGAGGTCTTGGAATTAGTGATGTTATTAGGCGGTGGTAATAAAAGTAATGGGAATGTTGGGTATGGTAGTGAAAGAGCTGGTGATGTGGTTCACAATTATAAAATGGTGGCAGTATTAGCAGTGATGACAGCAGTAACGCCATTACGGTAACTCCAGTTCTTAAGCAGCTGCTTCTATAGCATGAGGCTTGAACCAACGAGGAAGCTCCTACGGGGTCGCATGATATACTCTATACATCAACCATAGCACTTTCAAATCACATCCTACTGTTTTACAAATTAAAAAAAAACCTCATTGGAGCGAACGAAAGAACGTGATATTTATCATTGACGTGGTGTGTATGTATGTATTGACCACTACATACATACATACATATGCACATGCACACATATAGCTCAAAACATCCACATCCACACATACAATAACATACATACCTACACACATGCATGAATGCAGACATGCATACATATCTACCTAGTTGATGTGTAAATTCCAATGAGAGAGTCGTGCATCTACGTGAGAAACCGTCTCTCTCTCTATTGGCAAAAATTTGTGAAATCATAAAACCATAAGAACATACATAGAAACAAACAAACAAACATAAAAACATACATACATACATACATACATACACACATACATACATACACACATACACACATACATACATACATACATACATACATACATACATACATACATACATACATACATACATACATACATGGTGGCTGCCAACTCGTTTTCGAGTACGGCCACTACTTTATATCCATGTAGGAGAACGCCTACCGATGCGCTGACGAGTGTGACTTTTTAGTCCAGCCAGCGACTTGAAAACTCTGGTACAAACACTACACTTGTGACAATTATTGACACATAGTGCTGGGCCCATGGTACCATGTGACGACAAGTGCAGAGAGATCTCCAGATATAAAGCAATGCCTGTGCCGTGAAGCTTTTATAGTGAGCAAAGGCACTGCACAAAGCCAGTCCCACTCTCTTAACCAAGATGATATTTACCAAAAAGAAGAACAAGTCAATATCATTGGATACCATCAGGGTTGCAGGTGTTATATCAGAGTTTTCCTTCTCCTAGAATTCTGCCTTGACAAAGGCTAAGGGATCATCTCTCCCGGTGATTTTGGATGGCCATTGACTCTTAAGAGCTCCTTTGCCCTTTGACAGGTTTTGTTTTTAGTCCTGCAGGATGTCCAAAGTCACCCTCCTCACCAAGAAACCTTGGTGGGGTTGCCAGTTTAGTCGCCAACGACCCGACCATGGGACAGGTTGTACTGGAATACATGTTACCAGTAGCACCAAGTGGTGACCTGACATACATACATACATACATACATACATACATACATACATACATACATACATACATAGGAAGAAAGGAAAGAAGCAAGGAGGAAAGCACTCCGTCGGTTACGACAACGAGTGTTCCAGTTGATCTGATCAACATAACAGCCTGGTCGTGAAATTAACTGGCAAGCTGCTAAACATTCCACAGTTACGTGTACAATAACATAATTCTCAGGGAGAAGGTCGGTCATTCGAATTACAAGTAGATCTAATTTTTGCCAGTTGAGTGGACTGGAGCAATGTGAAATAAAGTGTCTTTCTCAAGGACACAATGCGCCGTCGGGAATCGAATTTTCGGGTTATAGCTACTGTTTCCCATAGAGTGGATTTGGCTCAGTGCACAGTCTATCCTCATTTTAAAAAAAATATTTCTATGTCCTCGACCACGCGACAGGTTGTACTGGATTACATGTTACCAGTAGCACTCAAGAGTGACCCGACATACATACATACATGCATACATGCATACATGCATACATGCATGGTGGCTGCCAACTCGTTTTCGAGTACGGCCACTACTTTATATCCATGTAGGAGAACCCCTACCGATGCCCTGAACGAGTGTGACATTTTAGTCCAGCCAGCGACTTGAAAACTCTGGTACAAACACTACACTTGAGACAATTATTGACACATAGTGCTGGGCCCATGGTACCATGTGACGACAAGTGCAGAGAGATCACCATATATAAAGCAATGCCTGTGCCGTGAAGCTTTTATAGTGAGCAAAGGCACTGCACAAAGCCAGTCCCACTCTCTTAACCAAGATGATATTTACCAAAAAGAAGAACAAGTCAACATTATTTGATACAATCAGGGTTGCAGGTGTTATATCAGAGTTTTCTTTCTCCTAGAATTCTGCCTTGACAAAGGCTAAGGGGTCATCTCTCATACATACATACATACATACATACATACATACATACATACATACATACATACATACATACATAATATGAAAAAATACTGGTGGAATGTTCCAGTCAAAAGCCCAATAAAATGCAAATATAACAGACCAGATACGAGATAAGGAAAAGAAGCCATGCACAGTAGTGGAAGTTAGCTATAGATAAGGGAAAATGAGAATATCTATACAGAACTAATGAGAGACCTGCAGATACTACACCCTGACTATACCTTCAGATTTATACCTGTGATTATTGAGACACTGGGATATATTAGTAACTGCCTCAGTACAAATCTTGAGAAGCTAGGCTTCACAGAAACAGAAAGAACACGACTAGTTAGGAAATTGGAAGTACAATCCATTAATGGAAAAAGTAAAAATATGTATAACATTCCAAAAATGTTGCATCTAATAACTGCATATACACTTGTACAGATAAAAAGCATAAACATATGCACATATATAACTCAAAACATGCACACCCACATATACATTAGCATACATGCCTCTACTCACATACATACATGCAGACATGCATACATATCTACCTAGATGATGTTGATTAAATTCCAATGAGAGAGTATTGTATCTATGTTAGAAACCGACTCTCTCTCTATTGGCAAAAATTTGTGAAATTACAAAACCAGAAGCACATACATACATACATACATATATACATACATACATTGTGGACGATCTGAAACTCTATGCCAAGAACATGGATGGGATGAAGAAAAATCTTGACCTGGTTACAACGTTCTCAAAGGATATAGGAATGGGGTTTGGCCAAGATAAATGCTCATACATGACTGTAAAGCGGGGAAAAATAACAACCCAATCTAGCAACATTGTCATCAATGGTTTAACTGTTTCACCGATATCTTATGAGGACTGCTACAGATACCTGGGGATAGATGAGAACATATCCTATAATGGTATCTGTAATACAGAACGCGTAACCAGGGAATACTACACCCGATTAAGAAAGATCTGGTCATCGGAACTCTCTGCGCAAAACAAAACAGTGGCTCACAATGTGTTTGCTGTGCCTGTCCTAACACCAACGTTTGGAATACTCAATTGGACGATAGACGAGATCCGAGCAGTTCATGTTGGAACTCGAAAAATACTGAACAACACCGGAAACTTCCACATCAACTGTGACATAGACCGCCTTTACTTGAAACGTAAGCAGGGAGGCAGAGGGCTAACATCAGTCCAGACAACATTTAAATGTCGCATCATATCTCTCCGACAACATCTACGAACCTCGAAGCGTAGGAGCCCGCTTCTCGAGCAAGTCTATCTGCATGAAACAGATAAGATCATGAGAGTTGGGAAGGAACTCCTTGAGAGATATTCCCTGTGTGATAATCAAAACTCACATCCAGGGATGTCGCTCAGCAGTATCGCAGTGAATCCATGGATAAAAAACTGCATGCCTATCAGCAAAAAATCATGCATGGATATGTTGCCAGGAAGCTCCAGAGTGAGAGTAATATAGATAAGGAAAGTAGTCTATATTGGACCAACAACCGCTATATTGTCTCCCACTTTGAAGGATACGCTTTTGCAATCCAAGAACAGGAGATTAGCACGAAATACCTGATTCACAAAAGAGATAGGGATGCAGGCAAAACACCTAGATGTGATAACAAGTGCAGACTCTGCAGAACTAACATCGAGGATATCACCCATGTCATCAGCAGCTGTCCAAAGATGTCATCGCGGTACTATATACCTATGAGGCATGATGTAGTGGCCAAAACACTGTACAATGCAGTTCGTAAAAAAGATAGCCCCGATAATAAACACATTAAAAGCTACAACAATGTGGAAGACATCCATGTACATAATATGAAAGAGTACTGGTGGAATGTTCCAGTAAAAACCCTAATAAAATGCAGGCATAACAGACCAGATATTATGATATGGGACAAGGAAAAGAAGGCATGCACAGTAGTGGAAATTAGCTGCCCAGCAGATGCCAATATAATATCAAAGATTAGCGAAAAGGAGAATCGTTATGCAGAACTTATGAGAAATCTACAGATACTCCATCCTGATTACACCTTCAGATTTATGCCTGTGATTGTTGGGGCACAGGGATATGTTAGTAACTGCCCCAATACAAATCTTGAGAAGCTAGGCTTCACAGGAACAGAAAGAACACAACTAGTTAGGAAACTACAAGTACAATCTATTAATGGAACAGTAAAAATATGTAAAACATTCCAAAATGTTGCATCTAATTACTACATATACACATGTACAGATACAAAGCATATACACATGCACACATACAACTCAAAACATACACATCCACACATACAATAACATCTACATGCATGTATGCATACATACATATCTACCTAGTTGAAGTTGTGTAAATTCCAATGAGAGAGTCTTGTGTCTATGTTAGAAACCGACTCTCTCTCTATTGGTAAAACTTTGTGAAATTATAAAACCAGAAGAACATACATACATACATACATACATACATACATACATACATACATACATACACACACACAGACGCGCATATGATACACACTCAAGAGTAATCATGCATCACCTCCATGCACGTACGTGCTCACGTGTGTTTGTACCAGAAAAAAACATCTCCACTTATAACATGAGTGTAAATATATTTTTTTTAGGTAGAGTGTCGAACAATTGCTTTGTAGCATACGTTCTGAGATCCTATCAGGCCATGGTTAGGTTTGCCTTTCATCTTTACAGGCTCCATAAAATAAAGTACCAGTAATGCACTAGGGTCGATTTAATGAATTTCCTTCAAACTGCTGGCATTGTGACAAAAGTAGAGGCAAATGATTATTAGTATCCAAGCTAGCGTCCAGCCCGTTTTTGTCAGACTTCGAACCTCTTCCTTTTTCTATTGGAACCGGTCCTGTACATGTTTGAGGGTATTTGCCAAGGTTGTTCCACACTAGTCTGTGATGTCATCCTACCATCGTCTTTACGGGTCCATTGGCTTTTGCCATTTACGGCTCCGAGCATCACTGTCTTCACTTGCCGATTGTTTCTGTGTCTACTGCAGTGCATCACGAAGACTACCAGCATCTACATTAAAGGTACGCGTATTAGTGGAGTATTAGACAAATTCACAAGATGGCCGTTCAGTTTATTGTACAACTAAAGACTCATCATCGAAACCGACGAAGAATCCATCATCCTTGTTGTCAAGCTACTAAAGAACATGTACCACAAATGAAAGCTTCCAGCTTTTTGACATTGAATATCTTACTGTATTGTGTTGCAGTTGATATTCGCCAGCAGATAAGGAGTAACAAAAATCGATTGGAATTGTAACAGCCAAAATGAATTACATCACTTCTACATAATAACGATAGACTACAGGAAAACAGACATTTGGATATTATTTTTAAATGCAAAGTGTTTATTGAATTCACGAATCACCAGCTGCGACTTTTTGATGACTATGCAAAACTTCCGTCAATGCGACGCTCAAAAGCTTTGTAGTAATAACAGATTGCAAGAACATAGGATTATGAACGGCTAGTTTCCATTAAATCTGTAAATCTCAGCATGAAAATAATCGATTAACCCCTTGGTTACTATATTTCTCACTGAAAGACATTGCTTATAATTCTCGGTTAATATTGAAATTATTCAACAATAACTTTTCATTTTAAAGGTAATGATTGAAATATAAAATGTTCTTACATCCAATTATGATGGAAAGTTAATATATAAATATAAACACTTTAAACAAATGGTTTGTATAACAGAACCATGGTATTTGAGGCGTTCTCTGTGGGCTTAAACCTGTAAATAATCGTAGCTGGAATTTACAAAAGGAATCTTAAATCACATGGTGAGGAGATATGATGGTCAGTAAATGGAAAAGGAAGCTCAATTTCTGCAGGAAAGATCTCGTTAATCTCTTCGAAAACATATTTTGTTGAAATATAGGACAGTTGCTCAGATAAAACGTAGATTTAAGAAACAAGTGACACTCATAATAAACAATTAATTGAACGCTACGTGTAATGTAAAATCAACGTCAGGTGAGTGCATTTGTTTACTTCAAGATCACTCCAAAACACACGATCTGCTGACTGATGAGCAGATATGGGACTCTGGAGACTTGTCGAACAGTGGACGTCCTGCTCGGTCTCGCAACCACTGATGTGGGGTGTTGCGAAAAGCCGATAACAACCGCTGAAATACGGGTGAAAATAACTAGCTAGACGATGTGTAAATCGTCTGGTTTGGATGGTGTAACCTACATACTTTACGTACACATGCCAGACTTGTTCACCGACTACTTGGCAGACGTCTATTGCAGCTCTATGAGCCGAGGAGCAGTGACGCTGCTGAGAAAGGGCCCGAACGAAGGGGACAAGATAGATAAGTTCAGGCCTATAACTCTGTTAAACGCAGAGTTCAAAATTTTGGCCAAAGTTTTAGTGACGAGGTTGGCGCTTCTAGTCGGGAATCATGTGGGAGAGGCGCAGCCATGCGCTATTCCAGACAGATCCATCCACGACAACCTCCACCTCCAGCAATACATCATGGAGAGAGTGGCTAAGGAATCTGGCACGGATGGGACATTGACAATTTAGATCAGTCGAAAGCTTTCGATATAGTCGACCATTGGTATCTGATGGTGGTCCTGAGGCATTGAACCTCAGCTTAGTGGCATAGAGTTACGGCTCTTTACGTTCTGAGTTCAAATCTCGCCGAGATTAGCTTTCCCTTTCATCCTTACGGGGTCGATAAAATAAAGTACCAGTTATGAACTGGGGTCGATTTAGTCGACTTTCCCCTTCCCGAAAAGTTGTTGGCCTTGTGTCTAAATGAGAAATCAAGGGCGGTGGATTGGCAGAATCGGTAGAGCCTCGGACAAAATGCTTTGTAGTATTTAGTTATAGTCATTTACATTCTGAGTTCACATCCTGCCGAAGTTAGTTTTGCCTTTCATCGTTACGGAATCGATAAAATAAAGTGCCAGTAACGCACTAGGGTCGATTCAGTCGGCTTTCCCCTTTCCTTTAAATTGCTGGGCTTGTGCCAAATATAGAAACAATAATAATTATTATTATTAGAATGCTAGATTCAGCCATAAATTTCCGTACAACTGTCAGTTATTCTATTTTCATCCTATGAATGTCGACATAAAAATATATAGGAAAGTATTTGAAATAATTATTTGAAATAAACTTTCTGATCCGCGTAGAATCAATGAGGATTAATATCATTGCCAGATGATCTGAAGATATTGACAGTTATAATGAAATCGATGATTTATCTAGTATTATTGTGGCTGTTACAGCGTCTCCCACGCTTTCTTCCAGGGCAACGTCTTCTCTATTCTGTCCGTCGTTTACATTCTTTGTTTATTTCTATGTTCAAAGTATTACTTATAACCCGATATGTAAATTTACACAACTAATAATCAATCATTGGATGTCAAGCCATAAATCTAATATTTGAATATAGACTTTATACATTTTATTGAGTTTCTATCATCTAAAATTATATGCAACACTCATATACTCATATATATATATATATATATGTGTGTGTGTGTGTGTGTGTGTGTGTGTGTGTGTGTGTGTGTGTGTGTGTGTGTGTGTGTGTGTGTGTGTGTGTATATATATGTGTGTGTTTGTTTGAATGTATGAGTGTATGTGTGTAGGTGTTCGGCTCACTATTGTAAGAACGCCAGTTCGATTCTCAGCAATGCCTTGTGTACTTTAGCAATACATTTTATTTCATATTGATCTAGTCTACTCAGATGGGAAAAATGTGTTAAATCTGTAATTGAAAGCTCCTATCTTTTTACATACTGTGTTCTGCTGAATCTTCATATGAATTACGTTAAGTATACCAGTGTCTTTAGAATACTCAGGTACTTTCACTTTATGTCCTTTAGCAGGCTACTCCGTTGTTCGAACAGCTGGATCACTCGTCATCGAAATCGACAGAGGTCCAACAACATTTGTATATTTGTAGGTATATATGTATACATGTGTGTATATGCGTGTGTGAGAGAGAGTGAGAGAAAGAGAGAAAGAGAGAGAATGAGAATATATGTATATATATGTGTGTGTGTGTGTAACAGAGAGAGGGGTGGGGGAGAAAGAGAGAAAATATATATATATCGATGTATATGTATACGTAACTATATATACATACGTGTGTTATCAAAGGACAAACAACCTATATCATGACACACTATAACGCTAAATGTTGCTACAGATAACCAGCAATTTTGCAGCAAAGCCATAATTACACGTTATATAGAAGCGAAGCAAACTATTTCCGTATTTTGTTACTAACTAGTTTATACCAGTCTGCAACATGTTACCAGGCATAATTTAACATTCACGATTACAGAATGATCACCACCCTACCCACATATACACAAACTTTCCCACAGTTTTTGTTTTTGTCACTTTTCTGTTGTTTTTGTTGTTTTTCTTTCATTTATCTTTTTCCCCATTTCTCTATAAATTAGCTATCGTTCCACAACGGTAGTAATTATTATTATTTCGTGGCAAACTACCTATTACTTTCTTTATTCGGAACAATGAATTCCATTTAGCTACCAACAAACCGACATTTCTCAACATTTTAACGACCATTTTTATGAAACAATGGCGATTTTGTTCTTGTCGCACAATAATATCAATAGATCTAATTAGATTTTTTACTCATTTTTTCGTTTATTTTTCTGTTTTTTATACTTTTTTCTTTCATTCGTATTTTTTTTTTTTTTTTTCGTTTTCTTGTTTGGTTTAGTTTCTCTAAGGTTTGGTCATTGAGATAGATTTTCGCTCAACGAAAGTAATATTTATTCATTATGTTTCTTCGTTACAACAATTTTATAAGATTTGCATTAATTAATCTATTAAATAGGTACGAATACATGATGGATACAAATGAATCTGTGATATTCATGCATTTTCCCAAAGGTATTAACGAGGCATCAGCGGTAAATTAGCAAAGTCGGATTAAACGCCTCAGTGTTTTTTTCGGCTTTCTGAGCTCAGAATTGAAATCATGATGAGGTAAATATTGCCTTTTCGCTTTTCAGGGTCGACAAATAATGTGCCAGGGCATGGGTGGTGAATTAGAAAAATTGTTAAGGAGCTGGGCAAGAACATTTACGGTACAGGTGCCAGGTATGTGCGTTCTGCTTTAAAAGCATCACTGCTCCGGCCTTCTGGCACTAAAAAAGCAGTGATGCTTCTATCACAAGACGCGACCGACAAATAGTATTAGCAGTGGAAAAACCAATGGAAACAGTTTCCTTGAGATGATCGTCAGATCGGCCCCTATCCTTTTATAACCATGCACTCATTTGCTGGAGATGGAGTGGTTGTTGTTGTTATGTAGACCCAATTCGTCCTTGATTGAGCAGAATCTATGATAAAAATAATTCTAGCTGTGTTCATCCATTTTTTTACCTGTGTACAGATAGCCAACATCACCATTATCCAATAGGTTCTTGTCTAAAACGGTGGGTAATGATGTGAGATAGACTTGGCTGCTGTTTCTTGTACATCGAGTGGCTACGTTGGATCGATGTTCTGTATATTATGTAGCAGAATGGCGAAATGGTTATGAAATATGCTTTGCAATCATAAGTGTTCTGATATGATTACACTACGTAGCAAACATCTCTACTATAGCCTTAGATTGACCAAAATCATAATGAATTAGATTTCTTTGTCGGATACAGTTTTAAAGCTTGTCACATGGGCTGTGAATGTAATTCAAAGGTTCAGCGTCATCACAGGCTAGGCTATGCTGTTTATCATCAAGAATAATGTCAAGGGCGCGTACATATGTCTATAAAATACTCAGGTCCTCACACGTTAATATAACGAGTTAGCCTATTTCATCGATTGAACAATTGAAACATTTATCGTCGAAACCGGTGGAGGTTCATATAATCTTATTTACGATTTAGAAAACAAGTCATAAGGAAACTAATCACACTAGGATATAGATTTATAGAAGAACGATATAAAGGGCCATTAAGTGAATCTTGGGCTTTTGCCTGACCTGCTAGAAGTAGGAGGCAGAAATTCCGATTAAATGAAACACTGGATTCTTGAATAAAGAACACATTAGTCAATCCACTCGTAGATGACACGGGGTAGTCACGATTGGAATTCTTCTAATCATAGTCATTGGGCTTTATCAGGGCTGGTATGGGGTTAGACAACAGCAACAGCAACAACAACGGCCGCAGCAGGTCTATAGTCTATTCAGTCGACTTCAAATGACTGATACTTTATTTTGAAGAGAAAAAACAGAAGAATAGGAAGAAAAAGGAAAAGGAAAAGGAAAATGATAAAGAAGAAAGAAGAGAATCAGTTGCAATAGAAAAAGAACGTTGAAGTAGAAGATAAATAGGAAGAAGTAAGTGTTGAATGAAGAGAAGAAGATTAAGAAGATGAAAAAGATGAAGAAAAAGTAGAAAAGGAGATAAAGGAGAGTGCGTAGAAGAGAAGAAGGTAACAGAAGAGAAATAGAAAGGTGAAGGAGAAGCAGGAAGAGGAGGGAAAGAAGAAGTTCTTAGTTTTCTCGTTTCTCGACCACCACCACATCACCCCACTCCCGCCACCAGTCTCTTTGCTCCAGCTAAATATTTTGGGTGCTGCCCTTCCTCCTCCATACCACCTCAAACTAATCCCTTAGAAAAACATTACGTATGTAGTGTGGCATACAATTGATAAATATATAAATTATAGTCAGGCTATTTACTGCTCAATGGACATTTGTGGCGATTTCAGCAGTAAAAATTGGCCTCTTTCTTATGTTTTTCTTCATACACTTTAAATAACCCATCATCTTTCAGAGTATTAGTAGCCTATAATTTAGGTTAAGATAACAAACATACATTAAATATACGTATATATGTAAGCTTACATACATATACACATACGTGAACACACGTTTATGTGTGTATATTTGTATGTTTGTAAGCACGCAGTCACACACTCACACACACACACACACACATATATATATATATATATATATATATATATATATATATATCTGTGTGCGTGTGTGTATAAATATATATACGTTTGTGTGGATACATATGTTATGTATATATATATATATATATATATATATATATATATATATATATATATATATATATATATATATACATATATATATATATATATATATATATATATATATATATATATATATATATATATATATATATATTATATATATTCATATATATTATATATTTATATATTTATATATTATATATTTATATATACACATATTATATATATTTATATATTTTATATATTATATATTTATATATAAATATAAATTATATATATATATATATATATATATATATATATATATATATATATATATATATATATATTTATATATATATATATATATATATATATATATATATATATACATATATATATAAATATATAATATATATTTATATATAAATATATAATATATAAAATATATATATATAAGCCTTATTAGAGGAGAGGTTTGCCGTAAGCCCGAAGCTTGCACCCTTCAACAGCAATGCAACACACCAGCTGTAATTTATGAAGCTGTGGTTACTTCCAACCGACCAAACCAACCACAGGAGGTCAAATCCTATGTGGGCATGGCGGAGGGCCGATTTAAGGAACGTTTCCTGAACCATCAGTCGACCTTTAGTTACCCGGACAGACGTTCATCCACGAAACTCGCGTGCCACGTATGGTCCCTCAAGGACTCACGTATAGACTACTCCATTCAATGGAAAGCCATCACTAAGTCCAAGCCATACGCAAGGGGAAATCCGTCGTGTTGACTGTGTATTGACGAACGAATAAATATTCTAAAGAGATTATGCAATAGTGATTGCCTAAACACGAGAAGTGAATTTTTCACACGTTGTCCACACGTCTCGAAACACCTATTGCATAACTACAAAGCTCCGGATTGAATGAATTATTGTAACAATATCAATATTTTTTCTTATCAACTAAAAACTTTTCGGACTTTCGCAGTCATCTCCCTTACACCTCTCGCACGCATTTTAGTATTGCCTGTTTGAAGTGGCGGGTTTCGGTGCATGCGCGTTCGTACAGTTGTTCCTTCCTGTTCCGTATAACCATGCCCATTACGAGCTGAGGATCTGTTAAGGTGAAGCAATTGTTCTCGGTATGGTGAACTAACTGTTATGTAACCACTTCTACCTAACTCGTCCCATGGACTGGCTGCTCTACCACTACGGATATTACCTTCCAGTGTTATACCACTATATATATATATATATATATATATATATATATATATATATATATATATATATATATATATGAAAAAGTTTGTCCTCATCAGTGGCCATCCAACCGTCGTAGGCATTTCGTCGCATTAAAGGCCGTATACCTCAGGTTGGTGCGAGCAACGGCTAAAAAAAGTCGTTGGGACACGTAAATAAAGGGGACGCTAGGGTAAACAAACAAAATGGTTTAAGCAGCAGAAAGGAGGAAGAAGGAAACAAGTCCCAGATTTCTATGAATATAAATTCGGTGGAATCGTGAACGAGAGAATAAAGACCATCAAACGTGGTTGAAATGTGAGCAAGGAAGGAATTTCGCACAGGTCTAACGGGAGGAAGAAGGGGTCTGGTCTGCGAATTCGGTAAACATAAGTTCTGTGAAGTCGCAGACGAGAGAGAGAGAGAAAAAAATTCATACCGGCTTGGCCAAGTGCCCGCGAGAAATGGATTGTGGACAGGTCAAACGGGAAGAAAGAGGAGGAGGAGAGGTAGTTACAGAGAGTGAGTGAGTGAAAGGTGAGGAAGAGGCTAACAGGGAGAGACTGCTAGAAAGGGTAAAGACACAAAGAACGAAACAGACTGGTGGCAGCGGAGGAAAAAATATATGTGTAAATATGATAATAATGGAGCTGCGGCGCTGCAAATGGGTTACATATGAAAAAGTTTGTCCTCATCAGTGGCCATCCAACCGTCGTAAGGCATTTCGTCGCATTAAAGGCCATATACCTCAGGTTGGTGCGAGCAACGGCTAAAAAAAAGTCGTTGGGACACGTAAATGAAGGGGACGCTAGGGTAAACAAACAAAATGGTTTAAGCAGCAGAAAGGAGGAAGAAGGAAACAAGTCCCAGATTTCTATGAATATAAATTCGGTGGAATCGTGATCGAGAGAATAAAGACCGTCAAACCTGGTTGAAATGTGAGCAAGGAAGGAATTTCGCACATGTCTAACGGGAGGAAGACGGGGTCTGGTCTGCGAATTCGGTAAACATAAGTTCTGTGAAGTCGCAGACGAGAGAGAGAAAAAAAAAAAAAAAAAAAAACGTGTCCCAACGACTTTTTTTTAGCCGTTGCTCGCAGCAACCTGAGGTATACGGCCTTTAATGCGACGAAATGCCTACGACGGTTGGATGGCCACTGATGAGGACAAACTTTTTCATATGTATCCCATTTGCAGCGCCGCAGCTCCATTATTATCATATTTACATATATATATATACAGTTCCTGTACACAGCTAAGTATTCTATAAGTCTCTAGCTGTGTCATTCTCGATAAAAGCACTGGATATGTAGTCCTGATGATTTCTAACAAGAATGAAACGCGTAGATTACTTCCCTTGCTTTTATCGAGAATCTAATTGTAATACGTGACGTATTCTATTCTATAGCGATTAGGTCTTCAAAATGTTTATTATAAACATACAGAATATTTTCGAATATTCTATGTCTATATTCACATATATATCGCTATTTCAGAGCATTTATTCCAATTTCTAATTTCTGCCGGACCGGCAACCGCTCTTTCAAACCAGTTCCTGTACACAGCTAAGTATTCTATAAGTCTCTAGCTGTGTCATTCTCGATAAAAGCACTGGATATGTAGTCCTGATGATTTCTAACAAGAATGAAACGCGTAGATTACTTCCCTTGCTTTTATCGAGAATCTAATTGTAATACGTGACGTATTCTATTCTATAGCGATTAGGTCTTCAAAATGTTTATTATAAACATACAGAATATTTTCGAATATTCTATGTCTATATTCACATATATATATATATATATATATATATATATGTGTGTGTGTATGTGTGTGGATATTATATTATACTATATTAGTATGTAATTGAATGTGATTTGTGGGTAGCTCTTTATACATATGTGTGTGAACGTGTGTGCGTATGTTTTCGGGGGTGTATCGTATTAGACAGTGACTGTGGCATGCTATCAGTTTACTTTTGTAAACTGTCCAACGTAATAAATTGTTCTTTTCATTATTATTGCTGGCCAAGACACGTAATTTACACACACATATACCCCCCCCCCACATACACACATGTATATATACCTATATGCATATATATGTGTGTGTGTGTATGTATTTATATATATATATATATATATACTCACATATAAACATACACACGCACACGTATACATATATATACAGTATATGTGTGTGAGTAATTATACATACATACACACATAAGACAAGTTACTACATAGTAAAGTGACCTATTTCAGGGTATTACAACCTGAAATAGCTTTATCTGATCACGATTTTTGGCAAAGATAGTAAACCTGTTACTGGCATGTTTTCTTAATCGTTTTCATATATTCAGAAAAACCAGCTTATGTATTACAGATGTATAAGAATAAGGTGTTTTTCAGCCCCAGGTCAGCCTCGATTCCCGTGTTTGCATATAATGAAATGATTCCCAATTGGGGCCTACTAGTCTCGCTGGTTCTGCTGCTGTTTTGGTTGAAGCTGTTGCTTAGCCCCATGTATCATAGATTCATATAAGGAGGGGAAGGGAGTGCCTATGAACCGTTTCAGACCATCCGTGTTTTGATAAGATTAGAATCTGAAATACCCTTATCTGATAGTTGTGTTTGACGAGTATACTCAGCTAAACTGGCACTGACGTGTTCTCTTTAACATTTTCACCTTTTCAGAGAACCTAGGAATAGTTTTAGTTGATGGGTGTTGTAGAAGAGTTAGTGCTATGGTTAAGTAATGCAATACTCCAGAATTGATGTAATTCTGTTATTACATAGCCAGGTACACCAATACTATTTGGTCGAAATGTGAATCAATAACCAACATACCAGAGGTGTAAGTTGCACATTAGTTGATCAAATATATTTTCTTATAACCAAACATTAATCTGGCCATTTAATTCCGTTGTACAACTGACTACTACCATATCGCATATTTTGCCCTATTCAATAAAACAGTAACAAAATAGCTGTGTTTGAAACGGGTTGTTAGTTTAACGCTTGGCATAGTTGTAAGGAGTCTTTACGTTTCGAAAGTTAGACCGTTATCGGAAGATAGAATAACTGATAGAATGAGATAGTGAAGGAAAACCGAGAATAAGAAAAAGAAGCAACGGTAAACAGTTTATGGGAGGTAAATGTTTTACAGTAGGAAAGCATGTTTTTTTCAGGCAGCCATGTTGGGGAAGCGGTGGTACGTATGTATATGTATAGGCGGCGAATTGGCAGAGTCGTTAAGAAGTCGGATAGAATGCTTTATGGTATTCGTCCCACCTCATTACACTCTCTGAGTTAAAATCCCGCCGTGGTCAACTTTGCCTTTCCTTCTTTCGAGGTTGATAAAAACGTATCAGTCCAGTACTGGGGTCCATTCTTCCTCTATAGAAAAAATCGGCTGTGTTCGGACCTGGCTATCGTCAGCAACGTATACCTTCCTGCCAGATGATTGAACGTCTGAAAGTATATACTTTCCTTATGCATATTAAGGGCTGAGTAGCCTAATTTGCTTATCGAGTGAGTTAATCGAGTGAGTTAACAACAAATGTTATATTGGTCAAATCTCCATTTGACGATGTAAATTGGAGAAATTGGGTCAACCGCAACCCTATACACGCAAGTAAATTCAGTTCAATGTTCTGCTATACGTATATCGATTGAATTGTAAATAATGTATGTTTTAGTATATACACATCCATATCGCCTAAAAAAAGTGAAGAGCAAGTAGTCCGCTCATATCGAACTCTGTATGTGCCGTTGTCCCATTGAGAATCTGATTCCCCAAATCTGTGCGTGCAAGCAACCGCCATGTAGGCCACCAAGGGGCTCTGTGTAGGGTTGGGTATTAGAGTTAAGGTGTCACTATGTGCGTTTTCCCGTCATATGGGCCCTTCGGCTTTTAAGATAGGTGTTTGAGTGGTGGAAGTGTGTTACCCAACACAGAAATAAAATAAAATAAAAGAAAATAAAAAGAAAATAAAACAGAATAGCAAAACCCCGAGGATGTGTGTAAGCCCATTAATGGTGTGTAAGTAATATTGTCCAATCAGTAACCGTGAGCACTCCATGGTTAGATGAACACGGATCAAAACCTAGTGTAGTGTTCAATTGATAGGATCATGACCAGTCATAACTGTGGGAACTTCGTGTCTAAAGAAACCGGGTACTGTGTGTAGAGTCATGTATAAAGAGCGTAATCGGTCTTAACTGAGTGTGTAATAGGTTTAACTATTTACTAACCGAGAGAACTCAATGGTTAGGGTATTTTAAAATAATGGTGAAAGCGCGTAATCGGTCTTAACTGAGTGTGTAATCATTCTAACTATTTACTAACTAGATATTCTAAAGTAGTGGTCAATGTGCACTCAGCCGTGAGAACTCTGTGGAAACAAACCGAGTACAGTGTGTAAGTGCGCAAACGATCTAATCTGTCTACTACCTGAGTGTGTGATTGTCTGTTATTTGCTAATTGAGAGAACTCTATGGCTAAGGTAAAAAGAGGCGAGTTAGTGGTAGGTTACTTTCCAAAAATCCTGCGGAAGGTTTTCGAGGTTCTATGTTGGCAGTTGTTGAAAAACTCCGCTCTCCTATTGATTAATAGAGGGCCGCCTCTAATAATATTAAAGGTTTCAGCTATACATAAATTACAGACGCTCGTGCTGCCGTTATAAGGCTGGGCTGAGCAAATTATGGACCAGGATAAGGAGTGCTCTATATTCTGTTGTTTAAGCTTCCAGACTAATTCAGAAAGCGCCGTGCTATTTTTTTTATCTAATCTATTAAAGGTATGGCGGTGATTATACCATCTATCCTTAAATTCAATGGAAGTTGCCCCAACATACCTGAAGTTTCTATCTAAAGTGGAGACCTTACAGTCGTAGACTATGTTTTTGGTGAGGCATTTCCCAGCCATGGGGCAAGTGGCGGTGTTCCTGCAATTACATTTTCTGTTATCGTGATTATTCGTGATTATTCGTGATTATTCGTGATTAAAATGATTGGAAATTTATACCATGCCTTCGGATCTTTATTTTGATACAAATACTCCGTTTTGCATCATCTAGCTTTTCCCATAAATGGAATTGGAGATGTACAAAAGAGTGGAGAACTTAATATTGCTAACAAAAGTTAATTTGACCGTATGACACAACCAATAATACACCTTACTATATAACAACTATATATATATATATATATATATATATATATATATATATATATATATATTAATATTATATATATATCTTAGTAAACTAGGTGTTGACGAATGGCTTGTGAGAGCTATACAAGCCATGTATAAAGAAACAGTCAGCAAGGTTAGAATTAACAACGAATATAGTGAAGAGTTTAGTGTAAAAGTTGGTGTACATCAGGGCTCTGTTCTTAGCCCCCTACTATTTATGATTGCCCTTCAGGCTATAACAGTGGAGTTCAAGACCGGCTGCCCATGGGAAGTCCTATACGCAGATGATCTAACGCTCATAGCCGAATCAATGGCCGAGCTAGAGAAGAAATTCCAAACATGGAAGCACGGCCTAGAATCAAAAGGGCTTAAAATTAACCTGGCAAAGACTAAAGTTCTAGTTTGTAGGAAAGAAAATAAGGCGACGGTCCCTTCCGGGAAATGGCCATGCTCAGTGTGTAGGAAAGGCGTAGGTAGAAACTCCATTTTATGTCCCAAATGCAAAGTATGGGTGCATAAAAGATGTAGTGGGATCACAGGTAAGCTAACTAAGAACATAGATTTTACATGTGGCCGGTGCTCTGGTGCAATAAGTAGCAGCAAGTGCCCACAAAAATACTAGCTCTTTCAATTGCACAGAGGGTTCTATAGAAATAGTGGACAGCTTCGGTTACCTGGGTGACAAAATCAGCAGTGGGGGAGGGTGCTCTGAAAGTACAGTAGCTAGAGTCAGAACTGGATGGAAAAAGTTCAGAGCTTATACCACTATTAGCCACTAAAGGGTTCTCCCTAAAAATTAAAGGCAGGTTGTATGATGCCTGCATACGAACAGCAATGTTGCATGGCAGTGAGACCTGGGCATTGTGTGCAGAGGATATACGCAGACTAGAGAGGAACGAAGCTTGCATGCTCCGCTGGATGTGTAATAGTAACATACGTGAACGGCAAAGCATAAGCGAACTAAGGAAAAAATTAGAAATAAGAGGGATCAGATGTTGTTTACTCGAGAGAAGGCTACGTTGGTATGGTCACGTGATGCGCATGAAAGACGACAGCTGCATAACAAAGTGCAGGGCAATAAAGATAGACGGTAGCTACGGAGTAGGCAGACCCAGAAAAACCTGGGACGAGCTGATAAATTCCGACCTCACACAATTACACCTCTCCAAGACAATGTCACTGGACCGAGACCTTTGGCGGTACTCAGTAATAGAGAAGACCCGCCTTACCTAAATACAAAGTAAAACCTACTACAGTCAGTAGGCATCTCAAACAAAATACACCCCCGTCCCACCACCCCCACCCCATCCACACCGCCCCTTTCAATGTAAAGTTATGTTGGTGCCACAACATCCAGGCCGAAACAAATGAGATCGTGTAGGTGTCACGACAAAAAAAACACAGTCCACGCTGTAATGTGGCCGTGTACGCAACACGGTAAAAACCTCCCAGACCCACACTGTAAATGTGGTTGGTGTTAGGAAGGGCATCCAGCTGTAGAAAACCCGCCAGACAGTCCACGCTGTAATGTGGCCGTGTAGGCAACACGGTAAAAACCTCCCAGTCCCACACTGTAAATGTGGTTGGTGTTAGGGAGGGCATCCAGCTGTAGAAAACCCGCCAGACAGTCCTATGCGAGCAAGACAATCACTCTTGCCTCAAGTGGGAAAACCCCCGTCCAAACCCATGCAAGCGTGGAACACGGACGTTAAACGATGATGATGATGATGATGATGATGATCTATATATAATCAAGGTTTAGCAAATAGAGAAAAAGTTTTAAAATAAATTTCAAAAAGTTTACTTTACTTACTATATTTACCCTTACCGCGCGGTTTCAAGTCTCAAAATAAATGGATAATACATATGGAACACCATTGAGTAGGAAACTTTCGTCAGAGGGTTCTTCTCACTCGGAGATTATAAAATTCCCGAGTTCAAATCACGAACTGGTGCCATACAGAATTCCCGGATGAGAGTGTATGATAAGGAAACAATCTTGTCTATTGCACTAGAGAAGATTGTTTCCTTATCATACATATATATATAAAGATTTATATATATATATAAAGATTTATATATATATATATATATATATATATATATATATATATAAAGATATATGGAGCGGCTGTTCTATTTCGCCCCACTCGCCCCCTCCCCCCCAGCTCTGGCGCTGACCGGGGCTGCCGGTCAACAGCAGCCTTCGTCAAGGCCAATGTCTCGTCATTTGGGCGAGCGCCCATTCCAAGCATATTTATATATTTATATATATATATATATATATAAAGAAAAAGAGATGAAATCGAAAATGCAACTCACAGATGTAAGAAAAACCACAGACCCTCCTTCTCAACTCACCTTTTGAAAAGCAGAAGAACTGCGAAACCGGTAAAGGAACCAAATAAATATATATATTTTTTTTTAAAATAAGACTCCAGTTGCATTTTCCATTTCATCTCTTTTTCTTTATACTTTCACTCGTGTAGGACACCTCGGTTATTTTTCATTTTGTAAAAAAAACCTCACTTTCTAATATATATATATATATATATATATATATATATATATAATCAAAGTTTAGCAAATAAGAAAAGGTTTCAAAATAAATTTCAAAAAATTCACTGTACTTACTATGGTTACCTTTACCGAATTGGTTTCGAGTCTCAAAAGTAAATGGATAGTCCTTGCGGGCTTCCATTGAAAAGATAAACTCTCGTCAGAAGGTTCTTTTCACTCGGAGAATATAAAATTCCCGAGTTCAAATTACGAACTGGCGCTATTCAAAATTGTTCCCGAGATGAGAATGAATGACGTGGAAGCAATTGTGTCCAGTGCCGTGTGTAAAGATAGAAGGCAGGGGCAGGGAGGTCAATCTACTACCACTATAAATAGCAGTAGTCAAAACGACAAGGTTTCATCTCGACCAGGGGGAGATTAATAATAATGAAATATATATCCCTACACGCAAAAAACGCATAGGGACACGTGTATTATCCAACCATATGCCAATGTGGTTCAATAGCAGGTTAATAAATTAACGAGCCAGAACATATATAATCAAGGCTTAGCAAATAAGAAAAAATTTCAAAATAAATTTCAAAAAATTCACTGTACTTACTATGGTTACCTTTATCGAATCTGTTTCGAGTCTCAAACATAATTAGAAAGTCCTTGCGGGCTTCCATTGAAAAGATAAACTCTCGTCAGAAGGTTCTTTTCACTCGGAGAATATAAAATTCCCGAGTTCAAATTACGAACTGGCGCTATTCAAAATTTTTCCCGAGATAAGAATGAATGGTGTGGAAGCAATTCTGTCTAGTGCCGTGTGTAAAGATAGAAGGCAATATATATATATATATATATGTCCCTGTGTGTGTGTGTGTGTGTGTATGTCAGGTCACATATGAACGTTACTGGTAACAGATAACCAATCTTCAGTTCGTCGATGACTAAAATGGCAATCTCACCAGGCCTGCTTTGTGTTTAATTTTTAGACATTCTATAGCAGGAGTGTCAACCATGCTACTCAAGAATGTAAAGATTTTAGGGGCCGAAGGCTGCTTTCAAAGAAAAACATTTTCACTGGCTGAAGCTCACTTCTCAAAGGATAAAAAGCTGTTTCCGAAAGTAAAAGATGTTCATAACCTAAAGCCAGTTATTCAAGGGAAAGCATCTTCGCAGCCTAAATCCTGCTCCTGGAAGAAATTTTGAACTTTACTTTGAGAACAAAGCAAAAATATTTTAGCTGGCTGGAAACTGAATTTAAGAGAAAATAAATTTTCATACGCAGAAGAAGTATTCTCATAGGTAAATTTTCGTTGTTTCTGACTGCTTCCAAAGGTATAATTTTGTCCGGGGTGAGTTTTATGTCATTTGAAAACATTTCCACGGTTTCAAGCTTACTTTGCAAGGGAAAATATTTTCATAGGCTTCAAAATGCTTCTCAAAAGGAATAATTTTCATAGGCTTGTGACTGCTTTCCTAAGAAAAAGATTTCACAAGCTGAAGACTTATTCTCAGAGGAAAATATATGTCTACCGGCTGAAGAGTGCATTTTCAAACGAAATATTTCCATAGGTTGAAAAAGAAATTTCATATGCAATTGCTTCTCCATGAAAAAATGTTCACTATTCTGAGGTCCGCATTTCAAAGGTGAAAATTCCATTGACTGAAATCTGATCTGAATGTGCAACATTTTGACATGTTCAAATTTCTTTCTGAAAGGAAATATTATTTTGCAGATGAAAATAATTCGCACAGGCAAAAGCCTGTTTCTTCAAAGACAAAAAAATTGAAACCTATATCACATTAAGTTTCCTTCTCAAAGGAAAAGATTACACTGGTTGAAGATGGACTTTTAAAGAGAAAAATGTTCACAGTCTAAAGATAGACTCTGACAAGGGAAATTTTCCAGTCTGAAGTCTTCTTCTCAAATGAAAAACATTTACACTGTCTGACGACAAAGAAATTTCATTGACTGAAGACTGCTTCTCAAAGGAAAAGGATTTAAAGTTTATAGCCTGCTTTTAATAGAACATGTTTTTTGTTTGTTTTGTTTGTTTTTTACAGATAATTTCCTACTTGTCAAAGAAGAACATATTCACAACCGAAGTTTTGTTTCGAGAAATAAAATAGTGTTCTCGGCCTGAAGCTGATTTAGAAAGGAAAACATCGACAGAAGCCTACTTTTTAAAAGTAAACGTCTTAAAAGGCTTGTCTTCTCAAAGGAACAAAACCATTTTCACAGGCAAAAGTTTGTTTTATACAACGATAAATTTTCACAGACAGAAATCTGCTTCCGAACGCGAAACAATTTCTGTCTGAAATATACTTCTGAAAGGAAATGTTATTTACAAACAAAATAATGTTTTTTAATGAAAATAATTTTCTCTAGATGATGCCGAATTCAGAAAGAAAAACAAGTGCTACCTAGTTCTTCTTTCTGAAAGGACAACATTCTTTCAGCCTGGAAAGATAAGATTCTGAAACATAAAAATTCCGTAGCCTGAAGACCGATTCTGAGAATACAAAATGTTCGCAATCTAAAGATTGCTTTTCAAAAGAAAATTGTCCACGGCTGAAAATTGTTTTTCAATGAAAAACATTTCATAGACCTTAGAATTCTCACGAATTGAGGATTGATTTAAAAGGAAAAACATTTCACATGATCATACAATGTTATTATTGCTGTTGCTCGTGTTGCTTTTGTTGTTGTTTTTGTTGCTTTTGTTGTTTTGTTTTCTTGTTCATAGCTCAGATCAAACTAATTTATGTTCAAACATGGTCCTGTTGTGATCATCTCACCTATTCTTTTTGAGATTTAGTATCTACAGTTCTTTAGTTCATTGTGCTATTTCTGTTAGTTTGAGCAATATTTTGCTTCAAACACTGCAAACAATTGCACTAGAGGCTCTCTCCTTGATTTAATAGACTCAAAACAAAACAGTATTCTTTTGCTTTTGATTGTTTTTTGTTGTTTGTGTTTCTTTCTTTAATATTTATTCTTAATTTTTGTACAAACGGTCTAATGCACATTGAAATTGATTGGATAATACGAGCAAAAAAAAAAAAGAATCACCACATTAACACAAGTAGTAATTTCCTGAGTGCTAAATCACTCTATCCTATTGCGTCTGTTGCATTAGCAAACGACGTTACAATGTTTTATAGGTTTGACCAATATTGCAATGTTATTACAACGAGTCGTGAGGTTAAAAAATTGATTCGCAATTTTGAAACAAAGCAGTTCATTTAAATCGGTTAAATTTTAAGATTTTTCAAATGTGCTTTTATATATATATATTTTTTTTTTTTATTTCATTTTAAAAACCAAAATTAATATTATGTATTTTCATTAATTCTTCTATACATTCTATTTTATATATTGTTATCTATTTCTTCATTTCTTTGTTTCTTTCTTATTTTTCAAATCACATGACTGACTTAAATTTATTGTTTCTTATTTTTTCTAATGTATTCTATATTCGATTTTCTTCCGAACTGTCTCATTGATTCAAATTTCACGGTTCGGTTCGTTATTGTAACAAGCTCAGTACATTTGCATTTCTTTTCTATTGTAACTAAGTTCTGTTGTTTATTTTCAATTTCCTGTCTTGTGTAAAATGATGTTGAATTAACAGATATTGATTAATTCTTTAGGTTTTTGTTCAGTCTTTTCTAAAAAGTACGCATTTTATGTGTATGATATATATATATATATATATATATATATATATACATATGTATGTATGTATGTATGTATGTATGTATGTATGTGTGTGTGTTTGTGTGCGTGTATGTGTATGCATATATGTATGTATATAAATATATATATGCATATATATATACATACATATATGCATACACACGCACACACACACACACACAAACAGAAATATATATATATATATATATATATATATATATATATATTGCATGTGTGTATATAAAGAGGAAAAAGAGAGAGTGATTCTATTTGTTCACCGATAATTATTGAAAAGCTTGAAATAATTTGAATAATTCGAAAACACTTCTCATAATAAAGATTTTCATGAATAAAATTCGGTGTATATATGTAGATGAACAGATTCGGCGCTCCTACGTAATAAATAGCTGATGACAGACGAGAGATGCGAGGTTCGGTTCTTCACACACTCTTCTGTCCATTTTTATCTGTCTCCAGGGGTAGCTTACTTCATTTTCTCAATCATTATTTATGGGCGTTGGATTGGCAGTATCGGTAGAGGGTCCGACAGCATGCTTTACAGCAAAGAGTTACGGCCCTTAATGGTCTGAGTTCAAATCAGGCCGAGGTTAACTTTGCCTTTCATCCTTACGGGGTTGATAAAATAAAATATCAGGGGATGATTGGTATAATTGCTGGCCTTGTGCCAAAAGTAGAAACAATTATTTATGGGGAATTGGCAGTATCGGTAGAGAGTCGGACGCCATGCTTTCTAGCATAGAGTTACGTCCCTTTATGGACTTAGTTCAAATCCCGCCGAGGTTAACTTTGCCTTTCATCCTTACGGGGTCGATAAAATAAAGTACCAGTAATGTACTGGATAATTGCTGGCCTTGTGCCAAAAGTAGAAACAATTATTTATAGTGATCGACTATTGTTGCAGTCACTTGTTGGGGTATGCTTACATTTCAAATTTTAAATTTTCTCAATTCTAAAATCAACCGGATTGTTTATATATGTATATATGTATATATAAATATACATAAGTATGTGTATGTGAGCGTGTCTGTGTGTGTGTGTGTGTGTGTGTGTGTGTGTGTGTGTGTGTGTGTGTGTGTGTGTGTGTGTGTGTGTAGGGTCTAAAGGGGGGTTGGGTAAAGACAATCTTTGGTCACGAATGACCATTGGATTTGCAACTAGCATGTTCCCCTCCGAGGCACAATCCATGCAATGTTGTTTGAGGAAGACCAGTACTCGCCCCTGTTTTCCAGGCTTCCCTCTCTATGCCATGGATGTTATCCTACAGAAAGGCAAATCCAAATACAGCTTGGCACTAGTGACGTCGCAACTCATTTCTTCAGCTGAGTGAACTAGAGCAACGTCAAATAAAATGTCTTTCTCAAGAACACAACGCAAAGCCCGATCCGAGAACTCACATGCTCATGATTGTAAGACCGACGCTCTAAGTATTTTGTATATCTAGCGATATATGGTATGTTTAGTAAGCCTTCAGCCATGAATTTGGAAACTAAAGGAATATGTATTTAATCCCAGAAAGAAAAATTTTATATAATTTGATCGGCTGAAACTAGAACTGACAACTGCTTACAGCTTATTACGTGGGCTTCATGCTGTTCGTCAGGTCGTCATTTTGCAACAGATTTTGAAGTGTTTAACTTTACTGGTTAGCAGCTTATGACACATTTTGATCTCTTGATTCCACATGCATTGATGTGAAGGCTTATACACGCATATACATATATGTGTATGTGTGTATGTATTTACTTTTGTGTGTATGTAAGCGTTTAAGCTATTTATTTCGTAACACTATCATGACTTTTTTATCATAATGGTGGCATCCTTGAGAAACTGATTCTTTATGGTGCAGATTACACAGAGGCGAATTATTGGACTTTAAAACATCGCAGATTTATACAAACTTGTATAATTGTTTTCAATATGTGACAATCTCTGCGATAAATAAATAAATCACTAAATAACATTGCAGTGTAGCAGCGTTGTGAAAATATATAAAGCGCTTGTGAAGGACTGCGTGATACGTATGTTGTTATGGCCTGTAACAGGATTTGACGTCGAGGAAGGTGGACTATCTTCTTCTTCGCCCACTTATTCCTGAGAGGGTCATGGGGGCAGAGTCTTCAAACACTTTTTCCAGAGGGTCCTATCAGAAGCAACCGTCTCCAGTTGATCCGGATGGATCCCCAAGCAAGACAAGCCAAGCTCTGCCTGAGCAAACTGAGGACATTAAGACAGTGTGGGGATTGTTCAGTGCAGCAGTTTCTGCTACAGCTAAGGTGGACTGATTAGTAGAAAATGGAGTCGTAGTTATTTTCTTGGTGTTGTCAAAACAGGAAGTGTAAAACACTAGGTTTATCAGTTTGTCTAACTGTAAGATGAAACTATTCTTATATAGGAGAATAGGATGCATTACTAGAAGAAAGGGGCACAAAGTATGGCTATCACTGGCCTTTTTTATATTCTTTACTGTCGCCACATAAATATATTATGACATTGTACTAATATGATAGAAACCAATATTAAATCATAAAATAAAAACCTTCATTCCACTATAATGTTGAATGCAAGGAAAATATCAAATGCAGTTTATGTGTTTTGTGGTATTTTAGCTGGATTTTTCGGTACTGGGAAAGACTAAGCTATATAAAGAAAAAAATCTGTAGAGAATATTTGTTTCATTTGTTTCTTTCTGAACTTTTCCCTCCACTTTTATTACATTCTATCAGAACGTATGTAGTTTTTTTCTTTTTTTTCTTTCTTTCTTTATTTATTTTCAAGAGTATTTTTTCTGCAGTTTAGCTCAATGTAAGTTTATATTACATGCGTTCTTTAATTTTTATCTTTATTTTTTTACTCTTTGACATTTCCTTTGTTTCTTTAGACACTTTAGATTGCAGATATTTTAAGACCATCTATCTATCGATCTCTCCCACTTTCACCTCTCTCTCTCTCTCTCTCTCTCTCTCTCTCTCTCTCTCTCTCTCAAATAAGGTGTGGTAAGATAACAGGTGGACCATAACGCAACAGAATACTCGATACTTGGGGTAGTAGAGTGGGTAATATGTAAAGATTCAGGACTCCGACGGCTGAGCTCCTGCCGTTTCGACAGCTAGAACCGAACGTTCGAATCTAGCTGTCGAAATGGCCGGAGCTCAGCCGTCGGGGTCCCGAATCTTTTCATATATATATATATTATAAGATTGTAGGGAAGTTGAACGCAGAAATACCCGTAAAAGAGCCGGCTGCTATGATGATCTTAGCAAAGAGTCGGGTTAAACAAAATCCCTTAATGAATGGACGAGCAATCAAAGAAGAGAAAGAGAAAATCCGGGGGTGGGGAGAAGAAGAAGAAGAAGAAGAAGAAGAAGAAGAAGAAGAAGAAGAAGAAGAAGAAGAAGAAGAAGAAGAAGAAGAAGAAGAAGAAGAAGAAGAAGAAGAAGAAGAAGAACGCGGGAACGAAAATGAAAGAGCGTATATTGTTGACATGGAGAAGTAAGAATAGGGTAACAGTGGAGATACTCAGCATTAAATAACATGATATGATTTCGCACGATAAAGAAGGATTGTGTATTTTAGGCTATCTCTTACAACAGAATCAAAATTTCTGTTAGTGTGACGTGTGTAGGTAGACAACAAGACATCACAGAACAAAACAATACAGCTGTAGAATAAACGCATCAACTCTGGACTGCGACAGGCAGGAAAGAGGGAGTCACGTCTTCTGGAGATAACAGCGGCAGCAGGTGAGTTGACGGCGAAAGTAGTAGTAGAGGTGGCAGTAGTAGGGAAAAAGGGAAAGAAATAAAGAGTTATCCGTCCATCATAGAAAGCCAGATTCGCTTATTATATGTATGTAAACAACATGATATGAAACAATTTAGAGCGTTGAGTGTGTAAGTATTTCATACAATTGTAGAAACCTCGAGCGAAAAATAACTGTAAAACAGCCGTTTACTATGATGATCACAGCAAAGAGTCGAGTTAAACTGTTATCACATTCTTACGTCTCCATATCAACGCTATACGTTCTATCACTTTCATTCCATCATTCCTTCTCGTTCTATCGCTTTCTCTCTCTCTCTCTCTCTCTCTCTCTCTCTCTCTCTCTCTCTCTCTCTCTCTCTCTCTCTCTCTCTCTCTCTCTTCTTTCTCTCTCTCTATGTCTCTCTCTCCCTCTCTTTCTCTCTCTATCTATCTATCTATGTATCGCTCCCTCTCCCATCTCTCATTATATGCGATACGCTCTATTACTTTCATCCCCTCTCTCTTCTCTGACCGTTCCTCCGTTCATTAAGGGATTTGTTTAACCCTAGTCTTTTCTGTGATCATCAGCCGCATGATTTACAGCTATTTCTGTGTTCGAGTTCCCTAAAATGTTCTGAAATATTTACACACTCAACCCTCCCAATTATTTCACATCATGTTTATATATTTACTTTGTAACTTCCCTCCTTGGGACCCTCGTTACTCCCTATCGGAGTTCCTGTTCTCCCCTATCCGAAATTTCCTGATGAAGAACTTATGTCCGAAACGTTGAATCCTCCTCTACTTTCACCAAGCGTGAATATAACTATGTACAATCGCCTCCTGTGTTTTGTTCGTTCATCTTCAACTGTGTGTGTGTGAGTGTGTGTGTGTATCCCGGGTAACCAGAGAAAGTAAGGTACTCAATACATAGCAGAGTATAAATATTTAAGGAGTAGAACAGTTTCATTCGAAGGAAATCATCATTTCCTGATGATTTCATTCGAATGAGACAATTCTAGTCCTGTAGAAGCTATTTCTATATTATATATATATATATATATATATATATATATATATATATATATATATATATATATATATATATATATATATATATATATATATACATATATATATATATATACATATATATATATATATATATATATATATATATATATATATATATATATATATATATATATATATATATATATAGTAATAATAGTAAATTTGAAGACTAAAGTTCAAAGAGGGCTCGATAAGGATAAATATATATATATATATATATATATATATATATATATATATATATATTAAACAGATTAAAGTTTAAGCAAAGAATCGCTGCTTTCACCCTTAACGGGATCTTCTGAAACTAAAAAAATCAATCTGTGAACGCAGAAGGAAACATTTCGAAAAACGTTGCAACAGAAGGAAGACAGGAAGACGATACTTTGGTTCGTGGAGACGTTCCCTGGCAATGAACGAAAAAAAAAACGAAGATAATACGTCATTATTTGGAGCGGTGAGAACATTTACACGAGCCTTCTTTGGATGTTAGTCTTCAAATTTATTATTATTACTATATATATATATATATATATACATATGCATAAACATATAAATAGAAAGGGAGACAGAACAGAGAGATAAGCCTTTGAGGCTATATTCTTTTCGCCATTATTCTGATTTCTGGTTTGTGTGTTTTTCACATCGACTGATATTCAATTCCCATTATCAAGTTCACTGTTCAGTAAAGTCAGTATCATATACCGTATATTACAGGGAAAACAGGTACAATTCAAACCGATAGTAGTGGCCTAATCGTAGTTTGACGGCATGACAGCTAATTACAGAATACCAAATATAGGTACTGCCCAATCTCATGTTGTTCGGTTTATAGCTCGTGAGATGTTGTCCCTTTTGTAACTTGTACGTAAATGTCTTATTTAAACGCTTGCATGTAAACACGATTTCTAATTTCTTTTTCAAAACATCGAAGTTTTATATGAGAATGTAGTATGTTTCACTTATGCAGAGTATATACTTCTTTTATCTGTTTACATACAGAGGTGGAGTTTCTAAAATTGACTTATAAATGTTGGTTTAATAGATTTCTTTCTCCGTGAAATTGATTACATTCTCCTTCAAACCCCAGATATATTGGATTATGGGGATGATTTTACATTTATCTCTCCTACTTAGATTTAATGGGATGTTTCAAGGTCTATTAGGTTAGTTATGACAGTGATTTTTAAATTTAATTCTCTAAATATTCTTGAATGTATCTATATATGGGATGAGTGTGTATGTGCATGTGTAGGTTTCTACGTGTTCTTATACGCATTCTTTTCATTTCCCTCGAGGAAAATGTCTGCTGATGGGATAATGCTAGAAATCAATATTTAAACCGTATAGAAATAATTTTTCCGCTTGTTGAATTTGAGAAAATATCAAATGTCGTTTATCAGGAATGATATTTTGTATGGAGCCTTCAGATTTGTAAGAAATAAATAAGTAAATAAATAAATAAATAAATAAATAAACGTAAAGGAACTGTCGAGAAATATATTTCATTTTTATTCTTCGCTGTTTTCATCCGTATGCATTTTTTACTATCATAAATATGTCGAATGTAAATAGGATTTTCCCCAATACAGATAAATTGTTTGAGTGTGTGTGTGTGTAAGTATGAGAATACGAGGGCGAATTTGCAGGGTTGTTAGAACGTTGGATAGAATGATTCGTGGTATTCTTTCAATCTGTGCGATCTGAGTTCAAATTTCACCAGGTCAACTTTGCTTTTCATCCTTTCGAGATCAATAAATATAGTATATGTCCAATACTAGGGTCGATCTTTATTCAATCCCTCTTTTTCATTTTCCCTTTCTTTGGAAGTAATCGGCTTGTTCAGATCTGGAAAGAGATGTGTGCCGCCAAGTTTAAATGCCCAAGATACGCCATATGTCATTGCGATGCCCCTATGATTCCATCAGGAAATCAGAACCCATAGTGAATGATATTAGAGGATTTCTTCGTCTCTTTGTGATAGTAGTTTAAGAATATCAGTGTTAATAGATTTTAGCAGAGAAGATATGGCATACTGGGTATCACTTGCAGCTTGGCATCAAAATTAGAGTCGGTCGAGAAAGTTATCTTCCTGTTTCACCATATACCGTCTACACTCGATCGTCAGCAACGTTACCATACTATATCGAATGTAGTAAACAGGTGAAACATCTACGCAAACTAAACTTAGTTGGTGGAGAATTAACGTTCAGAAGAAAAATTAAGTGCAGTTAAAATATTGTAAGGACCACAAATTTCCACTTAGTAGAAACTAAATATATTTTTCTGTCGGTTTAAAAATATAAAATAGACACATTCTGCTGATAATCAAATATTTTACACATATTAGGGGGGAAATCAATTAAATTAACGAATAATTTATGTAAATATGATGCGCATAGATTACATAACTGATAGTTTATATAAATACGTCTAGCTTAGATTACATTAAATTGAATTCTATTGACTTGTTTTAGAATAACATTCATTTCTAGACTAAGTTCCTATTGATCTTATTCAATTAAAAACAAACTGAAACATTATTTCAGGAATCAGTTCAATATAATACTGAACAGGGAAATTACCTTTCTTTGACTTAAACTATCGTTAAACATTTATAGAGCTACTACTCTCTTCCTGTAGCATTGAATTCATAATTTCCAATATGGACTCATCCAATGACTATAAGGCTTTCTTTATTAACCACAAGGGTTTATCCAATGACTATAATAGAGTCCCATTTCATATAGTCCTATTTCATATAGCGCTATGTTTTCCCCACAAAACTATAAATGAATTTATATTCGAAATAAAATTATTTCTGTAAAACATCAACAGCCTTCCGTCACATAACAGATGCGTGCTGTGTTTTCCGCAGGCATCAACGTCTACTTCTTTCCGTGCTAAAGGTTGGTTTACCAGACTTACTCGACGAGTTTATAATTCATATGTATTGAGGGTGCTCTTCGTAAGAAAAGCTAGCAGATTGTCAAAACGTCAAACTTGCTCAGTTTCTTGAACCTACAGGTATATATATGTATATATATATGACTCCCATGTACGTCAATACTCATCTTTTTCCATTTATCTGAGGGTTCTAAACACCATTATGAGGCTAAAATTCCTTTAGTCAAAAATACGGTGAAAGCTATTCTATTTTCTAATTTCAAACCTGCTCACTGTTTCAAAAACATACTTACTTCTATATATATATATATATATATATATATATATATATATATATATATATATATATATATATATGTACATATATATATATATATATGGCAGGACATTGACCTGTCCGTCCCTGCCTTCTGTCTTTACACACGGCACTAGACAAAATTGGTTCCTTCCTCATTCACTCTCATCAGGGAACAGTTTTGTATGGCGCCAGTTTGTGATTTGAACTCGGGAATTTTATATTCTCCGAACGAGAAGAACCTTTTGACGAGAATCCCCTTCTCCATGGTGGTCCGCCAGGATTATCCATTTATTTTGGGATTTGAAACCGCGCGGTAAGAGTACATATAGTAAGTACAGCGAACTTTTTAAAATTTATTTTAAAACTTTTTCTCTATTTGTTAAACCCTGATTTTATATATATATATATATAGAGAGAGAGAGATTACAATAATCAAAGTTCAGTTTAAGCCATTTATTTGCTTACAATTGTTTCCTCCAAACCGAGGTTTGGATTCTTCGGAGCAACTATTTACTGATCTATAACATACTTGACCTCCTTTTCAACCCAAGAGACACATAAAACATATGCGCATATTGATCAACAGTGGGGTGACATTCATCATATATAAACATGAGAAGAAAGAAGAATACTGCGTGGTTGCAGATGGGTTACATATGCTAAAATTAGTCCCTCGTCAGTGATTTGCCAACCATCATTGATATTTCATCGCATTATATATATATATATAAGGGGCGGTGGATTGGCAGTATCGGTAGAGGGTCGGACGCCATGCTTTCCAGCATAGTTACGTCCCTTTACGATCTGAGTTCAAATCCCGCCGAGGTTGACTTTGCCTTTCTCCTTACGGGGTCGATAAAATAAAGTACCAGTAATGCACTGGGTGATTGCTGGCCTTGTGCCTAAAGTAGAAACAATTATATATATATATATATATATATATATATATATATACGTGTGTGTGTTTGTGGTAAATGGAGTGTTCTTATACAATCTTAAATTATAAACCTCCTCGTGAAAATGTAAGCGATTGTGAATCTATATTATTATTCTCTACAAACACAAAATAACATAGAGATTGCCGTTATATGTTTTACGGCTAGAGGCCCGTCCATTGAAAGACAAGTACCCTTATCCGTCCGCTCACGACAAACTACTTACAGTTTTATATAAAACACAATTCAGAACTAAACTAATGTTACAAGTTTAATTTGTATAACGTCTATCCGTTGGTGAGGTTCTTGCTTAGCAAATCTTTAAGCTCAGCACAGCATATATTATTAGAAATGCTCATTAGAAGCTAAAACTTTTTGAATCGTAACTCTGAGTTTCACTCCCGATTGACAAAATGTAAGCAAACACATTGAAATATAATTATACAGTCAGCTTTGATTGCATGCCGGAAAAAATGTGTCATATATCCAAATCATTATCATGCCAAGAACACGTGGTAGTGTTAATTACTCAGGTCTGAAATCAATATGTTCATGTGTACTCTACAACGCGTAAAAACATGCGGGCGAAGAAAAATCATTTTATGAAGCTGAAAAATTAGTGTTGATAAATAAACTTTAAACATTATCAAATTTTATCAATAGAAATTGTTTCTTTTGCTTACATTTGTTTTTATATACACATGGTACTGAAGGCATTCAAACATTAATATATCGTGTACTGTGCATTGTAATAATTGAATTATATGACGCATATTCTCGATATGCTGTTGTCTAACCATATTTTGGTAAGTTGGCGAATAGATTCGCTTAAACATTTTTGCACTGGTTCCTTATTTAAATTGAACAATCCAGAACATAAAACTCGGAGATTCGTGAGTTTTCATGTCTAATGAAAATATATAGACTGTAACATATGTTCTGAATACTTTTCCTCAATTCGTAAACATATATGTTCACAAATCCATATATATGTGTGTGTGTGTGTGTGTGTCTGTGTGTATACATGTGTATATATATATATATATATATATATATATATATATATATATATATATATTTATATATATATATACATTATATATATATATATATATATATATATATATATATATATATATATATATATATATATATATATATACATGTATATATATATATATATATATATATATATATATATATATATATATATATATATATATATATATATATATATATATACATGTATATATAGATATAGATATATATATATACATGTATATATATATATATATATATATATATATATATATATATATATATATATATATATATATATATATATATATATATATATACACACATATATATATATATTTATATATATATATATATATATGTATATATATATATATATATATATATATATATATATATATATATATATATATTAACATAAATAAATATCTGGTTACATATAAACATACATATTATTAGATTCACCAAAAACAATATGTTGAAAGCTTTTATTGTAAGATATGATATAATAATATCCATATATCTATTATGAAGCATATATTGTTTATAATAATGAACACAATAAAATCAAAGCAATTTCCATGCTTATTTTATTACATTCTATCCAATGTGGATAATTACAAATTCTTTCATAGCGCATTTTTGGAACAGCCAATATCACAATAACAAACTTCCTGCTTTGAAGCACAGCAATAGCGACAATTCTGTACCAGGAACGAAATATTAATTCTGAGGGCTTTGGGGTTATTAGAATTATATATATATATGTTTTGAGTTTTGTTTT
>OZ024740.1:70233542-70238542 GCA_964016885.1 Eledone cirrhosa
GAAATATTTTCACTTTCTAAATTTTAATTCTTAAGGTAAAATAGGAATTTTTTTTTTTTTTTTTCTCTTCGTCTCGGCGTTTGGGAACAGTTTGATTGCTCGAATATTAACAGAAAATTAACCCTTGGAAATGAACAAACAGACATGACACGTTCATCCTATAATACTTTTCATTTACCCAAATGCCTTCCAAGGAAAATACTCTATACATACATGACTTTTATTATATTCTCCCTCTCCCAGAAGTGGAAGGTCGAATTATAAAATGCAACCTTTGTGATTAAAAAGAAATTAACTAAAAATATTCTTTACATATTTGTAATTAGCATAATCAGAAATATACATCCAACATATAAAAAACAAAACGTCTAGCAGAACAAAGACATCTCCATAATTCAAAACTCATAAGATGAATAAGCTTTATCAAGCCCTCCTTATTGAACCTTGTGAATGCGTCAAGATATCAGCAAAAATTTAAACAACATTTATACGATATGCAGATACTTGGATGACGAATAAAGTAGAATGCTGGTTCTTCCCCAGGCCTCTGACTTCACTGCGTGTTGGCTAAACACCCTTCATAGCATTCAATAGTCAAATAAATTCGACATGAGTTTCTACTTAAAGTAAACCATGATATTCTGTAAGCACCATAAAAGGATACGGGGGAGATATGTTGCTATTATGTGATAAGAATGTTTTCATCAGAGTTAAGAAGAGAGAGAAAGTAGTTTTTGTTGCTTTGTCTTCGCTGCAAACCATGTTATTGAATGCTTTTCTCAAGTCTCTTGTAGATAAATTGTTCCTGGCGTAGACAAATACCAGTTTCCTATGATTTGGGATTTCACCGATATGGTAAGCTAGCCGTTTGTCGGAATACGTATTCAGAATAAACTATATGATAACATGTTGCCTCTATGCAGCGGGGCTGGATAAATCCCATGAACAGTTGCGTAGGTGTCTCCCGATGAATATGGACAACCTCATGCAGTGGCATGACAAATAAACAAAAATCGGGAAGGATTTAACTGTTTGTCAAAAATATGTCGATACAACAATGCTCTTATCATTATCATCGTCGTAGTAGCCATTATTATTATTACCGTCCTGTATTGTCCTGTACTGTCCTTAATGTTATACTTTATGTCAACCCTTGTGGTTAATAAAGAATGAATAATTGAATAAATGTTTGGTATTCGCTACATCTTTCGTCATAAAATTAGATGCAAACTATTCGCCAAACAACCCTTCCATTAATCCCCACAGCCCTAATTATGATCGAGTATTGTAGATTTACTGTGCAATTAGCAGAGTAAATAATAATTTCAATTTAGCAATAATCACGCCTCCCATAACACTCATGGCCATTAAAAGCAGCAATAATAATAATGATAATATAGTGAGAGATAAATACATGAAAGAAAAATCATACAGGAAAAAAAATAAAACTAAATAGTATTAAACATGTAGGAGTGATTAATAATATTCCTGAACAATTTATGAGAAATCCTCCTCTTGCTTCTTTTCTTTTGCCTAATACTCCTTGTCCTCCGATTTGTTTACCTTCTTTGTATTTTGCTTTCTCTTCCATCCATCCATTTTCTATCCTTCTCCTATATTTCGTCATCCTACTTCTAAGTATTTCTTTCATTCATTGTATTTGCTTGCTGTTGGTCGCCATTTTTATCGCTCCCACTCTTTCAATATTTCTTATTATTAACTTTATCTTTCCCCCGCGGGCTGTTATTTGCTGTTGTATTGTTTTGTATTGTAATATACCCTACAGCAGAAACATAACTAATTTAATTTACTATAATATTTGCATACAATAGTAGAATAATTCCCAGATGTCTTTAACAATGGTACCAAGCATAAACAAAACAAAATAAAACAAAAAGAAATACAGGAAGAAATATATTACATTATAAATCACGTGGTGCATATGTATGTGTATATATATATATATATATATATATATATATATGCATATACATATATATAAATATACATATACATGTATATAAATATACAGATATATATAAATATACTTATATATGTAAATACAAACACTACAAACACATATATATATATATATATATATATATATATATATATATATATATATATATATATATATATATATATATATATATAAATATATTGATATTGATATTGATATTGATATATATATATTTCATGCATACATAATTACGCTTGAATAACTAAGTAAAAATATACTTCACAGTTCATTCAGCAAATACTTAAATACATTAAGATAATAACTTTATTATATAATCAAAATAAGGTTATGGAGAAAAATTGCTGTAATCGATCGTATCAACCCCAGCACATAACTGCTACATGATCAACTTTGTTGGACTTAAAATGATGAAGCGTAAACTCGATATCGATGAAATTTTGACTCAGAGAATATGGGAACATAAATACTTACTAAGCACTATAATAATTAATGACAATTATTCTGGGTAAGGGTTTAGTCAATTAAATCGTCTCCAGTACGTCATTGGTAGTACATTCTATCAAATGTGAATGGATGAAAAGCAAAGCTGTCTTTGAACCAAATGCAATACTGGTACTATATTTTATCGACCCTGTAAGGTTGAATGGCAAAGCCAATCTCGGTGGGATTTGAAATCAAAACGTAAAGAGTCCTAACTCTATGCCGCAAAGCATGTTGTCCGACGCTCTTCCGATATTGCCAACCCACATCACCTACAGATGGTAATTGATAATAATAATATTAATAATAATAATAGTAATAATTATTTCTAGCATTGGCACAAGGCCAGCAATTTGGGAGAAGGGGAATGGCGATTATGTCGACCCCAGTACTTAAGTGACACGGTATTTTATCAACCCCTGAAGAGTTGAAAGGCAAAGGGGTCTTTGGTGGAATTTGAAACGAGAAGGTAAATGTCACAAATCATTTTGCCTGACGCTCTAACGATTCTGCCAATCCACCGTCCTTGTTTCTAAAATTGATACAATCTCAGAAATTTGGGCAAAGGGAATGGTGATCATAGCGACTCCAATACTTGATGGGTTCTGTAATTTATCGGCCTCGGAAAGATAAAAGGCAAAGTTGACCTCGGCAAGATTTGAACATAAAATGCGAAGCAATTTTCGAACAATATAAGGACACTGCTAACCCACCTCTCCTAACAATACTGGCGATGATGATGATGATGATAATGATTTCTGATTTAGGCACAAGGCCAACAATTTTTTGGGGGGATGGGGAAAGTCGATTACATCGACCCCAGTGCGTAACTGGTACTTTATTTTATCGACCCAATAAGGATGAAAAGTAAAGCTAATCTTGGCGGGATTTGAACTCAGAACGTAAAGGGCCAAAACTCTATGCTGCAAAGCATGGTGTCTGACGCTCTACTTATACTGCCAATCTACCATAGTAATAATAAGGGTGATGGAAATAATGATGATGAGGGGAGAAGAAGAAGAAGAAGAAGAAGAAGAAGAAGAAGAAGAAGAAGAAGAAGAAGAAGAAGAAGAAGAAGAAGAAGAAGAAGAAGAAGAAGAAGAAGAAGAAGAAGAAGAAGAAGAAGAAGAAAATTAGAGGCAATATTGCTTGCATTGTTTATCTGGGAGGAGATTGTTTGGAAAAATATAAAATTCTAAAAACATCAGAGAAATGTTAAGACAATGGTTTAGTATAATTAAATCTAAAGACAAGAATATCATTCGGGGATTACAATGTTGTGATTAGACATTAGATTTTGGTCTAGATGACCAGAGGTTGATAGTAATAAAAATTGATTATTGTTGATATATATATATGTTTTTCGAATATTAATAATTATTTCTACTTTTGGCACAAAGCCAGCAATTATCCCAGTGTATTACTGGTACTTTATTTTATCGACCCCGTAAGGATGAAAGGCAAAGTTAACCTCGGCGGGATAATATTAATAATATTCGATTCGGTTCGTTTGCAATTATGCAAACAAGCTTCAATTTTATAGCCATGTCAGTAGAATGAACCCTAAAATTGAGGCTTGTTTGCATAATTGCAAACGAATCGAATATTATTATTAATATTCGAAAAACTCAGATTACATTTATTGTATTCAGCCATGTAGAGCGAACATTTTCTTTTTTATTTGATATATATATATATATATATATATATATATATATATATATATAGAGAGAGAGAGAGAGAGAGAGAGAGAGAGAGAGAGAGAGAGAGAGAGAGAAATGGTAAATGGTCTTTAGATAAAAAATAATAGGTCCATTCATGTTGACATTCATGTTGCAAAACAATCTCGGTTCGGTTTCTTTCAGTAACTACTCCCAATGTACTGACACCCTTACTTTAACTGTGGTTCGCTTCCGTTCTCCAACGGAATATCTCTCTTACACACATATATACGCACACACACACACACATATATATATACATACATACATAAATACATACATACATACATGACGACTGCTCCCTCGTTATCGAGTATGGGCATTGCACGATAGAACATTATTAATAATTATCAATTAATGCTATCGTGCTATGCCCGTGCGTGAAAATTCTTTTTAAAACTAGGAAAGACTGTGCACTGAGCCACTTCCACTCTCTGAGCGACAGTAGCTATAATCCGAAAAGAAGAAAAGATCAACATCATCGGTAACTACAGAGCCGCAGGTTTTATGTTAGAGTTATTCCAGTGCCCTGACAAAGGCTAGAGATCGTCCGCTCCCAGTGTTTTAACCACGTGATCGAGTATCGAGCCCGATTATTTCTATGTCCCCGCACACATACATACACATGCATACATGTATATATATATATATATATATATATATATATATATATATATATATATATATATATATATATATATATATATATATATATATATATATATACATATATATATATATATATATTTAGTCTGTTTCAGACTAAATAAAAATGGCCTAAGCATACAATACAACGGGAGGAAACATAATAGCACCAC
>OZ024740.1:70243542-70283542 GCA_964016885.1 Eledone cirrhosa
TGAGCCCTTATTAAACAAAATCTATAATAAAAGACATACTGTCCCTTACTGTGATACTGCTCTTTTTTTTTTTTGGTATATAAGACTACATGTTATCCATTTTTCTTTACATTGTTTAAGACGTCATTGCGTCCTTCTTTTTGTTAAGAAAATATAAGACGATTTTGGACATTTAGCTTTAGAGTTTGCATGTATCTAAACTCGTTAGTTCACTGCCAATAGTAATCATGTTGTTGGTAATAATACATTTAACCGCAGGTCACCTCCAATCGAGCATATCTCTCGAATAAAAGCAGCCCAGCCGTGAAAATCTCAAAGAAAACGTACAAGATTTTCACGATTGTGTTGCTTTTGATTGAGAGATCTACTCAACTGAAGCTGACGTGTGGTTAAATGTATTACTACCAACATTATTGCCGTTGACGTTGAGTGAATGGGGTTAAATCTATGCAAACGTTGCGTTCGCGTAATGTGTATATATTGAGCAATGGTTTTTAGTATTTAGCAATATGACATACGCGTGGTAAGAGTTTGGAACAGGGAAGGAGGAAGGAGAGGAGGCGAAGAAAAAAGTTTTAAAAGTGTGCCATAAGCACGTGTTTGTTTTAATATTGAAACTGTTGATGTGTGTGTGAGAGAGTTTATGTTTGTGTATGCATGTATATATGTATGCATGTATATATGTATGCATGTATATATGTATGCATGTATTTATGTATGCATGTATACATGCAGGAATTGTTATTGCAATACTATTTTAAGACTGATTCTCATAGTGTCATAGTTGGTGACGTCATGGGCTTGAAAAGAATATCTTGGAATGCCCACATAAGTTTTTTCGGCTATTTTCTGTTTATGTTCTGCATATTTATATATATGTATATTAGAGAGAGAGAGAGAGAGAGAGAGAGAGAGAGAGAGAGAGAGAGAGAGAGAGAGAGAGAGAGAGAGGGGGGGATGCATGTAGTAGAACATATGGTATATGAATACCGGAAAATCATCACATACACAGATGTACATATATATATATATATATATATATATACAAACAATAGACATTGTTTATAATCGTGTTTCTTTAGCTATATGTTGCTGCATATACCTCATTATGGCCAATTAAAATCTTTATGGATTAGTTGAAAGAATTTCGTATTAAATGGTCTATAGAAATCTCGCAAACGCTGTATAACTTGTGCCGATATATTAGGATGGGCTCTTCCCTTTGTCTTACCCAAACAATGCGGATGACCACTTCCACCGTGCTTCTTGAGACAAGGAAATCCTTTGGTTTCATTAAAATAGAAATGTTTTTCATTGATAATTCGTTCAAGTCCTAGAAAATCTTGAAGCTTTGCCATTTCTCCGGCTGGATCTGATATGAGTCGTTCACCATGGACGAAATGCATCTGCGATAAATTAAAGTACTGTAGCCACAGAGCGGTGTGTTTAGCGTACACACCGATTTTGATAGCACCCCACGATGTGTCTACAATACGTGTGTTGTTCATGAACGCCATCTGTTCGAAGGTCTTAGTTTGCAGCCGTTTGCTAACAGTCTGTGTATAGTCGGAAATGGCACGTGTGACAGGGTCACGAATGACAACTATTAATTTGATATCCTTGGACATATTAAATATTCGACGCGGAACTTCTTTTGTCACGAAATAACTGGGTGTTTTCTCAATAGTAATTTGACCATCGAATGTTGCGGGCATTATACTCCTGTAAACAGAAAGAAAAGAAAAGATAGATTAGAGAAAAAAATAAGAAAAACAAAATATTAGAGCTAAACAATGAGAAAACATAAAAATAAAAGAAATATATAAATCTACATTAGAATTCAATGAAATATACGAGAAAATGTAAACTGTGGGCAGTTAGTTTGCATTATTTTTTTTTTTTTTTTTTTGCTGTTGTTGCTATTATTATTATGTGATGTTGTTGTTGTTGCTGATAGTGGTATTGTTATTGTTATTATTGTAGCTACCATCAGTAGCAGCATCAACATCATTCTCTTCATCATAGTTCTTTTCTTTTTTCTTTATTTTTTAATCAAATGGACAAATCTGAGCAAAGTAGTATTTAAACGTTGGTTGTTGGTTTGTTGTAATTTTTTTTCCATTTTAATTATTTTTATTATATATATCTTATTTATTTATTTATTTATTTGTTTATTTTTCTATCTTTTTTCCTGAGCAAGCAGCAGAATGAATAACTACTCCAAATTCTCTCCAATTTGCTTTGTGGGTTTAGTAATCAATAACTAATAATAAAGAGCAGGCACGGTGTTGGGGGTGATGGAGGATAATAATATGAAAGCATAAAAGATCACATCTAAATTGTGTGTATTTTTCCTATTACCTCCCTTTTCAATTTTAATGATCTCAACGCTGATAATATCAGTCCATTCGAGCAACGATGCCAACTACTTGGTTAAATATTCTTTTGTTTTCCTTTATATTCTATACCCTGCTCTCTACAGTTACTGTACTGAAGAGAACAGACGCTGCTCACAATCTATTGCATTCTCCCTCTCTCTCTCCATCATTCTCTCATTCTCTCTCCCTCTCACTCCTCCAATTCTTTTTTGCACTCCTGATATATATCGCACTCTCTTTTATGTATATACAAATATGTATATGTGTGTGTTTGCGCGCGTGCCAATGGCGTCTGTATGAATTATTGTGCGCGCGTGTATGTATGTGTATGTGCGTGTAACAATTGACATACACTATGTGCGTGCACACATGCACACACACCCACATATATATATATATATGCATATATATATTTACATATATATATATATATATATATATATATATATATATATTTACATATATATATATATATATATATATATATATATATATATATATATATATATATATATATGCATATATATATTTACATATATATATATATATATATATATGTGTGTGTGTGTGTGTGTGTGTGTGTATGTGTGTGTGTATGCATATATACATGAATATATAAATATACATACCTGCATACATACATATTTTGACGATACATAATTTTGAATGGATATAAACATTTGCTTACAAATAAATTATTTATGCATATATATATATATATATATATATATACAGAGAGAGAGAGAGAGAGAGAGAGAAGTAGAGATATTCTTTTTGTTCTCTGGTTTTGTCTTGTTTTGATTTTGTTTTTTATCTTTCACTTTTTTTTAGTAGTAAAGTGGTTGCTAATTTTCAAAGCGATGTACTTCAGCAAAAAAGGAATAATGATGCATATAGAAACGTGGAGATATTTCAAGTTTATTCATATACGTATAATCAATTTAAGGTTATAGAATTCTACCCAACAAAACAAGTTTATGGTCTGAGTTCAAATCCCGCCGATGTTAACTTTGCCTTTCATCCTTACGGGGTCGATAGAATAAAGTACCAATAATACAATGGGATAATTGCTGGCCTTGTGCCAAAAGTAGAAACAATTATAAGTTATATCATTGTTGCGAAAGCGATTTAATTGTAGAACCAGTCGAGCGCCAACCAAAGTTCTTAGTGGGAGACGCTTACGTTCTTTTTTACGCTGAAAGCTCAGTATCATTCATATATTGTTTCGATTGATCAGTAAAATAATGTATATCTTACATATTGAGGTTGATTTAATCAGCTATATATTACTAATATTTAATCACTGACAAAATTTCTTTTAAATACAGAGAGCTCGGACGAACTAGCAACAATTTAAGAGGTGATAGGTACAGAAAAATTCATAGAATTTAAAACGTTACATTTTTAGGGAAATGTCGTATAATTGATTAAATCGACTACGGTATTATGTTGGAAATTATTTATTGCATTCCAGAAAGACGAACGTGTAAAATCGTGTTGAGTAGAATTTCAAATCAGAAAGCAGATGGATGTAACTAAATACCACACAGCCCTTATCAATCCATCGCCCTCGTTTCTATTCAACATTTGCTTTCGTTATTATTGATAATTAACATTAGTATCAAGTAGAAACAGTTTTTCTTTTTTGGGGGACTAAGAAGAGTTTATTAAATCGACCGCAGTTTTTGACTGGTAATCTACGCTACTTTGTCCGAAATAATGAAACCATGAGATCTACTCCATTTTTTATCCTTATGGAGCTTCAATAATATAAAGTACCCGTCAAGCAATGTGGTCGACATAACCGAATACATCCCTCCCCGAAAGATGTTTCTAATCCTGTTATTATACTAGAAATCGACCTTAGATTTAAATAAATTTTCCTCCAACATTCATCAACCACATATAATGTCGTTTTTAGATTATTGATTTCTAGTATAATAACTGTTTCTACTTTTGGCACAAGGCGAGAAATTACCCCCCCCCCCCCTAAAGAACCAGTAATACACTGGGATAATTGCTGGCCTTGTGCCAAAAGTAGAAACAGTTATTATACTAGAAATCAATAATCTAAAATTGATATTATATATGGTTGATGAACGTTGGAGAAAATTTTTTTTTAATTTAAGGTCAATTTGCACTGTATCTTTTGGCTCTTTGCAATCTAACTGAGCTAAGATACTTTATATCGGGTATCAAACCTAGTCAAGGAAACGGTTTCTGATAATTCACATATACTCTACGGTGCACCTCATATCAGTAGTTATGAGATTATTACCATTATAAAACTAGTTTACACAACTGAAAGAGTACAGTAAATATTGAATAATTTAATAGAAATAGTTTTTAAAATATCAATAAAAGAAAATAATGTCTTGTGTCTTGAAAGATGCTATAGTTACATAAAATAAACAAAGAATAGAAAAGGGAAAGTAAATAAGTGTATGTAAAGATGTGATGCAAGAAATAGCAAAGTTAGAAAAAACATTAGATTTTTAAATATATTGTTGAAAGGAACTTCAATTCCCAATCATATGGCAAGTAAGCAAACAAGCATCTCAACATTTGTTATTCAGTTCAAAATTATAAAAACTGACATTGAAGGTATCCAGGGAGCTCTAAAAAAAGACCAGCGACATAATAAAACTGTAAAGTTGAAGTAATTAGGAATTGGTTTACGGGGAAAACTCAAAGGTCAAAATGCAATGTCATCACGTGTCGCTGTTGTTAATAGTTCGGGCCACATATCCTGCTAATTTCCATTTTCCTTTCTTGACTATATGTCTACAATAAAGCGGTGTCGATACCAATAAGAACTCTAATGAAATATTTATCCTTGGTTTATTCTAGACTAATTTTACCTTAATTCTAACATGACTGAAATAAGTTTTTGAAACACACTGCGGCGTGTGTCTTTCGTCTCAGTTCAAATCTAGCTGCGACACTCTATTCTTGGATGTTAGAAATAATCTTTTGTCCGTTTTAACTGGTTCTTGGATGACTTTGGCGAATTCCGTTTTGTTGCAAACATTTGGAACATATTTCCGATTTGGGGATACATTCCACCGCCCTTCCATCCACTTTGTTGGCCTGAAAAAGGGTCATAGGCACTGCATTTCCCCCCTTGACACAAATAGTAATAAAAAATAAAATAAAAATTAGATTAAATGTTTTGGGGGGGGTTTTGTCTTTTTGTCTATCAAATTAATCAATGTTCAATTGAAAAATCAATTAATCATTCGATTGGTTAATCAATCAACCAGCGAAGATTGGTGGATAACGTTTTTTGAAAGCACACATGACAAAGGACAACACAAGTATGAACGAAAGATTTCGAAGACACTTCAATACAATTTAGCACTTTTACATTTCCGTTTCCTGAATAAATAACACAGCTTTTGATGAGAGCAGCAACAGATAAGGAGCTATATAGGGAAAAGCGAATGCAAAGTGAAGTGCAAATATTTGAATGAGTAACTATTTTGTTTGCACGTTTCGTTCTTTTCTTTTTTTTTTCTATCATTATTTTAGATAAAATGTGATAATAATAATAATGATAATAATATAACAACAACAGCAACAACAATGGTAACAATAATGAGGATTTCTGAGAATAATGATAGCAGTAATATAAAAACAAAACTGCTCGATGGGAAATAAAAGCAAAAATCGATAGTAGTAGTAGTAGTAGTAGTAGTAGTAGTAGTAGCAGCAGCAGCAGCAGCAGCAGCAGCAGCAGTAGTAGTAGTAGTAGTAGTAGTAGTAGTAGTAGTAGTAGTAGTAGTAGTAGTAGTAGTAGCAGCAGCAGCAGCAGCAGCAGTAGTAGTAGTAGTAGTAGCAGCAGCAGTAGTAGCAGTAGTAGTAGTAGTAGTAGTAGTAGTAGTAGTAGTAGTAGCAGCAGCAGCAGCAGCAGCAGCAGCAGTAGTAGTAGTAGTAGTAGTAGTAGTAGTAGTAGTAGTGGTAGTAGTAGTAGTAGTAGTAGTAGTAGTAGTAGTAGTAGCAGCAGCAGCAGCAGCAGCAGTAGTAGTAGTAGTAGCAGCAGCAGCAGTAGCAGTAGTAGTAGTAATAGTAGTAGTAGTAGTAGCAGTAGTAGTAACAGCAGCAGCAGCAACAGCAAGAAGGACAGTGACGAAACGAGAAGATAAAATATAAACATAGGTAAATAAACAAACAACCAACTATGAAACCAAGATATTCACCAAGCACACATCTGCAATTGAATTTTAATAATACATATGTAGAGAAATTGTTCATGAACCGAGCTTCCATATACGCATATACATATATATGAATGCGTGTGTGCCTCCATGTATATTTCTTTTATATATGTAGAAAATATGCATGTACATATGTTTCAATATAAGTGTGCGCATTCTTCTATGTGGTTTATTGTGGATTTCTATACGTACAAATACATGGGTGTGTACTTATGTATATGTGTATGACAGCTCACACCTATGCAGGTTTAGCTGGCCTCCTCCAAGGTATATCTCGTTGAAGGTGTCTTGGGTAATTTAATGATATGGACCCCAGTCCCTATCATCTCATTTCTACAGCTGAGTAAACTGGAGCAACGTGAAATAAAGTGTCTTGCTCCAGGAAACAACACATCATCGGTCCGAGAATTGAACTCACAACCTTCGATTGCAAGCCCAATGCTCTAACCACTAAACCATGCGCCTTCACAATAGTATATATAGTGCATGAGCGCACACATATGCACTTACATATGTGCATATGTATGAGCATTCAATACCGCAGTAGAGTTTCAATATTCATTTTATTATGGCTAAATAGTGAGTCTTGATACTCAGGAGTTTTGCCTGTCTATCACAGGGCCATCAGACGAGAACGTTCTTGTCTGTTGACCCTGTCATACACAGGCGAAACACCAGAGTAGCAAGACGCACTATTTAGCCTTAATAAATTGAATATATATATATATATATATATATATATATATATATATAGAGAGAGAGAGAGAGAGAGAGAGAGAGAGGGAGAGAGAGAGAGAGAGAGAGAGAGAGAGAGAGAGAGAGAGAGAGAGAGAGAGAGAGAGAGAGAGAGAGAATGAAAATACCAAAACTATAGCCATATATAAATTTAAATGTACACCAATATATACATATCGATATAGACATAGTTATCTCAGTATATACACATGTACGTGCCTGCGTATATATGTGTGTGTAATTTGCGAAAGTGTTTGTATGTAGACCTTTTACAAGCCTTCACATTATACCTTGGGGCATCCACCGTCATTTTCTCTTCATCTACCCCCCCCCCCCCACATCTCTGCATCTCTGCCGGCCGATATATCTCCCCTCTCTCTCCTCGGTATTCAAATGTCTCTACCCATCTATTCCTCTTTAGTTCTAATTGAACTCGTGTTTATTTAATTTTTTCCCCCATTATTTATTACCTCAGTATATACTCCCGGGTTTACCTGTCGTACACGTAACATAAATTCTACTCTGAAATATTTCTGAAAAATATTGTCTTTTTTCATACACTTCTCCTGTTGATTAGTTGTTGTTTTTTTTTTGTTTCTTTTTTTAATGATCGCCATGCCAATCATTTTCTCTCTTTCTGTCAGTGTATATGACTGCCTGTATATATTATGTGTATGTATGTATGTATCTATGTATGCATAAATATATACATGCATGTATACGTGTATATATATATATATATATATATATATGTGTGTGTGTGTATATACCATAAGACGAAATTAACTATATGGTTGTATTATACACACATATGTATATAATATGTATATATTTATATAAATACATACACAAAGTTAACTGAAGTGAGTTTGCTTCTGACGAGACACATCTTTCATCACACTTGCTAAGTTCAATATAAACGTTTTTTTTTTTTTTTCGTTTTTATTATTATAATTATTCTTATAGTTCTATTATGTTTATCGTGGCTTTCTTTTCTACTGAGTGATGTTTTGAAACAATTGTAAAGTATTAGATGTTTTAAGAACTCTTACCTATCATTTTGATTAGTTTTACATATATATATATATATATATATATATATATATATATATATATATATATATATATATATATATAAAGAGAGACACAGACATACAGAGAAAAAGAGAGGCTTCAATTCTCATACCTTAACAAACTTAAACCTGTTAATCCTTATGCTACTAACTCTCATTTCAACGGTTGCCCTAATATGCAAATTATTAAAATTGCTGACCGTTACTCATATTAAATTATCAATTATAAGGTGCTTTCTATTTCTATAGACCGAACGAGTACCCACTCCCGATAGACAGTCAATAAGGTGATGAAACTAGTCGAGCTGTTTTCCTGTCGTTTCTTAAACGTATACATATAAAATTTCAACACTACTCCTCCCCCTATATAGAGAGAGAGACTTAAACGTTCGAATAGGATATTTCCGAAGATATGAAACAAAAGTAATGGTGGTATTTTGTACTAGCGACCACAGCCAATTCTGTTGTTGTGAAACCATCCCACACAGATAGAGATACACACTTATATTAGTACCATCAAATCAATCAAATGTGAAGGACAACAACCCCCTACTGGGAGACGAAATCCTTACAACTACAGACACTTAAAATACAGATTATTCTTTGAATTTCCGATATCTACTTGATAGGATCAAATTACCTTTTACCAAAAATGGAATGATTAAGAAGATGAGTAAAAATCAACTAATAGGGTGGATTGAATGATCCCCTCCCACAAAGTGATACTAACTAGAAAGTCTTATACTGAATGTATATGTCATCTCAGCGTAAGAGGAGCAGCATCAAAACCTGCCCGGGACATATCACACGTTGAACAAAAGATTAGACAAAAACTGTCTGAAGAGGTCGTATCTACTGCATGATCGATACCACTGAAATGCATATAACAATAACAAAATAATTAATAAAACAAAGTAATATTCAAGCACACTAACGTCTTCATTGTAGATATATATAAATTAGACTTATCGTCCCCTACTTTTGCTCTTTACTCTCTTTACTCTCTTTACTCTTTGTTCTTGAATGTTTGGTTGGTAGAGTCCATAACACCAATCAAACCCCTTTTATAGCTCTGGCGAATCCTACGGTTACGTAAGGAAGAAACATTGTAAGCCAATAAAAATCTTTTGATGTTGTAGACGCTCTTGTGTTCTTTATCATATATAAATATATATATATATATATATATATATATATATATATATATATATCTACACACACACATATGCATGTATATGTGTATATATATCTTCACTCATTTACTATATATATATGTGTGTATGTGTGTGTATGTAACTGTGTGTATATATATAACTGTGTGTATATATACTCTGTGTATATATATATATATATATATATATATATATATATATACACACTCACACACACACACATATGTATGTGTGAGTGTGTGAATATTATAAGATCGTACACACCAACTAGTTCTTAGTGGCGACAAACTGAATCATCGTATATATATATATCCTATATATATATACTTGCTTATCTATCGATCTAATCATGCTTGTCTTTTTTTATTTTTCTATCTACCAACGTACACGCGTTTGCGCGCGCGTGTGTGTGTGTATGTACATATAAACACACACACACACTCATATATGTTCTTATATATATATATATATATATATATATATATATATATATATATATATATATGTATATATATATGCATATATATATATATATATATATATATATATATATATATATATATATATATATATACACATACATACATACATACATACACACACACACACACATATATATATGTATATATATATAAATATATAGGTGGATGTAGTATGCCACATCACAGTGAATGTATGTGGTTTGCAATGAACACCACCACCGCTACAACAACATGAAACAATGGCGGCATTGTTGTTGCAACAGAAATCGAAACAGAACACCATGTTTAGGTTGAAAAACATTGTCACTCATGGCTCGTATTGATCGTCAAGCCATTGGAAGCCACTGGTTACCATGGCAATAATTCAGGTGAACAGGAAGCAGATTGCAAAAACGAGCAGATGAAAAGCGACTTTGGTTATGAAATGAATACGTCTATAGACGTGTACGTGAGTGTGTGTGTGTGTGTGTGTGCGCGCGTCTGTGTGTGCGCATATGCATAAAGATATGTGTGTATGTATGTTTATATATATATATATATATATATATATATATATATATATTATATATATATATATATATATATATATATATATATATATATATATATATATATATATATATATATATATATATTATAATATATATAAAAATATATATATATCACTTATATATTATGAAATACTGTTGGCTTCACGCTCACAATAATTTCTATACTTTCATTTATATATATATATATATATATATATATATATATATATATATATATTTAAAGTGAGTAAATTTAAATTATGTACCTATGTAAAGATGTATAAGAAAGACAGAGACACAACGAAAGTGTCCGAAAAGCGAGAGGGAGGGAGTAATGGTGAAAGAGAGAGAGGGGGAAGTAGAGAGAGAATGAGAGATTGGGGAAAAGCAAACGATATGCAGGTATGAGGATATGAACATAAACTATGTTTAACATATTCATGGTAAACGAGGGGTGACAACGAAATAGAGTAAAAGGGGTGGGTTTATGAGGAATTGAGGGGTAAAGATAGAGTGACTAGAATAAAATATTAGAGAAAGTGAGAGGGGGCGGCGTAAGAAAACGAGGAAATATTTTGTGGAGAGACAGAGGGAAATAGTAATTTAAAACAAGAGAAGAAGAGAGAGAGAGAGTAGGAGATATATATGAAGAGAATGCGTGTGAGAAATATATATATAGAGAGAGAGAGAGAGAGGGGGGAGGGGGAGATAGATAGATAAATAGAGACGAGAGAACGATAGGAGTATAGATAAACAGATAGATAGACAGATAGATAGATATATTTCTTTATTAGCCACAGGGGCACAAAAGAAGGGGACAAATACAAAGGGGGAAGTTTACATACAATAAAAACGTGTAAAATGTTATCACAGATGGAATTTAAAAGTTAGTCGATTTTCCCCAATAGAGGGAGACAGTTTATATGGGTAACACATACCCCCGAAAAAAAATGTGCAACCCTCATCTCCAGGAGTACGAAGAGCTTGTACTCCTTTCCTCTCCTCCTCCTTTTCCTCAACCTACAGGCTGACATAGAGAGAAGGCCCATTCACTCGGGCCATTCTCGCCACTTTCACCCACCTTTCATAAAACTTGCTGGGGTACAGCACCTCTCTCTCCATCCTGATTCTTCTTCCAAAGTGGTATTTGAAAAAAAGAATCAGTTGTTGGCCGGAGAGAAAGGTGTCTGACCTCAGCCCTTTCAACCTTGTCCACCATACAACCTCTTTCGCCATAGCTATCACACAAAGGAAAACCGCCTCTCCTTCGTTTTTGAAGGAGGGTGGCGGTTTGATCATGACAATGGACTCAGTGGTCAACTGGATTGGTCCCACCCGCGACAATAGTCGTTCTACATAGCCCCACAGGTCAGTGACGCCCGAGCAGTGTATGAATGCGTGCGCGACGGTTTCTTCGTCTCGCACGCACCTCGGACAGAGCTTTTTTGCAGGGTCCCTGCCCGGGCGCCCATGTCTGTAGAGCTTGTCTCGAACTGGTAGAGCTCCTCGGTAGCACTGCCAGGCCAGGGACTTTTGGAAGTTGTCCATCGGTCCCGGGCGGAAGGTCCTACCGAACAGACTGGCCAGTTCATCTTCCTCTACGCCTAGAGTTTCACCGAGCGCGTCATCGCACTTGCTGCGGACCAACCCTCTATAGAATGACGAAGTGGAGTCTCCACTGATCGCCGGGTCCGCCTGCCAGAGGGCTGTGAGCGCCTGGGCACATTCGATGTGCCAGTCGCCCATTTTCCTCGGTCTCTGCTTGACCCTGGACTGCAGCTCGGTCAGCAAGACGAGTCGTGGGAAGGCTCTCCTCACGAACGGGGCCCACACCGGTTGTCCGGTGAGGAATACGTAGAGATGCCGCAGCCTGAGCGCGTGTTTGCGCATCGTCAACCACGGCACCCCCAGCCCTCCGTTAGAAGGGTGTTGGCAGCAGATGGATCTTCTCACCAAAGGAGCCCGCCTCTTCCAAAGGAATCGGAAGAGCACGCGCTCCATTTTGGCGAGCGTTTTGGCTGGACAAGGCACGACGGTCAAGCGGTAGTAGATGGCGGACGCTATAAAAGTGTTCGCCACCTCCGCTCGACCTTTCAAGGATAGTTTGCACTCGGCCCACTTCTGGGTGAGTGCAAACACCTTGGCCGTCACTTCGTTCCAGTTCTTCTCCACCTGGAGGTCCGGACCAAACCAGACCCCGAGCAGCTTTACCGGTCCTTCCGTCCAGCGTCCGACGACGCCATCGGAAGGCATCGGTCTGCCTCTCCACGATCCGAGTTGCAAACCGATGGACTTGTCCCGGTTCAGCTTCGCTCCTGTGAGACTTTCGTATTCCTTCAGTAAGGTGCCGACTTCCTCGATTTGCGAGGCGCTCGACACCATTACTGTCACGTCGTCGGCGTAGGCCGACGCCGCTTTCCGCAGTCCCGGTTCCAGAGGGATGCCCTGCAATAGCTCCAGCTTCCGCAGTAGTGGCTCGAGAGTCAGTACGTACAGAAGGGAGGAGAGAGGGCATCCCTGTCGAATGGATCGCGTAATATGGAACGGCTCCGAGAGGTAACCGTTCACCTTGACCCTTGAGCAGATGTTGCTGTTGTGCATTGCAGCAATCCAGCCCCTGAACACGGGTCCGAAGCCTGCCGCCTCGAGCACCGCATCCAGGTAACGATGGTCAACCCTATCGAAAGCCTTAGACTGATCCAAGTTGATCAGGGCCCCACCGAAGCCGGGTTTACACCCTACCCTCTCTATGATGTATCGCATGAGGTGAAGGTTGTCGTGTATGGACCTGGTCGGGATTGCGCATGTCTGCGCTTCTCCCACCAGGTTCTCGACGACAAGCGCCAGCCTCTTTGCCAACACCTTGGCCAAAATCTGTAACTCTGTGTTTAGCAGAGTTATGGGCCGGAAGTTTCCTATGTCATCCCCCTTATTCTCGTCCTTCCTGATTAGTGTGACCACGCCCCCGGTTACAGAACTGGGAATTCTCCCGTTCTGTTGCCAGTTGCAGTAGACCGCTTCCAGGAGACCGGAGAATAAGTCCGGCATTGCTACGTAAAATTCGTAGGGTAGACCGTCGAGACCTGGAGATTTGCGTTTGCCGCATTGGCTCAGCGCGTCCCCTATCTCAGTGGCTGAAATCGGCTTTTCGCAGAACTTCGCCTCGCTGTCCGAGAGTCGCGGTAGGCCGTCGAGGTATGGACCGAAATCCATAGCCTCTCCCGTCGCGCCGCTCCCCCCGAACAGCCGAGCAAAGTGCCGCTGAAAAGCCGCACACATCTGCTTCGGCTCACGTATCACGCGTCCGTTTTGGTCCTTCAAAGACCGAATCGTGGACTTGTTGCCACTTTTTGCCTCCGTCACTCGGGCCCAGCTAACAGCTGTCAAGTGCTGTTTAACTAAAGTGCTAATCCGTCTACTGTAGGCTTTGCTTGTCGGTAACGACAAGTTCAGCTTCCAGTAGCCGGGTCCTTGTCTATGGGTTCTATCAAGGTTGGCCATGCAGGTCACTAGTTTGTGATCTGAATAGGCAACCATGAACATTTGTGGACAGCTTAACATGTCCCTATCCTTATTTCTAACTAGAACCCTATCTAGGTACGATCTAGATGTTCCGCTACGATTACTCCACGTCCACAGTGGCGCAGTCGGAAAATCTAGTCGATATCTATCGGCCAGGTCAAATCGGTCGATTAACTGTTTGAGGCTGTTACACCCCCCCCCTTTATCGGGACATGCTCCCACATAGTCCCAACGTGCATCTAGGATTCCATTCCAGTGCCCCACTAAAAGCAAGGAGCGGGACGTTCCCAGAAAAGTCTCTAGACGTTTGAAGAAGTCTGGCCGCGGTGTCCCGGATGGGGCATATGCGGCCACCAGCCTGAACGATCCACCTTCACTACCGTCAACGTCTAGGACCACCAGTCGACCCTCCGGGTCCAGATGTACCGTCTGTGTTACGAGGCCCAGGTGTTTCCGCAGCAAAACGGCAACTCCGCCCCCACCCCCCGGTTGACAGAGAGATGCGTAGATCTCAAAGTCATCGAAGATGGGGGCCAGCTGTCGCTCGCCGTGGATCCTGGACTCGCAAATGGCTACCACATCCAAACTGTGCGACCTGAGGTCGTTTAAGAGTTTGCCCTGTTTCCAGGGCATCCCCAGGCCGCGTACGTTCACACATCCAACTCTTATATTGGCCATGTTGGTGCTGAAAAGTTAAAAGATAGATAGATAGATAGATAGATAGATAGATAGATAGATAAATTTCTTTATTAGCCACAAGGGCACAAAAGAAGGGGACAAATACAAATGGCGAGTTTACATACAGGTATATGAAAATAAAACTATTAATAAAATAACAAATTACAATTGAAATCCCCAATAAGGGTGGAGGCGTTACACAGGGGTTGTACACACCCCGAAAAAATGTACAACCCTCATCTCCAGGAGCACCAAGAGTGAGTACTCCCTTCCTCTCTTCCTCTTTTTCCTCAACCTACAGGCTTATATAGAGAGAAGGCCCAACCATTCGGGCCATCTTTGCCACATTCACCCACCTTTTATAAAATTTGCTGGGGTAGAGCACCTCTCTCTCCATTTTGATTCTTCTTCCAAAATGATATTTGAAAAAACGAATCAGTTGTTCGCCGGAGAGAAAAGTGTCTGACCATACAACTTCTTTCGCCATAGCTATCACACAGAGGAAAACCGCCTCTTCTTCGTTTTTGAAGGGGGGAGGCGGTTTGATCGTGACAATGTACTCGGTGGCCAACCGGATTGGTCCCACCCGTGACAGTAGTCGTTCCACATAGCCCTACAGGTCAGCAACGCCCGGGCAGTGTACGAATGCGTGCGCGACGGTTTCCTCGTCACGCACGCATCTCGGACAGATCTTCTTCGAGGGGTCCCTACCCGGGCGCCCGTGTCTGTAGAGCTTGTCCCGAACGGGTAGAGCTCCTCGGTAGCACTGCCAAGCCATGGACTTTTGAAAGTTGTCCATCGGTCCGGGCCAAAGGTCCTACCGAACAGATTGGCTAGCTCGTCTTCCTCCGAAAGCGTCGTCGCACTTGCTGCGCACCAACTCTCTATAGAATGTTGAGGTAGATAGATAGATAGATTTGAATCCAGTAAGTTGTTTAAATGAAAGAAGAAAAAAGATATTGAAATGAAACGAAATGAATGATGAATAAGAGAAAAGTATTGAGTTGAAAGGAAGGATGGGAGGAGGGGGGATTTTTCAAAGCAGAAAATAAAAGCAAATGTAAAAGTGAGTGAGTGATAAAGTATAGAGATAAACATTTGTAAATATTTGCATTGTAAAGTCAGAGATTCGATTTGTTGCCTCGTGGCACTGTTTTCTATACCACTTATTCCATATTTTATATTATACGCCAAGTTCTATAACATATTCCAACCTGTGGTCCACGGACATCTCGGGTTCGGCAAAAATAGTAATGAAGGATTCATTACTATTTTTGCCGAACCCGAGATGTCCGTGGACCACAGGTTGGAATATGTTATAGAACTTGGCGTATAATATAAAATATGGAATAAGTGATATAGAAAACAGTGCCACGAGGCAGCAAATCGAATCTCTGACTTTACAATGCAAATATTTACAAATGTTTATCTCTATACTTTATCACTTTGAATAGACAGATATTTAAAAAGAAAATGTATTTGAATAAACGAAGTCCCTGGTAGCGAACATGTTGTAAACCACAGAATGTTTGCAAATTGCGACAAAATAGGGTGTGCGTTTGTATGGGTATGTGATTAAGAAATCATTTGGTATTTAAAACTGATGGGGCCCATCATTCCCTACCTCTGAACGCAACCAATTTTATTCAATCTGATAGAAGGAAACTGAGAAAGAGAGTTAGAGGAAGAATCAACACGAGGGATGGTCTCGAAAGTATGAATCAAAATTAACCTTTGTTAGATAGCGAGATGGACGTGTGCATGAATATGTGGTTAACAAATTCGCTTTGCAGTCACATGCTTCCGTGTTCCATCCCAACTATGCATTCGTTTACAAATATATATAAAATTCTATGATCTATTACAGAGAATTACATACTTGTCTTTGTGACACATTAAGTTTTGTTTGCGATAAAAAAAATATTATGAACAAGTAGATATCATATAACGCGGCACTAGTCACGTGTTTAATTGCATGCAAGTTGTGATATCTAAACAAGTAACGTAATACATTCTATTCGACGTCCTAACGAATCTGCCAATTCGGTCGCCTTCATTACTAGCATGTCATATACACAGAACTGCTAAACCATAATTGACCTGGGGTTACACAACAACAACAAATACAACATCAATAAATACAACAACAAGAAATACAACAACAATGACAACATCATTAATAACATACCGAAACTATGTATGTTCGCTTAGTTTGCTCAATATAAAGTTAATACTTCTGCTAGTGTCGTTTAGCGTTCATGCGAAACAACATATCTTATTTGTTTGCCAACTTTCTTGAGACGTTGCTCAGTTCCGGTTTAATATTGACATTCCTCAACTAAAACATGCAATTAAAAACCGTATTCACAACTTATCTTATTTTCCTCTTCTTTCTCTCTCACACACATATACAAACACATACACGCGCTATATATATATATATATATATGTGTGTGTGTGTGTGTGTGTGTGTGTGTGTGTGTACATATATATGTGTGTATACACACACACACACACGTATGTGTTTCTTTTTTATCCTTAGTGTCATTATCATCATCATCATCATCATCATCATCATCATTATCATCCGCAAAAGCAACAAATTTGTTGTCATCATCACCGTTCATATTTTCGCCATCGTCATTCCCATCACAATTATCATCCTTGGAATATTTAATAATGCAATAGTTTACACTGTTGCTTGAAAGATATATAACAACAACAACAACAACAACAACAACAATGGTATTCATTATGGATTGGCAGTATCGGTTCACGGTCGGACGCTATGCTTTGCAGCATAGAGTTACGGCCATTTATGATCTGAGTTTAAATCCCGCCGAGGTTAACTTTGCCTTTCATTCTTACGGAGTCGATAAAATAAAGTACCAGTCACGCACTGGGATCAATTTAATCGACTTTCTCCTCCCCAAAATTGCTGGCCTTGTGCCTATATAAGAAACCATTATTATCTTTTTTTTTTTATTTTAAGAGTGATGGATTGTGAGAATCAGAACTTCATACAAACTGTATTACCGTGTTGGGACTCATTGCGTTCTTCGGTCAAATGCCACCGATGTGAACTTTGTTTTTCATTCTGTCCGAATCGATAAATAAGTACCAGTTCAGCAAAGGGTGGGAGATGGGTTTGCCGGATGGGTGCCATTTGGTATCTGTGTGATTGTTCCAATATTGGAACAAGAAACTGAATTTGACAAAAAACAAAAAAAAAACGAAACGTAACGATTCTGGTCTTTTATCTATTGCCTTAGAAGGGCAAGTGATAGCGTGTTAATACAACGTAAATAGGTGACACAATTTGAATCGAACTACTTATTGATTCGATCAACAGTAACTTTTTTATCGCTTGGATAGAAGATAGAGGGCAGCCCCGCTTACTTTAACATGACACCCATTGACTGGTGGGGAAAGAATAGGATAGGAAAATCCATTACACACAAATAATAAGCAAACTGGAGAACAGACGTGAATGCTTGCAACAGCCTGGACTCTGATAAAGTCCCCCGAAACGCCAGCTGGTTGTGTCAAGCCGGGAGGCAGTTTAAGTCCATCAAGACCTATAATAAGACCTAGTTTTACCCAAGAACGGGCCCTGGTATGAATGCTTACATCAGAATGTACTCTGTTAAAAACATCCAATTGTTGACTAGCCAGTTTTGTTAAATAAGGCGATGGTTTAGGTAGTCACAAATTTACATAGATTTGTTTAATTTCATGCTCAATAGAAAACAATCATTTCTGGTCTAGGACTTTAGAATTAATTAGAAATTGAATTGTATGTAGTGTTAACGTTCATGCATTTTCCATATCAGTTACACAAGAAAAAGTTTACTCATACGTTAAAATATATTACTTTTTTTTATCTCGGGTAAGACACTGAAGGCGTGTACAGGTTTTCTGTTGCCATTTCAGTCAAGCATGACAGTGAATATTCATAGAGGAACATAGAGGAAAAAAAGTTACGATGTTCATGTCCTTTAAAAGAGTATTATCAAATTAACTGAAGAAATTCCATTCTATTCCATTTAACAGCTGAAAGCTTCAGTATTTTATTGCCGTCTTATGTATGCAAGTTGTAGACATACATATCTATGCTTAGCGCTTGAGGGTTAGATGGGGTGCCCCACTGGTTTGCTGATTAGGCGTGGCTTTTGCCATCTAAAGTAAAACAATAACGAAATACATTTTCACAACTACACAGTCACATACTTCACAAACCAAATTAATTTTTCTAATTTTAAATATAAAATAAATTAAATGCATCTCCGGAGGTAACTACGATGAGTTCTCTATCGGTTTGATCAATGAAATAGCCTATTCGTTAGACTAACGAGTCAGTGGCCGAGCACCCCATATGCCCCTTTGAAGTACAATGACTTACAAAGAATTTTCGTGAAGTCATTTCATCCAAAAAATCACTTGCCAAAGGTTTCGCGCAGTGAGATTGAACCTAGACTCTCATGAATGTGAAGCAAACGTCTTAGTATTTTCCATAAGCTGCGTCATTGCATCCAAATATGTCTTATAGCAATTAAACACATTATTACCTTAGTAAGAGCAAATACCAGCACGCCCTTTTATTGTTCATTTGAATTATAATTTCCTAAAATTCTGATATAAGTTTTCAACTTTATACAACAGCATGATATAACATCAAATTGCAAGTCACACTTATTCACACGAACTATATAAATGGAGAACGATGAGGTCACATGACCGTGCACTACGTAGCACTCTAATTGTAAACACGAAACAAGAAATATCCTCAAGAATTTCTGAATACGAAATCAAACTTGAATTCGTTCGGCAACAAAAAGATTAATACCCAGAGCATACACACACATATATGAACAGGTGTGCGCATACACAGCTCACACACACAACACACACACATATACACAGATAAGCATACACATTGATCACATATACATACATACACATATTCTCTCACACACCGGATTTCCGATTAGGATGAGCTCATTATTGGAAAGGATATGAATATATAAAAGAAATCTTTCGAGATACACCTTGAGTCATCATACCTTCGATTATCGATGTTTGCAATGACTATATTAATGATAGTAGTGGCGGTGAAAAATTAGTGCCATTAATATTGTTGTTGTTGTTGTTGTCATTAATAATATTATCATTATTATTATCATTATTATTATTATTTTTATTATTATTATTACTATTGCCATTAACTGTGATGACGATGATGGCGATGAAGAGGAGCAGCAGGGGGAAGAATTGTAATGATGATGATGATGATGATGATGATGATGAAGGCGATGATGATGATGATGATGAGGAGGAGGGGAGGGGGGGGGGGGGGGGGGGGGTGATGCTCATCATCATGAAAATGGATTGTGATGATGATGAAGATGATGATGATGGCGTTGACAATGACAGCATCAACAATAATTGAATTCAATAGTGGCGCAACTAGTGTTTTCATTGAAATGCACGCCTGAAAATGACAAAAGGAACATGTTTTACACTCAATGACCTTCTACATTTGAAATCATCCACCACAATCCCCGCTATCATCAGTATTACCACCAACATCACCACAATCACCACCACCATTAACATCACTACCACTATCACCACGTCATTCTTTATAAAATAGACACAGCTCATAATATAAAAGCAGCTAATGGTATAAGAACACAGAGTTTTAATAAACTGCTATGGGGGTTTAGTTATGAATTTCATTGTTTTTCTTCCATTTATCTATAAAGAACTCTGCTTCTTGACTAGGTGGTAGTGTTAAATAAGGCAATAAATGTTAATTTAAATGTTTGTGTTATTTTCATGTGCGTGCCCTGTGCATATGTGTGCATGTGATTGTATGTGCGTGTATACAGTTGTATGTATATGAAAGAAGCGAGGTTTTCATAGGTGAAATGCTTTTGATTATAAGAAAAGCATGGAGCTGATCGTCAGATCGGACCAAGCAAAGTATGTTTCTATTGCTCGTTCCGTTGCTGATAGTATTTGCTGATAGCAACACCTAGCAGAACCTTTACCACGTCTACTATAACAGGAGGTTAGATTTGAACTGAGAACACTCAGATATCTTAAAGCATCCCGTTAGATTATTTATCAATTCCGCCAATCTACTGCTTCTTCTAAACGGGTACAACAACCTATTCATATAGGTGGCTAATCAGAAACACTACAAAACAGTTCATGTAAATCCACCCTTAAACCGGAATCATGAGGAAACTCGGTTAGAGTCCTTACACTTTATGAAATTAATTAAATAGTTTGTCTTAACTACTCTTGGACCCACAAATATTAATGGTTTAGTAGAGGCCATTTTGTTAGAGTTGTAACAAAAAATAAATAGCAATATTGTCGTTGTCATATAATCCATGTAGTAAATGCAGAATCCATTCCTCTCCAGGGCCAGACTATAACCGATTTCTGCCAGAAGGTGAAAGAACATAAAGTGTCCCCTGGCAAGTATTTTATTTTATCGACCTCGAAATAATGAGAGGCAAATTTGACCTCGGTGGAATTTTTTAATTCAGAGCTTAGAGACCCAGAACATCTGCCACAAGCCATTCTATCCGACGTGCTAAAGAGTCTGCCATCCCCTCTCCTGCTCATTTTCTTCATGAACAGGATTGACAGAATTTTGAAAATAATAAAAAGAAATGTGTAAGGATTGAGTAATATACCTAACAATGTCATTTTTAAGTCTGTGTTTGAAGCATAACTTAAAATATCCTTACATGTAATTATGATGTCAGGTTTAAACTTAAATATCTACACCTTGTATAATGAAACTAGGGGTAACTTTCAAGCAATTTGGTATTAGAAAGGTTTAAATAACTATAGGACGTTAAATACCAAACAGTTGCAGTAAATATTCCTGATACCGACATAAAACATAGAAACTAAGAGTCATTACATTACGCAAACATCGCTCATCCACTCTCGCATTCAGTCATCCTTGTACGTCAATGTCTGAAACGCCGCCACTAAGAAATTTCCAAATTTCGATAATGGCTTATTGTTCCAGTCACCATTCCAGAGAGTAAATATGTGATTTGAGCAAGCATTAAAAAATATACTGATTACCTACAGTGAGGTGTTAAATATCAAATATTAATAGACACCTTATAACAATCAGTATAATCGATATTGATAAATACGAAGCATTAACCAATGAGATCAATGCAATCTCTCTGCCAATATATACATATATACATATATACATATATATATATATGTGTGTGTGTGTGTGTGTGTGTGTGTGTGTGTGTGTGTGTGTGTGTGTGTGTGTATGTATGTATATATATATATATATATAGGAAAAAGTATGACCCCGACGGCAGAGCTCAAGCCGTTTCGACGGCTATTTCTGGACTAGAAATAGCCGTCGAAACGGCTTGAGCTCTGCCGTCGGGGTCATACTTTTTCCTATTTTCCACTCTACTACCCTAAGTATTGAGTACTCTGGTGCGTTATGGTCCATCTGGTTCCTTACCACAATTCCTTTGTTATATATATATATATATATATATATATATATATATATATATATATATATATATATATATATATATATATACTCTTTTACTCTTTTACCCTTTTACCTGTTCCAGCCATCCGTATATATATATATATATTTTTTTTATTTTACAGAAGGAGCTTCTACAGGACTATTACTGTTTCATTCAGATGAAATCTTCAGGAAGGGGCTTCCTGAAGATTTCATCTGAATGAAACAGTACTAGTCCTGTAGAAGCTCCTTCTATAAAATAAAAAATTTTACTCTGCCATGTATTGAGTACCTTACTTACTGTGGTTATCCCCAACTCAACCCGAGACCTACGTATATATATATATATATATATATATATATATATATATATATATATATATATATATATGTATATAGCATTAATATAATTCCTGAGCCACCCATGTGTGAAACGGTCATAACTATGTATTAATATAATCAATAAAGACCTCAATGTCAAACCTCACTTATATATATATATATATATGTGAGTGTGTGAGTGAGTGAGTGAGTGTGTGTGTGTGTGTGTGTGTGTGTGTGTGTGTGTGTGTGTGTGTGTGTGTGTGTGTGTGTGTGTGTGTGTGTGTGTGTGTGTGTGTGTGTGTGTGTGTGTGCGTGTGTGTGTGTATACATAATGATTTTCTGTCTTACCTTTGAGTCCTTACCATTTCGACATGTGGATGACTACATGTCACCTACTTACTATCAAAACAATAATAGAGTAGACCCCCGTAGAGCAGATTACTAATCATGCGAGTACTCAATACGGGGAGACACGAGCCGCAACTGCTTGGCACTGCGGTTGAGATTTTACATATCTCTCTCTCTCTGTCACCCCCACCCTCTCTCCGTATTATATATATATATGCATCTCCATCAATTGATAATGAATATACCGACTACTGAAAAAAAAATTGATATAACACCTGACTCTATGCTGAAAATCTTGTCATTCTTACCCTGTAAGGATGAAAGGCAAAGCTAACCTCAGTTCAAATCCCACTGAGGTTAGCTTTGCCTTTCATTCTTACGGGGTCGATAAAATAAAGTAGCATTAATACCCTGGGGTAATAGCTGGCCTTGTGCCAAAAGTAGAAACAAATATTATATAACAGGCGGTGGATTGGCATTATTATATAACAGGGCGGTGGATTGGCAGTATCGGAAGAGGGTCGGGCGCCATGCTTTGACGCATAGAGTTACGGCCCTTGCCATTCTGAGTTCAAATCCCGCCGAGGTTAACTTTGTCTTTCGTCCTTACGGGGTCGATAAAATAAAGTACCAGTAATACACTGGTTTATTGCTGGCCTTGTGCCAAACGTAGAAACAATTTTTATATAACAGGGATGCAGCCGTTGTAATACATGCACAGTCCAGGTACACTGTTGAAAAAGACTAGATAGTGTATAACAGAACAAAGTTTGACTATCAACAACTAAACCACCATGTGGGTATTAACAAACCGACAGGAGATTATAAAAATATTAAAGTGAAACCCAACTCTGTGTTTTTATTGGCATCATGACTCTTCCATATATATATATATATATATATATATATATATATATATATATATATATATATATACAAGAATGGGCCCAAACTATGCCAACCTTTTTGTTGGCCATGTTGAGGCCCAAATCTTTGCCCAGTACACCGGCCCCACGCCCGAACTGTACGGTCGTTACATCGACGACTGTATCGGAGCCACGACCCTCACCCGAGAACAGCTCGACTCCTTTCTCTCCTTCTTCTGCTCCTTCCACCCCTCCCTCCACTTCACCACCTCTATCTCTACCACCCACGTCCACTTCTTAGACATCTCCGTCGCCTTCGACCCCTCCCACCACTCCCTCGTCACCTCCGCCTTCTTCAAACCCACCGACTCCCACTCTTACCTCGACTTCACCTCTTCCCACCCCACACACACTAAACACTCCATTCCCTACTCCCAACTCCTCAGGATCCGCCGCCTCTATTGCCGAGATCCTGACTTCGAGTCCCAGGCCCTTTCCCTAGTCAACCATTTCATCCGCAGAGGTTACCCCCCACTCTCGTCCACACCGCTCTCACCCGCGTCCGTGCTGTACACCGCTCCGCCACCCTCACCCCACGCCACGGCACACGCACCCACCGTCTCCTCTTCCCCATCACCTACCACCCCTCCACCATACCCCTCCACCGCACCATCCTCCGCCTCTTCCGACGCCTCCAGTCCGACCCCTCCATCTCCCACATCTTCCCATCCCCACCACTCCCCTCCTTCAAACGCGCACGCAATCTCCGCACCCTCCTCGTCCACAGCTCCCTACCCCCCAACCCACGCCCCCCCCCCCCGGTTCATTTCCCTGTTCTAGGCCCCGCTGCAACACCTGTCCCTACATCACCAACACCACCACCTTCCAGGGTCCCAACGGCCACTCTCTCTCTGTCCGGCATGCCTTCCGCTGCACCTCCTCCAACCTAGTCTACGGACAGACTGGACGTCGCCTGGCGGACAGATTTACTGAGCACCTCCGGGATATTCGTCTCGGTGGTAGTTCCCCCATCGCCCGCCACTTTGGTGCCCCTGGACATTCCGCACACCATCTCACAGTCTGTGGCCTACTCCAATGCCACGGAACACCCGCCAATCTCCTAAGAGTTGAACAACGAACCATCTTCATCTTACAGACCCACACTCCCCCTGGCCTGAACTCCCCACCTTTATTCCATTAGCCTTCGACCGCCCCCCTCCCCCCACACCTATCCCACACTAACAACACTAACACACCCCTCCTTTTCACCGCCCACCCCACAATTAACAATACTAACACCTCCACCCCACATCCGACCACTCTTCCCCAACTAACATACTAACATCCCTCCCTTCTTCTCCTCCCCCCTCCTTATCACACGCACACACCCACCGGCACATATATACACGCGCTCAAACTAAACACACGCCCTACTACCACCACTAACCCTCACCCCCACACATCCACCCCATCACCCCGCAACTAACATCACTAACACCCCCTGACCCCAAGCACACGAACACACACACCCACTTACACTACCCACCCTACACGCAACTAACATCACTAACACCCCCCAACCCTACGCACACGTACACACAAACCCTTTTACACCACCCACTCTACACACCCTACCACCACTGACCCCCACTCACACCCGCATTCAACCCTTTCTCCACCTCCTGTATACTAACACCCACTAACAGCCCCTTCACCAAACACACACACCAGTACACTACACTCCCTCCATCGGCCCGCACACACAGACACACAACACTCCTCCTGCCTTGACCCTCTGACCACTTCCTGTTGCGCGCGCACCCCACATCTCCCCTCTTCCGACTAATCTCTTCACGGATTACACGTATGTGAACCTTGATCCCGGAATCCACCACATCCCAAGGATCTTACTAAGCATTCCACCACATCGTCTACGGAATTACCTTTATGACTCACCCACACACACACACACCCAAAAAAAATGTTTCCCACACGCCACCTACACCCACAACACGCATAAACACCACACACACACGTGCGTACCACCACATATTTACACATTCAGCCTCCGGAATCCTCTCCCCCTCCCACCCCTCTATCCACACACACACACACACTCTGACCTACACCACACCCCACACACACCTCTTCCTGAACATGCAACTCCGTTCTTCCCCCAACCCTTGCTTTCACATACACACACACACACACGTACACCTACACACACACACCAACTTCAGCCCTCCACGCTCGGACACCCCGTCTCCCTCTCCCCACTCCACCCGCCACCACCCCTACACGCCCCACACCCTTCCACCACCTGTTTTACTCCATTTTAATTTTATTTTGATCATGCCTTTATTTTTTATTTCATTTGCACCGTTTCCTCTCACCACCTTTTTGCTATATGTCTCTCCACCACTCCCCTACACACCCTTTGAACTCTCTTCCCACACACTTTTCACCTGAAGAAGGGCTTATGCCCGAAACGTCGTTCCCCATCACCACCCCACTCTCAAGAGCGTGAAATTAATAAACATTTGTTTGTACTGCCTCTCTGTTTTGTTCCCGTTCAATTTTTCATTATATATATATATATATATATATATATATATATATATATATATTTCGTTTCTGAATTTGTTTAGCAAGATTCTTTTTAAATAGAAAACATGAATGGAATAGCAACATCACAACTTACAATTAAGGACAAAATGAAAACACACACACACATAGAACAAACAACCAACCAGTAACATGTAAATAAACAAATAAATAAACAAATATAAACACACACAGACACCCGGATGTAACACATGCGCAAACTAAGCACACAACACACACAAAAACAAGATGGCGTAGGACAGAACAAAGGAGAGGCACAAAAACAAAGAAAAGAATCCCCAGTCACTGAAGAGGTCACAGAATGTGTGACGAAAGAACTTTGACAATATATAAACAATCGTCTGGTTATGGAACCAACCAAGCGGAAATTTATAAATTCTTAAATTTATAAATTTAAATTATAATAAATTGAACTGAAAGCAACTGGTGCGTGTGTTTCTTATTGGCAACATGACCCTCCCAAAGTATAACAATATATATATATATATATATATATATATATATATATATATATATATATATATATATATATATATATATATATATATATATATATATATATATATATATATATATATGTGTGTGAGGTTTGACATTGAGGTCTTTATTGATTATATTAAAATGACCGTTTCATAAATGGGTGGCTCAGGAATCATATTAGTGCTATAGACCCGACTCAAGTCCGATCTGCTCATTAGACCTTTCAAACAAACAACACAAAATCTACTGAACTAATTATCGTTATTATGTGTGTGCGTGTGTGTGTGTGTGTATGTGTGTATGTGTTTGTGTGCGTATGTGTGTGTTCATAATTCTTGTAATCTAAATTCATCGATGAAATATATCGATTTCTGAAATATATCGATTTCTGTTTGTATATGTGGATGTGGGTTCTGACAGATGTGTGTCTTTGTTTGCAAGATGATGGGCGTAAAGACAATTTCAGCTCTCCTCTCTCTTTCTCTCTCTCTCTCTCTCTCTCTCTCTCTCTCTCTCTCTCTCTCTCTCTCTCTCTCTCTCTCTCTCTCTCTCTCTCTCTCCCGTATATATAAACACACACACACACATACACACACACATATGTGTATATATGTAAGTATATATATATAAATATATATACTTATATATTATAAAGAGTCGGGAACCGACGGCTGAGCTCTTGCCGTTTCAACAGCTACTTCCAGACTGGAAATAATAGTTGAAACGGCAAGAGATCACAGCCGTCAGGTCCCGACTCTTTATAATATAAGTACACTCTACTATTCCAAGTATCGAGTACTCTGTTGAGTAATGGCCTCACAAGCTTCAAAGTGATTCCATCGTCATTTATATATGATCTAAGGGGCATGTCTTTGGCCCTGTGCATGAATATGCGTAAGGTGGAAGGGTTTTGCATTTGTTGATGATGTGGGATACATACATACGTACATATATATATATATATATATATATATATATATATATATATATATATATATATATATATATATATATATATATATTGTTATACTTGGGGAGGGTCATATTTGTGTGATAATATTGCCAGAATTAATAACAGAACACACTCACTGTTTGGTTGGTTTTCGCTTCTGTGTCCTTTATATCGGTTAATTTTATTTATTCTTTCATGATGGCGTAGGCATACAATGCAACGGGAGGAAACATAATAGCACCACTGACGATGTTGCAGTTGTGCAACGAAAGAACTTTGTTACCCTATATATATGTGTTTGTGTCTATATTGTATCTGTATTTTTGACCGTTGGTCAGTCAATGGTAACATTGAGGACCGAATAAATTAAATTAACCGATATAAAGGACACAGAAGCGAAAACCAACCAAACAGTGAGTGTGTTCTGTTATTAATTCTGGCAATATTATCACACAAATATGACCCTCCCCAAGTATCACAATATTTGTTTCGACACACGATTTCATATCAAAAACCTCGCAAAACTAATTCATCGCCGTTATATATATATATATATATATAAAAGTAATATATATGAGTAATATATATGATGAAACAGATACCAACATATCTGTATTTATATTGCAAAAGAAAGTTAGCCAGACTGGCTAACTTTCTTTTGCAATATAAATACAGATATGTTGGTATCTGTTTCATCATATATATTACTCATATATATTACTTTTATACACGGCTCAGGAATATTTCCTTTCGAGCTAATTCCATTGTAAAAGAATTCCTTACACTTAATATATATATATATATATATATATATATATATATATATATATATATATATATATATATATATATATATATATATATATTTATATATATGGAAACAATACTTTGCTGATCTAAACCCGGTCACAACAATATCTTCCAAAATGCATGAAGTGCATCCGGGAGCGACGATTAATGATTAACCTCTCGAAGGATGAGGAATTAAAGCGCTCAAATGTGGCAAGCCCACGAGGAAGAATGAAATTCGGCCCGAGATGTTAAAAGCCATAAATAGAGATGGTATTCTCTGGCTGGTTCATGTATGCTAGGGAGCCTGAATCTCTGGAAAGGCACTTAGGCAATGCCAATCTGGAATGATAATCCAAAACTTCAAAAAGGGAGACAAGAGAGATTGGTCCAATTACAGAGGAATTTCCTTGTTAAGCCTGACCGATAAATTATATGCCAAGTGTCTGGCAAAGAGATGTAGAAATATTGTCGAGTCCAATCTAGCTAATAGTGTGATTTTCGCCCTGGATGCAGCACATCCTATCTGCCAATAAAATAAGTGTTCAGACCTAGAGAGGGTTTTAAAATGCCCAACGCACGGTGTATTTTACTGCAGCGCCCCAGTGACTCCATCATGACATCATGAGTTACAAGTCCATATATATATATTATATATATATATATATATATATATATATATGTATATATATATATATATGTATGTATATATATATATATATATATATATATATATATATATATATATATATATATATATATATATATATATATATATATATATATATATAGTATTTACGTATCGAGAAAGAGAGAAAAAAAGGAGGGATAGGTGATACATATAGTTATTTGCCAAGTAGCGTATGCCAAAGGTGCTCGATACTAGTGCCGGCAGTATTAAATATTCGAAGTGTTAATATTTAGTGGGCTAGAGAGTTAGCAGAGCGTAAGCACGTGGGAAAGTGAAAAATCGGAGAATAGACCGTTAAAACATGTTTATTTAAGATATCACCTACGTACGTTTCGCCCAGTTGGGCTTCTCAAGGGCATAAACAATCACAAGTGTTCCTTATATAGTTCGGAAAGAGTTTTGGGGGTTAAATCCACATCAAGGTATGTATATATATATTGGTAAACGGAATAGTAATAATAATAAATTTGAATACTAAAATCCAAGGAGGGCTCGATAAGGATAAATATATATCAGATATATAAGAACTGTAGAGCAAATATTTATTAAAATAACAGATTAAAGTTTAAGCAAAGAATCGCTGCTTTCACCCTTAACGGGATCTTCTGAAACTAAAAAAGTCAATCTATGAACGCAGAAGTAAATATTTCAAAAAACGTTGCAGCCGAAGGAAGACAGGAAGACGATACTTTGGTTCGTGGAAACGTTCCTTGGCAAAGAACGGAAAAAAACAAAGATAATACGTCATTATTTGGTGCGGTGAAAACAATTACACGCAAAGACAAAACCACGTTTATGATATAACTGAAGTCGTAGACTAATGTTCTATTAGGTGGTTCATGGAGACATTCTCTGGCAATGAACGGAAAAAACAAAGATAATACGTCGATATGTGGAGCAAAGAGAACAATTACATGCAAGGACAAAACCACGTAAATGGTATAACTGAAGTCGTAGACTAAAATTCTATTTAGGAAACCGAATGATTCTCGGCTTCAGAGTTAAGAATTAAGAAGATCCCGTTAAGGGTGAAAGCAGTGATTCTTTGCTTAAACTTTAATCTGTTATTTTAATATATATATATATATATATATATATATATATATATATATGTGCACGTACATACATATATGTATACAGACGTACAGTAGTATGTATATACATATACATACATGCACACACATATATATGTACGTATGGATTCACCGAACATTTATTATAATATAACGTATATACTTACCTTATGCATAAGGTAAGTATATACGTTCAACAATCTGGCAGGAAGGTATACGTTGCTGCCGATAGCTAATAAGCTTGAAACTAGTACAGCGTTCCTTTGTCAGTGTTGAACAAACGAGCAACGATGGTTGCTAGACACTACGGTTTAATACGAGATGTTTGTTTACAAACACACCGAGCATTATAATAAATGTTCGGTGAATCGTACATATATACGTACATATATATGTGTGTGCATGTATGTATATGTATATACATACTATTGTACGTCTGTATACATATATGTATGTACGTGTACATACTTATATTTAAGTAACAGCCGTACTAAGAGTGGGAAATGAAATTTCGTTTTATTTTTTCCGTTTATATATATATATATATATATATATGTATATGTATATATATATATATATATATATATATATATATATATATATATATATATATATATATATATATATATATATATATATATATCGTTAAATCTGAAGAACATATCGTTGTTACAATGGACATTTGGCACCAGATTTTCTGTCGACTAACATTTAGTCTGCAGCAAGTGCCAATTAGAATACATTATTTAATCGGAAATAATGCAATTATCAACCGAAAAAAAATCATGAAATATATTCCTTTATTCGTTTACAGGTTCCCAGTCATTAGACTGCTGCATAGCTTGGGCATCGCGTCATTCATATCGACATTCAGTTCGTACTTCTTCAAGTTTGTTACTTAGTTTTTCGATCTCCTTTTGTTGAACTGCTACTTTACGGATAATAAACGCATATAGACACACACACAACAATAGAGATTAATCTCAGTAATAATAATTAAAAAATACTCATTTTCTTCATTGATATTGAACACCTTTATATATATATATAGGAGGTATGTGTGTGTGTGTGTGTGTGTGTATACAAAGAGAGGGGGACGGAGAAAGAGAGATAATTTCTGTCTACCAAATTCTACACACAAAGCATCTGGTCAGCCTGAAGATATAATACAAGGCACTTGCCTCAGGTGTTATGTAGAAGGACTGAACCCAGAATCGCGCCGTAGTGAAGCAAACACCTTGTCCACACAGCCATACATGCACTTATATAGCATTATGAGTAAAATATATCAGAATAAAAAAATATCCACTCATCGACACACGAACACAGAAACCAAAACAAAACGAAATATCTGGAAAATGCAAAATAATTTTTCACATCCATCATATTGGTTTGGGTTTTGGACTGAACTGCGTGTTCTGGTCGTGAGCAAGATGATTCATTTCATGTTTTCGTGATAGAACTAGATTTTGAGACTCAGAATAAACGATTTGACATGGCAGTGTTATTAAGTTGTTCGGGCTGAGTCTTACTGCACCCTTGAGCAAGTGCCAATCCCTATAGCCTTGGTTTGACTATTGACTTGTGAGTCAAATTTGATGTACAGAAACGTTAAGAAATCCTGTGGTATACATGCATACATATGCATATACATATAAATATACCACATATATTCGTGAAAAAGTCGAATTGTTTTAGACTATTTTTAAGGTTAAATTTATGGAGTCGACTATTACATATAAAGTACTTTTGAGGGGCTTGAAATTCAAGCTAGAATCCTAAGTACTATATCAGTAGCAGAAGCCCAAATGATCTCTAAACGAATAAAAACAAAGACAATGAATGGTTGTAATATTACAGATTCTATACATCAAATAACAAGGCCACATAGTTCTTTTAAAGAGTTACACTTGTTCTTTTACTTATATCCATCAAACCTAACAAGCTACATTAGTTCAATCAATTTATATTTCATTATTACTGTATATTACCATGGGTATATTTACCGGTATGTCACTACCTACCTTAATTCTATTTACATGACCGATACCTGTTCGGCGTGTTTCGCCCCCATTTCTCCAGTCACATTATTTTCATATGGTATTTTTATAAGCACCAAGCATTTCGTTATAGGTACCAAGCATTCCAGCTATATGGCAAGCTACAGTAAGGTAGGCATACGTGTGGGTGAATTTTTAGCTTCTTGCCTTAAATTCATTACGATTTTGTAACAGTGTTATTTCTACGTACAGGATGATACATCGACCCGCAAATGTTGACGTGTTATCTATAAAATACTATCTATAAAATACTTGGGTCGACTTTTATACGAGGTCCATGGAAAATTCCAGATTTTCTGGTCAAAAATAGGGGCCGACTATTACTCGAATATAGACATAGATATATATATATATTGGGAAATGTGTGAGATCCTTGATACAGTTAGATATATTTGAAAAAAAGGAAAAGAGTGGCTTCACTTGTAGTTCTAAATAATTTTATTTAATTTTATATTATAATATTATAAAATTAAATCAAATTATTTAGAACTACAAGTGAAGTCATTCTTTTCTTTTTTTTCAAATATATTTATATATATATATATTGTGAAAGGAATGAAGTGTAAATACATTTAACTATTTTGGTACTTTATTTATCAAGCTTGAAATGATGAAAACCAAATTTGATCTCGGTAGGACTGGAACTCAAAATTCAGTAAGGCAGTTTTAATATTTAATCTGACGCCATATCAACTCATTTGTCAATGTATATAAACTATGTCTGGATAAAAGACAGAATTATCATGGCTGAAACGCCTTTAATTACATGACTACTAAAAAAAGAAACGTTTATCTAAGGCTAAACATACAATAGAATTAAAAGTTTAACAACACTTGATACCTTAATGACAGGAAGACATGGATTTGAGACATTGATAACCTACATTCTGTCAGATAAACATATCTAAAATATTTCCTATGACAAAAAAAAAACAATGATATACTATAACAATATATTATACGGAACAAACGATATATACATATATATATATGTGTGTGTGTGGGGGTGTATATATATATGTGTGTGTGTGTATATATATATATACATACACACACACACATATACACACATATATATACATATATGTGTGTGTATGTGTGTCTGTGTATGTGTCTCTGTGTTTGTGTGTGTATACGTATATGTGGTGTATGTTGTGTTTATGTGTATAAATATGTGTATTCGAAAACAAATATTTCCTCTCTATAGCTGTGTGTGAATGAGTGTGCATGTGTCTATGTGTCTATATGTGTCTGACGCTGGGGATAGGGTACTCTTCGAGACAGTTCCCTCCCACCCCGATGTTCCCCACGATTATTTACATTACATAACTATGTTTCGAGTTGCATGGTACCCAATCAACATCCGTTTGAAAAACAACGTCTTTATTTTGTCATTTGTTATGTGTATGTATGTATGTATGTATGTATGTATGTATGTATGCATCTTGGTTAAGAGAGTGGGACTGGCTTTGTGCAGTGCCTTTGCTCACTATAAAAGCTTCACGGCACAGGCATTGCTTTATATCTGGAGATCTCTCTGCACTTGTCGTCACATGGTACCATGAGCCCAGCACTATGTGTCAATAATTGTCACAGGTGTAGTGTTTGTACCAGAGTTTTCAAGTCGCTGGCTGGACTAAAAAGTCACACTTGTTCAGCGCATCGGTAGGGGTTCTTCTACATGGATATAAAGTAGTGGCCGTACTCAAAAACGAGTTGGCAGCCACCATGTATGTATGTATGTATGTATGTATGTATGTATGTATGCCTGTATGTAAGTACGTCTGTATATTTGTGTGTATGTATCACGTATGCTTGCATCTATGTATTATGTTTTTATGTATGTTTGTATCTATGTATGCATCTATATATGTCCGTATGTATTTATCTATTTGTCTATGTATGTGTGTATTTTCATAATGGGTTGCTTATAAGTGTAAATTTTTGTAGTTGTGTATATATGTGCATGTATGTGTGTGTTTGTCTGAGTGTATGTGAGCATGGGTGTGCGTCTCTCTCTCTATATATATCTCTCTTTATATATCTCTCTCTGTCTCTCTGTATGTGTGTGTGCATCTCTTACACATATTACATAGCTCATCTAATTAGTTTTGAACTAGTCTAGTTAAATTTAACGTTGTTGGTTGTAGGAGTTTTAATTTCATTTCATGTCAAACATTCATTGGCATGTAACAGTGTAACAGCGGTTATGGGAAGCAGTTTATTACGAAATCAGTAAAATATAAAAATACATATATATATATATACATATATACGTATATATATATATATATATATATATATATATATATATATATATATATATATATATATATATATACCCATACAAACACACACACGCAAATATATATATATATATATAAATATGTGTCTGTATGTGTGTGTGTGTGTGTGTGTGTGTGTGTGTGCGTATGTGTGTACGTACATACAGATGTACAAAGCATGTTTTAATACGAGACCTTTTGATTTAAAGTTTCTAATTCTAATTCAGTGTGTTGTTTGATGTAGCAACATTAAAACAGTATACAAAAAGAAGCTAGTGAAAATGAAAATGTTGATTAAAAACATTTTAACTAATGAGATGAAGCTCTTCGTACAAAAACCTCAACCATTTATTAAAGATGATTGTAATATATATATATATATATATATATATATATATATGTGTGTGTGTGTGTGTGTGTGTGTGTACACACACACACATATATATATATCAAAATAGCCGTTTTGGAAGCCTCATCAATGCAGATGGGTAAATCTCCGGGTAACAGAATCAGGTGGTAATGAGAGAGATGTAGGAGAAAATGTAGAAAGAGGCATAGAGAACATAAAAGAACAGGAAAAGTGTAAAAAATAATAGCACGTGATAGAGTTACCTTGGAAGTGATTTAATAGTCCCTATATTTCGGATTTCAGATCCATCAATTGGGGGTTTTCCGGGGGGGAAAATGTTGTGTCGGAGAAGGACCACAGTTGACCTCCGCTGTTAACCGTGTGCGTACATTATATGGTGCGTACCGTACATGTGTAAGTATGTGTGTGTGTGTGTGTGTGTGTGTGTGTGTGTGTGTGTGTGTGTGTGTGTGTGTGTGTGTGTGTGTGTGCGTGTGAATTAAATTAATTTAGGTTGAGTTGTTCATTTCGAGGATCTTGTGAATTATTTCTAGCTTCTCTTTTGACCTCTAGCTTTTATATCATCGTACCGCCTTATCTTATGCTGATTCACGTGGTTTTTATAATGTCGCTTTCATTGGTGAGGGGGTGGGGAAGTTAGCTGTTGTCTTGACACTATATACCAACATAAGATGATTCATTTGAATATTCTTGAAAAAGCTTTAAATTATATATTTTAAGACTTGTTTACTGATGAGTTATGACTGTCTTAATTTACTAATTAACTATTTTTATTATGTTAATTGGTAGTTTTCCTTCCCCCTCATCAGCTCTCAAATCTGCAAAATGGTTTCGCACGATTTAACTGAGTATCATTTTAAAACACTGGATCATGCAACGTGTGTGATAATGCAAAGTAAACATTTAGAAGGGTGAAAGAAGATAAGAAAATAAAATAACGGGATACTAGATCTCAAATTTTGGAGTCTATCCTAAATAGAAAACTAATCATAGATAAATGGATAATGGAGACGAAATGAGAATATATTTGAATTCATAGAAAAATGAGAAAACTCATCACTAGACCAGCTGTTAAAACAACCAAATGCGATCGATGACAGCGATGGGCTAAAATGTCTCAGAGACCAGAGGCCTGTGATCGGCAGAGACACAGTCCACAAGGAGGGTGACACGCAGATGAATTACAGAAAACATTCCGAGAAGCACAAACACGCACGCGCACACACACACACACACACACACACACACACACACACACACACACACACACACACACACACACACACACACACACACACACACACACACACACGAACTAGTCTGTCATTTATAATTCAACCGAAAAGAAATATAGTCAAAAAACCCCAAATGTAGCTTGGGTCGCTCTATGAACAGATGCTTAAATAAACTAAATTCAGAACAGTTTCTTTTCAAAACAAGAGAAGCGAGGACATTTGAAGTGAGTATAAGTATCTTCTACTTTAAATTAATTTTGCTAAAAATCATTCCATACATACTTATAGAAATGACGCGTGTATTGTTGTGTATATATATATATATATATATATAGTAATACCAGAAAAAAAGCAGACAGTGTTACATTACACGAACAGGCACCTGCAAATTTACCTCGTGAACCACATTGCAGACGTACAATTTCGCGCAAAAGTTGCAGCTGTGTAAATTTTCTGCTGATACTACACACACACACACACACAGACACACAGGCATACAGCAATACATACAACCGCACAATACACCTCAACAACCACACATACCTGTCAAACACACATACAAACATACACACGCGCGCGCACACAGGCACAAGTGCGTACACAGGAATAAGTGTGTGTAGGTGAGTCAGTGAAATACTGGTGGTGGTACCAAGTCAAGCACTCTCTGCACAGGCAGAGTATATATATATTGAAAAGAAAGATAAATTTTAGTTTACATGTGTTAAAATTTTTATTGTGTATCGACCTCTTACGCGCGTTTCCTAGAGGATTCGCTCAGGGTCACCGATAGAGTTAATTGACCCGACTCCATTATCGATCTGCTCTTCAGACTGGTGATGCGACAAAAACCAAACACTATATTTATTGTCGCATCGCCAGTCTGAAGAGCAAATCAATAATGGAGTCGTGTCCATAAATTCTATGGGTGACCCTGAGCCAATCCTCTGTGATAGGTCGATACACAATAAAAATCTATATATATGTAAACTGTAATCGAAACTTCATCGTATATATATATATATATATATATATATATATATATATATATATATATGCATACAACCCCTCCCACACATACACATATATAATAAGTCTAAAGTCTGTCTTAAGCCAGAAGGCTCATTTGGCCGATGCTTATCCCGGTTTCATGGTGTGAAGCGACAGAGAGTACAAGACTCCCCCCTGGACAGGACGCCAGTCCATCGCAGAGTTAAACCCCCAGCTGATGCTGGTGCTCATTTTCACTTGAGTATTCTGGAGCAACGTGAAATGAAGTGTTTTGCTCAAGAACACAACACGCAACACAGGAATCGAACCCACGACATTATGATCGTAAATCCAACAGTAATGTTATTACTCTAAGGTAAAATACCTTATTGAGTGCTTAGCTGCACATTCCGATTGCATTCGTTAGCATAGCTGCAGCCAGAGCTTCGATTATGCTGAACTTCCATTTGTATATATATATATATACATATATATATATATATATACACACATATATATATATATATATATATGTACGTACGTATATATATATGTGTATATATATATATATATATATATATATATATATATATATATATATATATATATATATATATATATATATATATAATAACTAGAAATTGATTAACATATAAATAAACATGAATAATCACAGGAGATAATTTTTACAAGTGTGTAACCACACATAGCTAGGTAGGTAACTAAATAAAGTTGACCAGAACTTCAAAAATAGATACCTTATAATATGATTAATCTTCCCTGTATATATTCCATTAAAGAAATATATTTCACCAATTAATCGAATGGTAAACCACGGAAGCGGATACTTGGATTTTCAACATAGGAAGAGGTTCCAGCGATCAGTGTTTACACTTCAGTGTTTACACTGTTTTGAACTTGAAGTGTAAACACTGATCGCAGGAACTTCTTCCTTGTTGAAAATCCAAGTATCCGCTTCCGTGGTTTACCATTCGATTAATTGGTGAAATATATTTCTTTAATTGAATATATACAGGGAAGATTAATAATATTATAAGGTATCTATTTTTGAAGTTCTGGTCAACTTTATTTAGTTACCTACCTAGCTATGTGTGCTTACACACTTGTAAAAATTATCTCCTGTGATTATTCATGTTTATTTATGTTAATCAATTTCTAGTTATTATAAAATGCTCGGACCTACTCGTTAGAATCTTAGAGCTTATTTTGCGGGTGATATGGCGCATGTCTTTCTGGCATGACACCCATAATTTTGATTTAGATTAAATTCATTTGATTTATCTTAATTTTGGATATATATATATATATATATATATATATATATATATATATATATATATATATATATATATATATATATATATATATATATATATAACTATTTTATTTATATATCTAAATTCTAAATATTTCTTTTCTTTTTTTTAAGACCTTTACTGTTGCAAATACAATCAGAATTTATTGAATTTCATTTTCTAATCACCATATTCATTATAATTATATTCCTAAAAAGCAACTGCAACAGTATACACGGTATTAAAAATACATCCGCGTCTTTATAAAACTGAAACTAGTCAATCGCAATTTTTTTACTCAGAACAAAAAATTACAAAATATCGGGCTGCTTTGTTTTAATGTATTTGTTTGTAGTATTTTGTATTTGTGTTTTTTTTTAACAATTATCGATTTCAGTGAAAATACATTCAGCTAAATATTTGCAGGGTGTCTTTCTTACAATGAAAACAACAATGGATTCTTAATTAAACAATACAAAACTACTAATAAAACAAGAAAATACTGTTTGATGTTCATCTCTCTCTCTCTCTCTCTCTCTCTATATATATATATATATATATATATATATATATATATATATATATATATATATATATATATATATATACATATCAACGATATTAATAAATGGAAAGTATATTTATAAAACCATATTTATTTCTTCTTTTTTTCCTCTTTCCTCTCACTATCCAAACGGAACTTGAACCGTTAAGGTCTGATTCCTGGGTATGTGACTATTTATAAAACAAATTTTGTATTTTATCTGATGAGGGCGTACCAAACTTTTGGTACCCTTGAAATAAATATAATAGAATAAATATTGTTTCCATTTATTAATATCATTGATATTATAGTCCAGAAAACTTGTCGAGTGCTTCGAATCTGTTATAATTATATTTGTTGAATTACCAACAAATTAAATATCCCTTGCTTATATATATATATATGTTTATATATATATATATATATATATATATATATATATATATATATATATATATATATATTTATTTATTTATTAAAATAACAGATTAAAGTTTAAGCAAAGAATCGCTGCTTTCACCCTTAACGGGATCTTCTGAAACTAAAAAAGTCAATCTGTGAACGCAGAAGTAAATATTTCAAAAAACGTTGCAGCCGAAGTAAGACAGGAAGACGATATTTTGGTTCGTGGAAACGTTCCGCAAAGAACGGGAAAAAACGAAGATAATACGTCATTATTTGGTGCGGTGGAAACAATTACACACAAAGACAAAACCACGTTTATGGTATAA
>OZ024740.1:70288542-70303542 GCA_964016885.1 Eledone cirrhosa
GATTTTAGTCTTCAAATTTATTATTATTACTATATATATATATATATATAATAAATTAAATAAAAATTGGCATAAACATTACAATACAATACAATAGGAGGGAACATGATAATAGTACCACTGATGATGTTGCAGATGTACAACGAAAGAATGTTAGACTATATATATATTTATATCTTTATTTTTAGGTCAGTCAATGATAAACATTGATTGCCAAATAATTAACTATGGAGATATAAAAGATACAGAAGCGAAAACCAACAGTGAGTGTGTTCTGTTATTATTTCTGGCAATATTATTACAACAATATGAACCTCCCCAAGTATAATTGTTTTCTACTTTAGGCACAAGGCCAGCATTATCCAGTGCATTACTGGTACTTTATTTTATCGACCCCGTAAGGATGAAAGGCAAAGTTAACCTCGGCGGGATTTGAACTCAGATCGTAAAGGGACGTAACTATGCTGGAAAGCATGGCGTCCGACCCTCTACCGATAACTGCCAATCCGCCGAATAATATATATATTGTATATATATATATATATATATATATATATATATATATATATATATATATATATATATATATATATATATATATATATATATATATATATATATATATATATATATATATATATATATATTATATATATATATATATATATATATATATATTATAATATATATAATATATATATATATATATATATATATTATATATATATATATATATATATATATATATATATATATATATATATATATATATATATATATATATATATATATATATATATATATATATATATATATATATATATATATATATATATATATATATATATATATATATATATATATATATATATATATATATATTATATATATATATATATATATATATATATATATATATATATATATATATATATATATATATATATATATATATATATATATATATATATATATATATATATATATATATATATATATATATATATATATATATATATATATATATATATATATATATATATATATATAATATTATATATATATATATATATATATATATATATATATATATATATATATATATATTATATATATATATATAATATATATATATATTATATATATATATATATACAATGATGATTGAACTTCTCCACCTGCTTCAGGGCAACGCCACTGACATGCAAAGCGCACTGCGTAGGCTTTCTCGAGAGGGTGAATGTCTCGGTCTTTGCAGCACTGATTTTCATACCTGCCGTTCAACACTCGGAGGTAAGCATATCAAGTGCATCTTGCAGATCTCTTTCTGACGAGTTAAGTAGTACCATGTCGTGTGTAAATACCAGTTCATTGATTTATTACGTACCAGTTTTTCTACTACTTCCAACTCGGCTGCGCTGTGAATCCTCTTCATGAACATTATTAGCAGGAGATAAAGTATATAGGGTATTCAAAGCAACAAGAAGCTGCCTGTCCATGCCTTTTGGGGGTTCTCGAAACAACCATACACTTCTTGGCAATAGACCCACGATTTTTCGAAATTCCGTTGCGGATATTTTGTCGGCTGTGCTACATCCGGGGCGAAAACCACTGTTCATCAGTTAGCTTTGACAGGGCAATATCCCAATTGGTATTGTACCTCTGACAAGGTAAATACATCGATCTGATTGTCTAAAATTAATAAAATTAATAAATATTTAAAGAGCTGTAACTTTCTTTTTATTAATTTCTAAAAAAAAAAAAAAAATTGATTTCAATAATCTGCATGTATAACTACAAATCATACAAAGTGCTTTTTAAAAGATCCATTCACAGAAAAAATAATTGTCCTTTAGTTCTGCAAGCAAATTTAATCTAATCGACGATTCTTAATCATGCACAGTAGAAATATGGACAAATTAAACTCCAATATATCCTCATTTCGCCTTCAGCATAGATATCATTTTATATTTGATTTCTAAACTACAGATTCCAATATTCGTGAAAGCTTTCTTGCGGTAGTCACACACAAGCACTAACTCGATGACCTTGTTGGTTAGAAACAATTATTAGGACGACATATACAATGAGAGGGAACATGGTACAGCTGAGCCTAATCGCAAAGGAAACAACTAAAACCAGTCGAGAGAAAAAATAAGAACATAAAAAATCGGATTAATAAGGCGTTAACAGTTTTCCACAATTATAGTAATATTGACCGCCTGCGGAGTTGTCACTTCCGTTTTAGCTATGGCTGCTTACTGTGGGTTCGCATCAAATTGACAGCAAATTTCAGCAATTGGTTCAAAACCACACAGCATGACCAGTACACGGGAAAAAAAGAATTTATTTTTAATAGTAAACCTCTGTCCCTCCTCTCTCTTACGCCACTCTCTCTCTCTCTCTCTCTCTCTCTCTCTCTCTCTCTCTCTCTCTCTCTCTCTCTCTCTCTGTGTTCTCATCCACCTTCTTGCTGATCTAGAAAAACAAAATCCCTGTTAATGATTATGCCTGCTATGTGGAATTTATTTGACAACGGTCGACCTTATCTCAAGTATGACGAAAACTAATTTGATTCTAAGTGTGTAAGCTTGCTTCCGATGTTGAAGATGCGCACGATTTTCTTTTCTCTGGAAACAACTTCATAAACTCGTTTCGTCTCCTCCTCCTCCTCCTCCTTCTTCTACTTCTCTACATCATCATCATCATTCCTCTAGTGATTTTTTTTTTAAGCGGTTGTCTATCGCGAAAATGGCAAAAGCGAATGTTTCTACTCTCATCATAAGCTTGTGACCATGAATGTGCTGGGTTTCTCGATTGTCCTTCTTTAAAATTTCTCCTATATCATGTTTCATTGTTTAAAATATATATATATATCTACTATATAAATTGGAAGTGGTCGGACGTTGTATATTTAAGTAAGTAGGTGTAGTCGGATAAACGTCAAAACGGTTTGGTGGAATGCAGCGAAAATTTACCCAGTTATGCAGAATGACCCGAGGAGGCTTTGGGTCGACTTTCAAGCTACAAGCTTCCATGGTTACGGAGAAAATCGATGAAACAGGAATTTCCCATTCAAATTGAACTGAGAGTAATCTGTGAACGCAGAAGTAAATATTTCGAGAAACGTTGCAACCGAACGAAAACAGGAAGACGATATTTTGGTTCGCGAAGACGTTCCCTGGCAATGAACGGGAAAAAAGCGAGGATAATACGTCGTTATGTGGAACATGAAGAACAATTTCATGCCAAGACCAAGTTTATGGTATAAATTGAGTCGTTAGACTAATATTCTGTTTAAAATAACAGAAGGATTTCCAGCCCCGGAGTTTAAGAATGATGTAAATAAAATTGAAAACGAAAATGTCAGAGGTTATTAAAATACTAAAAGTAAATAGTGAAGATTTAGGCCAGTACTTACGTATGCCCCGACGGACATACACATACATACGCACACACAAATACATACACACCCACAAACATGTGTAAACCTCATGCATTTCTACAGTATTTTCACCAAACGTAAGACATAGGTTACTTATGTACTCCGGATGGTCATGGGCACTTTCATTTTTCCAGATATTGATTATAGGGCCTCCCGGCAGATAATCCCCATTAACCACTTTCTTGGAGTCTGAAGCACTGCAGTGCAATGCAACAAAACGTCATAACTTCTGGAGATCGCAACCGATTTTCACAAAACTTGACACATGGGCTACGTTTGTCCTACAGATGAATGTGAACTCTCAGAATTAGCACATATTGAGTAGGGGACCCTTGGGGACAGGGACCCTTTTTTGGAAAAAGCCGATGATTTTGTAAAAGTATAGTTTTCGAAGCAACACTGAAGTATTGCCATAAATGGTATACACAACTGCTATTTAATACCCGAGCAACGTCGGGTACCTCTGCTAGTATATATATATATATATATGTGTGTGTGTGTGTGTGTGTGTATGACTATATATATATCATATAATTATACATCTCCACCTCCCACTTATTATTCGTTCCTTGTAAATGTTCGCACTCTAGATAACTTGTCCTTGCTGGGTTCCATTCGTCGTGTACTCTTTTTCTTTCATCCTTACGGGATTGATAAAATAAAATACCAGTAATGCACAGGGTTGATTTAATCGACTTCCCCCTCCACCAAAGTTGTTGACATTATGCCTAAATCAGAAACCATTGTTGTTGTTGTCTCTGAATAGTTGCTATAATATGAAAAGAAAGTTTACTTCAAATAGAAAAAGAGTGGAAAATAAAACCAAACGAAAAGAAAAGCAACTTTATCATGGCATTTCTCTCATTTGTCTTCAGCAGCTTTTTTCCAGACTAGGATCATGACCTCTGACAGTCTTAAGACTATTAAAACATGAAAAGAAACTGTGTTCGCGTGTGTGTGTGGGGGGGGGGGGGGGTTATTGCTATTGGTAATGGTTTTACACATGTAAAAGCATACACAACCATCGTTCGTCTATTAACAATAAAAAACAGGAGGTTTATTTGATAAGGTCGTTCTTTAAGACAGATAGTCACACCTCATTCTATATTTCAACAAAGCCGTAAAAAATCTTTAAGAGAAGCGTTATTATATTTAGAAAAGAAGAGTGAATATTTGTTAAAGCTTTGAAGTATTTTAACAACTGGGGAAGAAATGCATTTGAGGATCTTTAGAGAAAATATATTAGAAACCATTTTGTAAATTGGTAGAGTCGTTCGAGGTTTGGACAAATTCTTAGCAGTATTATTTGTTTCATCTTTTACATTCTGATTTCAAATCCAACCGAGGTCAGCTTTACGTTTAATTCTACCGACATCGAAAAAGTAAGGTACCAGTAAAAAAACTGGGATCGTATAATTGAATTTCCCCTCCTTACAAATTGCTGGATTTGTGCATAAATTAAAAACCATTTTATTTTAATTTCCCTTCTTCATTTTACTTTTCCCCTACGTCCAGATGTGGCAATGCCAATAGCAATAATATTAACAATAAGGGTAGTGGATTGGCAGACTTGGTAGAACAACCGATAAAATTACATTGCGGTATTTGTTCTGGTTCTTTACTTTCTGTATTCAAATCCCACCGAAGTCAACTTTTCCTTTCATCCTCCCGAATAGAGACAGGTACTGGGGTTGATTTAATCTATTTACTCTTCTCCAAACATGTTAGCCTTCTACCTAAATTAGAAATCTTTATTGTTATAAAATTATTAATTTGTTGGGGGAAACAGTTGAGCATATGGATCCATGATATGGCTGGCATCCTATAATATTGACTGCAGAAAGATGAACGTCAAAATCGTACATCACCGCTATTCAAAATTAGGACATAAATTGATACAGCAAAGATATTCAGCTGTCCAACAACATTTTAACAGTAATAAAATATTAGTCAAGCATTCGTATCCTCAACACTATTATCGTTTCCTTATCACTTATGAGTCAACTACTTGCCACCGATCGAAATTATGTTGCTATGTAAGTTAAGCGGTCGCCAGTCACACAGAAAAAGCGTTACCGAACTCGTATCTCCGATTTTTTTATGTGTTTTTAGTTTTGTTTTATTTCATTTACGTGGATGTGCGGCGGGAGGCATTCACTTTATCTCTCAATGTTTGCCGATCACTGTGAGCAGCTGTCCGTACTACTACAGGAACCAGTCAGCAACTCACATCGGTAATCGAATAAAGCAACCCTAATCGCCTAACCGAAGCATAGCAGAATGTAGAAAGTGGTGAACCCAATACCGCACATCGGTGGGCTAATGAATAAACCGCAATAACTTTCTGGAAAGCGATGAGCCACTGACTGAATTCAGACCGAGATCCTCTGACGATAAACAAAAAAGCAGAGGATTAGCAACCGAGTAGACGCCATGCAGCAGCAAAGACATATATGACCGCAGTGACACATGTTTCGGAACTAATAACTCTTCCAAAGATAGATCTCTCTATGATGGATCGCTCTAAAGTGAGGTATATATGTGTGTGCAGGCATTGCTGTGGAGTTTTGAGTCCAATCCCACTGCACAGCAATTTGGACAAATGTCTTCTTCCATACACCTGCAAAACACACACACACACACACACACACACACACACACACACACACACACACACACACACACACACACACACACACACACACAACACACACACACATATATAGTGCTAAAAACGCGGGAGGTTATATCCAAAGTTGTTAGAGCACTTAGTCCAAAGAACGAGTTTGGTATAGAGTTAGTTCCATAAGAAATAAGCATGCATATATATATATATATATATATATATATATATATATATATAATCATCATTTAACGTCCTTTTTCCTTACTGTTAGACCGACCGAAAGCAGCAGAGAGACAGGACACCTGGTACAACGCTGATTGTGACACTGTAGAGCAGAAGGTGTTTAACCACTGATAGCATTCAGATCGATAGCGGACGCCTAGAACTGCGCTGAGGCTAAACAAAAACAAGCGCGTGGATTAGTAGCAGTTCAGACGCCATGCAGTATAGTAAAAATATATGCAGCCCAAGTTCCAGAACTTGCAAAATACGAATACATTGGCCAACGTATTTTACTTTATGTTGTCGACCCTGGGAAGTTGACCTCGGTGTGATTTGACATCAGAATATAGAGAGCCAAAACAAATAATTATAATAATGTAGCAACAATAACGGCATTGATCTCTATGGTCTTAGAGGCCCTCTGAAGGTCATGGGCACTGCCCCTTCCTCTACCAAGTTTTCGAAATATCCATTTCAAATCATTTACACCGTTAATGTTTTTAGTAACGGCAGAAACATCAAAGTTCCCATTCTCTTCTTCACCGAAATCAATACAATTTTTCAGCTATTGATTTTCTAACATTTGTACATGGCCACAGTATCTTTGTAGGGAAGGGGTGGGTTGTAATCGATTAAATCGACAGTGTGCTTTATTTTATCGACCCCAGAAAGATGAAAAGGGAAAGTTGACCTCGACGGGATTTAAGGTTATATCGTGAAGGGCCGTGACTAAATACAGCAAATGGATTTTGTCCGATGCTCTACCGATTCTGCCAATACACAATCCACTTTCAACTATTGGTTTAAAAAAAAAACTTAAGTTTGACTCAATCTGAATTGTTTGTGAAGCAAATAGGTTATCACTTGTTCACAGAAGAGTATTTAAAGTTACATTGAACGAATATTTCAAGCTATGTACAACTATTGGTACAGGCATGGTTGTGTGGATAAGAAGTTCCCTTTGCAAGCATGTTCTTCCAGTTTCGATCCCACTGCGTGGCACTTTGGGAAATTTTTTTTTTTTTTTTTTTTTTACCCAAAGATGCTATGCTTCAGTTGAGAAATAGAATGTCTCTTGAAGACATTGAATCAACCCGGAATTATATAGATCTAATCTGTGTTTGAAACCACAGATTTGTTAATGCTTACTCAGAAGAATGGTCAATGACAATAATCCCTTGCAAAATGTCCAAGACTGGTTGAGTGAGCAAAAGAAATTATGTTGAAACTTGATACTTGGTTCGAATGATTCCAAAAACGTGAATCCTATGGTGCATTGTATTTTACTGGGAAATGGATGAAATCGAGCACACAGGCAGATCAGGATGCAAATGGCTGAGGCAAATACCGCCATATATCCAGTCCACTGCTCTAAATTGGCACATTATATATCGACCCCAAAAACGATGAAAAGCGAAGTTGATCTAAGTAGGATTTGAACTTAGAAATGAACCGAAATGTATACAGCAAATCATTTCGTCTGACGCTCTAAATCTTCTGCCGATGCTTTAGTGTATACGTAATAAGTGTTTACGTAATTTCGGCTTATACAATACTACCAACGTAGCTTGTCGACAATGCAATATAATCTTAACTTTTCAAAATAACTTTGATAATTTTTTAAATATGTTTATTCTTATTCACTGACAGCTCAATGTGTTTCAATATATTTTATCAACGAAAATAAAGTATATATTTATGTGTATATATATATATATATATACATATACATATATATATATATATATATATATATATATATATATATATATATATATATATATATGCATAAATATTTACTTCATATATATATATATAATTTATATGTGTGGCTGTGTGTGTTGGTATATATGTGTGCAGGTATGTATATATGTATGTGTATATATATATATGTGTGTATATTTCTATCGATTTGAAATGATAATAAAAAATGTGACTTAAAAAAAGACAACAGGTTTGTTATTGAAATAGTTTACGAAAACAAAAGTGGATCCAATTTTATTTTAAATTAGAATTCTGCTATATACTATATGAAGAAACGAAAAAGAAATCCATCTTTAAATAACAATAACATTCTATAAATAACAAAAACAAAAGAAAAAAATTCAAACGAAAAACAATTACAACTACAGCAACATCATCATAAAAAGACTTCATTTAATGAGTAGAAAGGAAATTGATTAATAATAGGGAAGGAGTTTATGACAGGGAGAAGAGTCTTCAATTTTACATTAAAATAAAATAAAATAAAATTCTGTTGAAATTAAAGAAATGTCTTGGGAAATCTAAAGATACCGAAGCTTCTAAATGTTTTAACACCTATCGAAAACCATGAATGAATGTGACAACTATTTCCTTTCTGAATTTTCATTTATTTATGGCGTTTCTCGTCGTCTTTAATAAATATCTCAGACTTGCAAAATGTTCATTTTTCATTCCTACTTCCATTTGTATCGCATATTTCCTTCTTATTTCTTCTCTCTCTCTCTCTCTCTCTCTCTTTCTAGGTATATATGTATGGACATTCCTATCTCATCTCAAGAGATGTTGGTTTACGTCTAATGATAACAGTGGTAACGCACGAATAAGTTAATCTGTTAAATACATACATTTAACTGTGTTGATTGCTCTTTTCATTCGTTTGTTAACATACACACGCACATTCACAGATGTATATACATATATATATATACACACACACACACACATATATATATATATATATATATATATAAACACACACACACACACAACCAAACAGACACAGTAGTTCAGATGACAATTCTTTTGCAATAAACAGAATACACATACTCCCATTGATATCTAGTACGCTAAGCCATAGAGACATGTTCAACTCCACTGTCCTTCAGTTTCCATCAAGACGAATGGGATAGGGAGTAATGTTAATTCTTTTTCTAGATATAAAGGGATATATATGCTGGTTAAATTTACTCTGAAATACTTGGCTACAATTAATAAATACAAACACGTTAGTGTATTCTCTCCTAAATTCTGATGTTTTCATGAAAAGTGTATTAGACGAGCAGTATTACTCTCTGTCGTGCGGTGACGTTGAAGCGTTGGACAAATGCTTCGCAGTAAGTGTTTCAGCTTTTAACTTCATCAGTTCAAATACCACTGAAGTCAACTTTGTATTTTCCTCATGTCGGAAAACATTGTGTTATGCCTACTAAAAGCCTAAGGTGGCTCCATATGGTATGTAGAGATAATTATACCTAGGCTACGTCAGAGTAGGACGTTCCATCTAGGATTACATACGAGTGGGGGCACTTTCCATATCACTTGAGGATAGTTCCCGCCATCAGATGCAGACGTGTACCTAAGAACTCAGCCCTTCTGTTAATTACTGGTATCAATCGACTTTTGCCTTAACCTAAACCGATTATTACGGACAGGATTACGAGGCCTGAAAACAGACACTTTCCCTTTTAGCAAAGCTGTAGAGATATTTTCGGGTTTCGCTTAAAGAGAAAATTGGGGGATTAGCAGGAAATGCTGCCTTCCAACATTGTTATTGAAAGTTGAAGGAGCGAGGGATGTATGGTCCAAGTAAACGTACCTTCTCTGGGTATGCAGCAGTACATTGGTGAAGGACAATGGAACGAATACAGTTGCCTGAGAGGTCAGGGTGACCGTGACTTTTTGTAGTTTTTTTCCCACGATTAGAGCTTGGAAGTCACCCCCACTATTGGGAAATTTTCTTTGTAACATTTTATGGTTAGCCATTTTGTTTTTGTTTCCGTTATTTCATTTTTAGCAGATTTTCATATAAACCCACAATGTGTTCTATTGTACCGTCCTTAAATTGTTTTTGTAAACTCTTTGTGGTTGATAAAACCATTATCATTACTATTATTATTATTATTATTATTATTATTATTATTATTATTATTGGTCTGTTTGGACGTATTTTTTGCTCGCTCCCAGTAAGTCGCTTTATTTGCCTGTTAAAATTATTTGTTGTGTAAGGGATATAAGCCCTTAGACTTTGCCCTGTGAAGGGGAAAGTAAGATATTTGGGCCTTTTGGCCCAAATATTGGAACATTTTACTTTAAAAAAAAACATGGCTGAGCCACGCCCCCCAGCAATATGTCTGCTGTCGGCTGACAACGGCGATAAAGTTGAGAGGAGGGTTACAAACATTGTTACAACAGACACCACCACAAATAACGGGAACAAAGACAACACCGAGAACACTAATTTCGAAAATATTACCACACCAACTACAACAATAACAGCGTCAACCAAAATACAGACAACAGAAAAATATGACAACAAATGCAACAACGTTATTAACACCACTAACAAGAAAATAAACAACGACAACACCAACTGCAACAATACAAATTGCACCAAAAACACAACCAACTACAACAGTAATAACATCAACAACACCAACACCGTTCGTAGCAGTAGCAACAGCAACAACACCAACAACAAGACCAGTAGCGGCAGCATTAATGGTGCCGCTGAAAAGGGGGGGGGGCACTTCTTTCGCAGGTGTGGTCCGAAATATAGAAACAGTGCTAGTCACGCAGGAGGAGATGGCAGTCGCCAGAGCCATGGTGACTAGAAATGATAATAGAGTTTCCCTGAAACCTCCACCCGATTTCTTCAAAGACCAGCAACTGCGCACGGTGACTTACCGCACCGTAAGCAAAATGTCGCATCGGGTGGAGAGAGCCACGGAGGCTCAAATCCCAAAGGCCTTGGGGTGCGTCTGAGCGCGCTAAACCCACATCACCCGAGATAAAAAGTACGCCACAGTAGACGTACTTTTCGCCACCCTCCGAGAGGCGAAGTCTCACTCTTTGGAAACCCTAGAGAGTGAGGAGATAGTCTTGGTGCCCTCCTACTGCGGGCAGAAAATTGTGAGGGTCAAAGTGACCTAGGTCCCGCCCGACGTGCCCATACCTTGGCTGGCCGCGTCTGTACTGGCTGGAATCGAGGAGAAGACCACCATACTGCAAATACAGAGAATGGGAAGAGAGAACTGGTCAGGAATAGGCATGCAAATGCTAATACAGACTGACCAGGAGTGCATCGAGGCCATCCCAGATATCATAGACCTAGAAGATGGCCTCCATCTCCCTATAAGCGTGGAAGGAAGGCGCCCAAAGTGCTATCTATGTGGGCAGAAGGGTCACCTCAGGGCCTTCTGCCCACAGAAGACATCCAAGAAGAGGGTCTCCCCTGCTTCCGACGCCTGATCCGCTGCTACCAAGAACAGGGCAGGCAACAGTGGCAGAAGACCCTTCAATGGTGAGTAGGATGGCAACGTCCGTGGCACCCATACCAAGGCCACGGACAACTAAAACAGCGGCAGTAGTGGCGGCAACACCAACAGTCGCAGTAGCTACGCCGGCGGTAAAATCGCCGGAGCAGGCTCCACTACCACCACCAACAGCAGTGGAGCTCATACCCCTCCCGGACGCCGCGGGGTCCGACATGGAGTGTGATGCGGGAGGGAAGTAGCAAACGGTCTGCCACAAAAAACAAACCGAAAAAAACCTTAGCTTCACCCTCCAAAAGCGAAAGCAGACAAAGGGGGGTAAAAGCTGCAAGGAGACTTGCAGCAACACCACCACCACCATCACCATCACCACCACAAGCATCACCACCAACAACAACCACACCACCACCAGCATCACCAAAAACACCAACATCGCAAACACAACAAAACACACACACCCAACAGCAACAACAAGAAAACACCAACAAAATTGCCCTCCCCCAAAAAGTACACAGCCATAAACATGGCAAATAAAGAACTCCTACAACACATAAAGCAGCACACAGACATCACAGAAAAAAACCACTACACCCCACCAACACCAAGAACTCTCCCGACAAACATAAGCATCATTGAAATCTCCATAGAACATTATGAACTTTTAAAGCAAAACTTCCCCAACGCAGTTGGAGACTTCAGAGGGTCGGTTACCAAGAGAATATACACCGACATCCTCTTGGAAACACCCATGACCAGCCAAAGGGACGGTTCTACTGTCCCTTCACCACACGATCAAGGTAAGTGATTCTTTCTCACTAATCCCGTTTCTCATCCAACATGGCCGTACTTAGAATAGGCAGTATAAATGTACGTGGCCTGGAGTCATCTTGGAAGCAGGGTCACCTGCTCAACGACCTCAGGTCACTAAACATAGATGTGGTGGCCATCAGCGAGACCAGAATCTCCGAAGCACAAGCCTTCGCACCGATATTCGGCGGCTACGATGTATACGCATCTCCCAGCTGTCCAGGATCGGGGGAGGGGTTGCCATGCGAACTGGGATGCGGGAGATCCGTGTCAGCTTACGCCGACGACGTCACCGTGGTGGTGTCGAGCACCAAACACGTCCAGATGCTCGGCACCGCTCTCAAGGAATACGAAGCGGTGACAGGAGGAAAGATAAACCAGGAAAAGTCGGTGGGCTTGCAACTCGGCACCTGGAGAGGCAAGTCCATGCCGTCCGACAGCGTCGTGGAGGACTGGACAAAAGGACCAGTTAAATTGCTCGGGGTCTGGTTCGGTCCAGACCTCCAGATGGATAAAAACTGGAGCGAGGTGACGAGCAGGGTGGCCTCTCTCACCCAGAAATGGGCCGAGAAGAGATTGTCTCTGAAAGGTCGGGCGGGAGTGGCGAATGCATACATACATTCTGTCATCTACTACCGCCTGACCGTCGTACCTTGCCCCCACCCATCTCTGGTGCTTCCTTCACGGTGAACAGGTGTGGTCGCCGTTTGCCAGACGCACTTTTCCCCAGCTCGTCTCTTTGACGGAGCTGCAGTCCTGGATCAGGAAAAGACCGAAGGACAGCGCTTGGAAGCTGGAATGTCTCCAAGCGCTCACCGCCCTCTACCGGCTTGGCACTAGTATCGGTTGAACATCCACCTCGGCGTTCTATAGAGGGCTAGTGGAGGGAAAGAGCGACGACGTTCTTGGGGAGACCCTGGGCGTCGAAGTCGATCAGCTGTTCGCTCTCTTCAAGAGAACTTTCAGACCGGTGCCTATGGACAACTTCCAGAAATCCTGGCAGTGCTACCGGGGAGCACTTCCAGAAATCCTGGCAGTGCTACCGGGGAGCGTTACCGGTTCGGCATAAGCTCTACAGGCACGGAGGTGCTGTCAGCCGAGCCTGTCCGAGATGCGCGCAGGGCGACGAAACCGTCCTGAACGCACTCGTTCAGTGCCCGAGGATTGCTGACTAGTGGAGCTATGTCGAACAGCTGCTGTCGTGTGTAGGACGGATCTGGTTATCGACTGAGTCCATTGTGCAGATAGCCCCGCCATCCTCCTTTAAAGAGGAGGAAGGGCAGGCAGTTTTCATCTGCCTGGTGGCCATGGCGAAAGAGATTGTGTGGTGGACAAGGTTGAAAGGGTTAAAGACGGACACTTTCCTCTCCGGCCAATCCCTGATTAACTTTTTCAAGTTTCACTTGAAGAGGAAGATCAGGGTGAAGAGACAAGTGCTGTCTTGTAGTAAGTTTGTTGAAAGGTGGGTGAAAGTGCCGTGTCTGGTCCGAGTGAACGGGCCTGCTCTGAGTATACGCCTATAGACTGAGGAGTGGGAAAAGTGAGAGAGGGCGCTTGCCCTGGTGGTCAGGGTGGCCGTGGTCTTTTGTGTGGTTTTCACCACGAGTAACCCATGGAGGTTTCCCCCTTCTTGGGGAATTTTTGTTTGAATTTTTTTGGATTTCTAGTCCGGTTTTGTTTTAACCTGTTTACACGACTAAAACCCACTTTGTATCGTCCTGTACTGTTCTGTGCCGTCTCTAATGTTGTTCTTCCTGTCAGCCCTTGTGGCCAATAAAGAAACCATTATTATTATTATTTATTATTATTGTTGTCGTTGTTATTACTCTTTGAGTCTCAGTCATTGATGTTAGTTAACTGGAAAGTTTGTTGAAATGAATATCAAGCAACTACCTGCAGCCTCAGATATTCAGGACGTATCGGAGGGTTCTTGCTGTTCCCAGCAAGCATGCCTTTTGAAGCGTTCCAAAAAGCGTGAAGGGCCAATTTTCTTTAACCATCCCTGGAAACTTTTTGAGATAGTCCCTAGTGCGCCTATGACAATCGGGATCACTTTGACTTCATGGCAGTTCCAAATCCTTTTTACCTCCCACTTTAAGTCCTGGGATCGGTTAATTTTCTCCCTCTCCTTCTCTTGCACTCTCGTGTCGAATGGGCAGGCCACATCCACAATCAGGCACGATCTTTTTTCTTTGTCCACAACCACCAGGTCAGGTCTATTGTGTTCCAGTTTCTTGTCCGTCTGTATCCTAAAATCCCACAGCACCTTCACCTGATCGTTTTCTATCACCGCCTCTGGCTTATGCTCATACCACTTCTCAGAATGTGGTAAATTGTTTACTTTGCATAGGTGCCAGTGGATCACGCTGCCCATCACATCATGTCTCCAGCCCTTATAGTGAGTCTGGGCTAGGTGTTTACACTCGGATACAATGTGAGCCACAGTCTCCTCTCTCTCTCCACAGATCCTGCACAGTGGGCTAGCCTCCTCCTTGTAAATATGGTGTTTCAACCACTTCGTTTTGAGGGCCTGCTCCTGCGCAGCCATTAACATTCCTTCTGTAGCCTTTTTAAAGTCTCCTCTTTTCAACCAGTTCCATGTCTGTGGATCTCTAAATTCAGTTTTCTCAAAGAAGGTACTATGA
>OZ024740.1:70311042-70313542 GCA_964016885.1 Eledone cirrhosa
ACACATATACACACATACATACACTCACACTCACACACATAGATATATATATATGTATATATGTATATATGTATATATATACATATATACATATATATATATTCATATATATATGTATATATATATATATATATGTATATATATATATATAGATAGATAGATAGATAGATAGATAGATAGATAGATAGATAGATAGATATGTGTGCGTGTGTGTTTATGTGCACACACATACATATGCACATACACAAACATACACACACATATATGTTACATACATACAGAGCTAGAGTGGATGTATCAGGTATTTAATGCCAACTATTATGAAAAGTATTATTACAGTATTATTACAGCGCCATTAAACTGACAATAAGAAAGGGCAACCATTTTCGTAATGTTATACAATCATTCACTTCACACCTGAATCGGCATTTCACTACTACTGACATTGTCTGGAAGCTGATAGATCGATTGCCAGTGGGGGGTGAATAAAGTTTATGACTGAGCAGATTATTTTTGGATTGCCTTGGCAAGCAGACATGTTTCTTTTTTGCTTTGTTGTTTTATGTTTATGTTGTTGTTGTTTTTTCTATGTGTTAGTTGTTTTTTTTTTGTTTTTGTTAAGGTTTTCGTTTGTTTTTAATCTCCCTCTGCTTATGTGTATTTTTAAAGTTTACAAATAGCAACACATAATTTTATGCATATGTGAGCTTACTTGTAGACGCCACAGACAGACGTGTGTGATCGGACACTCATTTGTGTGAATATAAATATAAACGTACACAAACTCTCAATTTACTAGAGGTATGCAAATGCCTGTAGAGAACGATATGTAATGGCATGGAGTGAAATATAATGAAAGAGACAGTCTATCCAACAGGCTTCCAAATAAATTTCCGTTTATTCATTGTCACTCACTGAGGTTATGGTAAATGATACTTGGGCTCAAGATGGAAGCTACCCGAGATATTCAGCAATGTTGCATACACATAAAGGTATACAGGCAAGTAAGTGAACAAAGAGATAGTGAGACATGTAGATAGGTAAGTGCATTGAGAAAAATACTTTAATCAATTTTAATTTCGGAGTTCTATCCTATGCCTTTCTTTATAAGATTTGCCATTAACATGAATTGTTTTCCTTCTCATTGCGGCTGTAATTTCAGTTGATTAAAAATTGTTTTCGGTTCACTACATTGTTAACCCAGCACATAACTTTACTAATAGATAGATCGATAGATAGATAAATCAATAAATTCATAGATCAATAGATAGAATAGTCAAAATAGTCAGGGCTGGAATGTCTTTGATCTATATGTCTCTGAATTCTGAGCTAAGCTGGAGCTAAAACTATAATGGGAGATTTTAAAAAGTAAGGTGCTGGCGAAATTTCAGTATTCATCTCTCTCTCTCTCTCTCTCTCTCTCTCTCTCTCTCTCTCTCTCTCTCTCTCTTTCTTTCTTTCTTTCTCTCTCTCTCTCTCTCTCTCTCTCTCTCTCTCTCTCTCTATATATATATATATATATATATATATATATATATATATATATATATATATATACGGGAACGGACGGATGCCATGTTTCTTCTTCCGCATAGGACGGACGGTGAATGAAGAAACATGGTATTCGTCCGTCCCTTTAACTATAGGTCATATTGAAATAGGAATGTTTATAGCATAAGTAACTTATTACGTAAAATGCTCTCTGATGAAATAATCATGAGCACCACAGAAATATGTATTACGGCAGATTCTGAATATAATTAGTTATGAATACCTACATCTGGCATTGGACTAAAAAATCGTATTTGAAAGGATACACATATCGTTGAATCTTTGAATTTAATTACATCATCGTTTACTGATTAGAATGTTGCATATACAGTTCGGTTGATCAACAACTTATACAAAAGTATATATATGTATATGCATATATATATATATGTATATATATATATATATATATATATATATATATATATATATATATAGAGAGAGAGAGAGAGAGAGAGAGAGAGAGAGAGAGGGAGAGAGAGAGAGAGAGATGTAATTTCACAGTGTTTCATCATTAGAGTGTGGCCACGCTGGGGCACAACATTCGAGGGTTATATTAAAGAACCCGAGGAGGCTTCTCAGTAGAACCTGAAGAAATTATAACACCGTGCAGTTTTGGGCCTAATACCACTGAAATTTGGTAGGCGAAAACCGCGAAGCCACCCATTACATCACACACACAGACACATGATTACTATCTAGTAAGGAAGATTTTGGCAATGCCTATAACCCTTTCCAGTGCTTCTAAGACTTCTGGAAGGAAGAAGGTGTCCTCAAAAAGGAAACCTAGTCTCAATGTCTGCCAAGGGCCAAACACTCGTATTAAACCGGCCGGCGGAAGTCTACCGCCGAAGCAATTTAGTTACGGTAGTATTTGCACTCAGAATGTAAAAAAGCCGAGAGAAATTCAGCAAGGCATCTCGTTCGCTACTCTAACAATTCCACCATA
>OZ024740.1:70321042-70341042 GCA_964016885.1 Eledone cirrhosa
TAAAATAGATAAGATAAGTACGTACTTATGGTTACAACGGAAAAAGTGGACCAAAAATAGATTTTTTTTTTCTTCCTGCTGGAGTTACGATGGTTGCAATTATAGTTTTATTTTATCGACCTCCGCAAGGGGAAAAGGCAAAGTTGACCTCCGTGTGATTTGAACTCAGAACAAATACTGTCAACATTTTGTCCGACGTTCTAGCAATTCCGCCAACACACCGCCTTTAAAATAATACAAATCGTTGCTTGATTTGCTAGAAATAGCAGATATATCATCTTCGAATCCACCACCATACTTAAATAAATAAGCAATACATTGTATAATATAATTGTTTCTACGTTAGGCACAAGGCCAGTATAATATAATATCAGATATACACATATCAATTGTATAATATAATATCAGATATACACATAGAGAGACGAGCGGGTCACAGCTAGAAAGCTGTACATTCGCGAACATTCTTGCTTGATCAGGGTTTACCTACGGATGAACATCAAATATTTAACTTCAACTTCTAAACTTAGGTTGATCTTATTCACTTGACCGTATAAAAATTACAGCCAAATATCCCTGACACGAAAACCTGGTACAGCGCCTCCCAATATCTGGGTAACGGGCTACTGATATTCCGCAAAGGTACTCCTAAGGGTCCGTCAGCTAGTTAAGTCGATAAACCTTCCATGGGGTAAAGTCATTTAAACATTTCCTTACCTTATTTCTAATATAAAAAAAACACTACTTATGATTTTCAAATGATTTTGAAAATAATTAAGAATTTGGAAGGTTTTAGTAACTTTCGCATTATTAAGCTGATGTTTGGAACAACTAACGAGTTTTACATAAGATGACGATGGAAAGTTTTTTAGATAGGGTTTTCACATCAAGGACAAAAAGAACGAACGAAAGAACGTGACAACCATTCGTTAGTTGATTCTTGCCCTATCCTTTGTCACTATACATGCATGCATACATACATAAACACATACATGCATACACACATTCACATTCACACATACATACATATATACATATATATACATACGTATATATATGTATATACATACATACATACAAAAAATTTGTGAAATTATAAAACCAGAAGAACATACATACATACATACATGCATACATACATACATACATACATACATGCATACATGCATACATACATACATACATACATACATACATACATACATACATACATACATACATACATACATACATACATACATACATACATACATACATACATAGTGAAATGTTGTCTATTATCCGTTCAAGGGTCTAAAAGGTTCCTGTGCATGAATGGGATTATAGTGGATATGGCTTTCACAGAACCACGCCCACTTTCCAGATAAAACCAGCAGGAAAAACCGGTGGCCCAACATAGGCTGGGACGACCAGCAATTGATTCATCTTCAGCTTTGGGGTCAGATTTTCCCTACATACATACATACATACATACATACATACATACATACATACATACATACATACATAAATGCATACATAAATACATACGAACATACATACATACATACATACATACATACATACATACATACATACATACATACATACATACATACATACATGGTGGCTGCCAACTCGTTTTCGAGTACGGCCACTACTTTATATCCATGTAGGAGAACCCCTACCGATGCGCTGAACGAGTGTGACTTTTTAGTCCAGCCAGCGACTTGAAAACTCTGGTACAAACACTACACTTGTGACAATTATTGACACATAGTGCTGGGCCCATGGTACCCTGTGACGACAAGTGCAGAGAGATCTCCAGATATAAAGCAATGCCTGTGCTGTGAAGCTTTTATAGTGAGCAAAGGCACTGCACAAAGCCAGTCCCACTCTCTTAACCAAGATGATATTTACCAAAAAGAAGAACAAGTCAACATCATTGGAAACCATCAGGGTTGCAGGTGTTATATCAGAGTTTTCCTTCTCCTAGAATTCTGCCTTGACAAAGGCTAAGGGGTCATCTCTCCCGGTGATTTTGGATGGCCATTGACTCTTAAGAGCTCCTTTGCCCTTTGACAGGTTTTGTTTTTAGTCCTGCAGGATGTCCAAAGTCACCCTCCTCACCAAGAAACCTTGGTGGGGTTGCCAGTTTAGTCGCCAACGACCCGACCATGAGACATACATACATACATACATACATACATACATACATACATACATACATACATACATACATACATACATACATACATACATACAAACAATATGTTGGGTCGGTAAATTAAATAAAAACACTCAAAATTAAACAATTTAGTATCGTGGAACCAGGGGCCGTTTTGAGCGTTTTGGTATCAAGTGAGTTAAATAAACACCGTCCTTAATAACGAAAATGTTAGGTACCACTGCCTTACTCTCTTAAAATAGACTTTATTTGATAATATAGGTTTGGGGACACTATTTCTGAATAGAAGAAAAGAGACCGGAAGGTCACGGCTTGATTGCATTTGATCATAGGTCTGTCCTACATTAAATTCCTCTTGGAAGCTAAGCAACGATAACAATAACTGAGATATACCACCTAGACAGGTGTGTAGAGTCTGCATCGCTCTCACTCCCCCTCCTCTGATTTCATTATTCAGCTGTTGTTGTTGTTGTTGTTTTGCTTTTATTTGCTTTAAATATTTATTAGTTTAACGCTAGATCTAGTAGGAAAAATATTAACGTTTCCGACACTAGTCTTTCATCAGAAATAAAAGTAGAAATAGAAAGTTATCGATTGAGAAGATAAAGAAACGGGGAAAAAAATCGTTAGTGTGTGTGCATGTTTGTGTGTGTGTGTGTGCATGTGTGTGTGCCTGTGTGTGTGTGCATGTGTGTGTGTGTGCATGCGTGTAAGTGAGGGTGTGTATGTATGAGTGCATATACGAGTGTGCATGCATGTGTGTGCATGTGTACGTGTGCGTGAGCGTGTGTTTCATTCGATTTTATTTTATTGAACCACAAAGTTACGAGATATAATAACAATAACAACAACAACAACACTGTACTTTCCTTCTTCCCAAATTTCAGATTCTAACTCTTAACACTGCCACCACTCTCACCATCGCCACCGCCAACATATCACCATTACTATCATGTTACAATCTACCTTTCATTTCTTTTGTATAAACATCACTACTACAACTATCATTATCACCAAGACCCACACCCCTGGAGGTGGTTTACCTCCTAAACACCTCTCCCACACTACTACTACTACTACGACCACCACCACCACCACCACCACTACCACCACCACCACCACCACCACCTCCACCATCACCACCAACTAATAGAATTACCGCCATCACTACACCACAATCATCACTTCCATTATCACCAACTATTACAACCTCTGCAATCACAACCACCACAACCTCCACTGTTACCACCAGGACTACCACTAATAATAATACTACTACTGCTGCTACTATAACTACCAGCGTCATTACTATTACCACTGCGACCACTACTACTGCTGCTGCTGCTGCTACTATTACTACTACTAATAATAATACTACTATTACTACTACTACTAGTAGTAGTAGTAGTAGTAGTAGTAGTAGTAGTAGTAGTAGTAGTAGTAGTAGTAGTAGTAGTAGTAGCAACAGCAGCTGCAACAGTAGTAGTAGTAGTAGTAGTAGTAGTAGTAGTAGTAGTAGTAGTAGCAGCAACAGTAGGAGTAGTAGCAACAGCAGCAGCAGTAATAGTAGTAGTAGTAGCAGCAGCAGCAGCAGTGGTAGTAGTAGTAGTAGTAGTAGTAGTAGTAGTAGTAGCAGCAGCAGCAACAATAGTAGTAGCAGCAGCAGCAGTAGTAGTAGTAGTAGTAGTAGTAGTAGTAGTAGTAGTAGTAGTAGTAGTAGTAGTAGCAGCAGCAGCAGCAGCAGCAATAGTAGTAGCAGCAGCAGTAGTAGTAGTAGCAGTAGTAGTAGTAGTAGTAGTAGTAGTAGTAGTAGTGACACCTCTGTGGATAGGGTGTGTGGGTGTCTTAACTTGCCAGTGTTCGCGGCGTGAATAATAGCGCAGCGTTATCACACAATACATCAAACCCGGCTGTATTCTAAATAGGGTACGTGTGTTTATATGAGGGTAGATGTAAAAGAAGAAAAAAACAATCATGGCGGGAGGGTAGATAGGAAAGCTGGATATGAAGACGGAGAGAAAAAGAAAATGATTAGAAAGAAGGATAGCAAGAGGAGAAGAAGGGAAAGCGAGATAAAGATGGATGGAGAGAAAGGACGAGAGAGAGGGGAGGAGAGATGGCGTAGAGAAGAGAGAGATTGAGAAAAGGTAGAGGAAAGGAGTGACAGTAAAGTACAAGGAAAGAAAGGAAAAAGGAGAAATAGATAGATATGTTTCTTTATTAGCCACAGGGGCACAAAAGAAGGGGACAAATACAAAGGGGGAAGTTTACATACAATAAAAACGTGTAAAATATTATCACAAATGCAATTTAAAAATTAGTCGATTTTCCCCAATAGGGGGAGACATTACATATGGGTAACACATACCCCCGAAAAAAAATGTGCCACCCTCATCTCCAGGAGTACGAAGAGTTTGTACTTCCTTCCTCTCCTCCTCTTTTTCCTCAACCTACAGGCTGATATAGAGAGAAGGCCCATTAACTCGGGCCATTCTCGCGACTTTCACCCACCTTTCATAAAACTTGCTGGGATACAGCACCTCTCTCTCCATCCTGATTCTTCTTCCAAAGTGGTATTTGAAAAAAAGAATCAGTTGTTGGCCGGAGAGAAAGGTGTCTGACCTCAGCCCTTTCAACCTTGTTCACCATACAACCTCTTTCGCCATAGCTATCACACAAGGGAAAACTGCCTCTCCTTCATTTTTGAAGGAGGATGGCGGTTTGATCATCACAATGGACTCGGTGGTCAACCGGATTGGTCCCACCCGCGACAATAGTCGTTCTACATAGCCCCACATGTCGGTGACGCCCGGGAAGTGTACGAACGCGTGCGTGACGGTTTCTTCGTCTCGTACGCACCTCGGGCAGAGCTTTTTTGCAGGGTCCCTGCTCGGGCGCCCATGTCTGTAGAGCTCCTCGGTAGCACTGCCAGGCCAGGGACTTTTGGAAGTTGTCCATCGTCCCGGGCGGAAGGTCCTACCGAACAGACTGGCCAGTTCGTCTTCCTCTACGACTAGAGTTTCACCGAGCGCGTCGTCGCAGTTGCTGCGGATCAACCCTCTATACAATGACGAAGTGGAGTCTCCAATGATCGCTGGGTCCGCCTGCCAGAGGGCTGTGAGCGCCTGAGCACATTTGATGTGCCAGACACCCATTTTCCTCGGTCTTTGCTTGACCCAGGACTGCAGCTCGGTCAGCGAGACAAGTTGTCGGAAGGCTCGTCTCACGAACGGGGTCCACACCGGTTGTTCGGTGAGGAATACGTAGAGATGCAGCAGCCTGAGCGCGTGTTTGCGCATCGTCAGCCACGGCAACCCCAGCCCTCCGTTGAAAGGGTGTTGGCAGCAGATGGATCTTCTCACCAAAGGAGCCCGCCTCTTCCAAAGGAATTGGAAGAGCGCGCGCTCCATTGGGTGAGCATTTTGGCTGGACAAGGCACGTCGGTCAAGCGGTAGGGATGGCGGACGATATAAAAGTGTTCGCCACCTCCGCTAGACCTTTCAATGATAGTTTGAACTCGGCCCACTTCTGGGTGAGTGCAAACACCTTGGCCGTCACCTCGTTCCAGTACTTCTCCACCTGGAGGTCCGGACCAAACCAGACCCCGTAGGCCGACGCCGCTTTCCGCAGTCCCGGTTCCAGAGAGATGCCCTGCAATAGCTCCAACTTCCGCAGTAGTGGCTCGAGAGTCAGTATGTACAGAAGGGAGGAGAGAGGGCATCCCTGTCGAATAGATCGCGTGATATGGAACGGCTCCGAGAGGTAGCCGTTCACCTTGACACATAGCAGATATTGCTGTTGTGCATTGCAGCAATCCAGCCCCTGAACACGGGTCCGAAGCCTGCCGCCTCGAGCACCGCATCCAGGTAACGATGGTCAACCCTATCGAAAGCTTTAGACTGATCCAAGTTGATCAGGGCCCCACCAAAGCCGGGTTTACACCCTACCCTCTCTATGATGTATCGCATGAGGTGCAGGTTGTCGTGTATGGACCTGGTCGGGATTGCGCATGTCTGCGCTTCTCCCACCAGGTTCTCGACGACAAGCGCCAGCCTCTTTGCCAACACCCTGGCCAAAATCTGTAACTCTGTGTTTAGCAGAGTTATGGGCCGGAAGTTGCCTATGTCATCCCCCTTATTCTCGTCCTTCCTGACTAATGTGACTACGCCCCCGGTCACAGAACTGGGAATTCTGCCGTTCTATTGCCAGTTGCAGTAGACCGCTTCCAGGAAACCGGAGAATAAGTCCGACATTACTACGTAAAATTCGTAGGGTAGACCGTCGAGACCTGGAGATTTGCGTTTGACGCATTGGCTCAGCGCGTCCCCTATCTCAGCGGCTGAAATCGGCTTTTCGCAGAACTTTGCCTCGCTGTCCGAGAGTCGCGGTAGGCCGTCGAGGTATGGACCGAAATCCATAGCCCCTCCCGGCGCGCCGCCCTTCCCGAACAGCCAAGCAAAGTGCCGCTGAAAGGCCGCACACATCTGCTTCGGCTCGCGTATCACGCGTCCGTTTGGTCCTTCAAAGACCGAATCGTGGACTTGTTGCCACTTTTTGACTCCGTCACTCGGGCCCAGCTAACAACTTTGGCTCCCTCGTTTCCCAGAGCACGTATTTTGCTTCTGACAACGCAGCCCTCGTGCTTTGCGTCGAAGAACTGGTCCAAGGCCGTTCTCGTTGCTAGCACGCTGACTACGTTGCCACTTCTAATTGCCTCTTCTACTTTATCTACCAGTTCCTTCTCGGTTCTATTTCTATCTAACGTTAATTCTTTACTAAAAACTAACGAGTCTAATCTAACTGCCCTCTTGAGAGAGTACCACCATCTGTTGTTGACAATGGCCCCTGTCAAGTGCTGTTTAACTAAAGCGGTAATCCGTCTACTGTAGGCTTTGCATGTTGGTAACGACAAGTTCAGCTTCCAGTAGTCGGGTCCTTGTCTATGGGTTCTATCAAGGTTGACCATGCAGGTCACTAGTTTGTGATCTGAATAGGCAACCATGAACATTTGTGGACAGCTTAACATGTCCCTATCCTTATTTCTAACTAGAACCCTATCTAGGTACGATCTAGATGTTCCGCTAAGATTAGTCCACGTCCACAGTGGCACAGTCGGAAAATCTAGTCGATATCTATCGGCCAGGTCAAATCGGCCGATTAACTGTTTGAGGCTGTTACACCCACCCACCCCCCAGGATTCCATTCCTGTCCCCCACTAAAAAGCAAGTTGCGGGACGTTCCCAGAAAAGTCTCTAGACCTTTGAAGAAGTCTGGCCGCGGATGGAGCATATGCGGCCATCAGCCTGAAAGCTCCACCTTCACTACCGTCAGCGTCTAGGACTACCAGTCGACCCTCCGGGTCCAGATGTACCGTCTGTGTTACGAGGCCCAGGTGTTTCCGCAGCAAAACGGCAACCCCGCCCCCACCCCCAGCTGACAGAAAGATGCGTAGATCTCAAAGTCATCGAAGATGGGGGCCAGCTGTCGCTCGCTGTGGATCCTGGACTCGCAAATGGCTACTACATCCATACTGTGCGTCCTGAGGTCGTTTAAGAGTTTGCCCTGTTTCCAGGGCATCCCCAGGCCGCGTACATTCACACATTGAACTTTTATATTGGCCATGTTGGTTCTGAAAAGTTAAAAGAAGAGGAGAAGAAAACACTCACCTCTTCGTCTCCCGGGGATCAGACCGCACGGTTTCCATGGGTGTTAGAGAGGTTGTCTAGGTGGATGGTGGTTTCCGGCAGGGTGGGGACGGAGATGTTTGGTGGGGTGAGGGTGGGGAAACTTTTTAAAAGGACGCGGTTAATGGGTTTAACACAAGGATTACCCACGTCCTTAGGAAAGTTTTTCTTTAAAGACTTATAGTTGTCCGTAGGGACCCTAATCATCTTTAAATTAGGTTTGTCTACACAGTTCGAAAAAGTTTTCCCTTCGGTTTTCACCGAAGGGTCGTTGGAGGTGACCTCCATTAAAGTTTTGTTTTTACTGTTTATGTATGTGTAATGTTCTTGTTGTGTTGCGGTGGTTTTTGTCTGTTGTTCCTGTGGGAGCTTTCGTTTTGTTGTAGGTGTTTGTGTTTGGAGTGATGTCGTGGTTTTGTTTTCGGGACGGGGGTTTTTGTTTGTAATGTTTGTGTTGTTTGTGTTGGTGGTTGTATGTTTGTAATGATGTTTGTTGTTTTTTTGTTCTTGTGGTGTTCTTTTCTTCTTTCTTTTCGAACGGAGAGGCTCTCCTTCGTCGTCACTTGATGATGTGGGGGCCTCGTCCGTTGTAGTGTCTGTGTTATTTGGAAGGGGTATGTTTTGGGGAGCTGTTGTGTTTGTGGGTGTTTTTGCAGTGGTTTTAGGTGGAGTGAGGTTGGGTGGGACTATGCTTGCAGGTTGGTTTGTTGTTCTTGTTTTGGTTGTGTTTGCGTGTTGTTGTTGTTGTTGTTGTGGTGGTGGTGGTAGTGGTGGTGGTGGTGGTGGTGGTGGTGGTGGTGGATGTGTTGTTATTTTGGGTGTTGGCAGTAGTGTCTCTTTTTTTGTAGTTAACTGAGGACAGTCAGCCTTCAGGTAACCACTGCTTAAACAGTGGTAACATGAAGACCGCCTACCCGCAACAGAAATGTTTATGTGTGAAATTCCATCCAGAGGCACACGTTGGGGTATTTTAGCTATCCGTTCTGGCCTCATTTAGACCAGAACTTCCATGCTTGTACCATTGAATGTGCCTCTGGAGAGTTTCCCACCGAAATGATGGTGTCTTCGTCGAAATCGATGAAGCCAGTTAGAATCCACCAGACGTTTACATTTGGTGCAATGTTCGAAATTTTTATCTTTTGTGTTCTTTTTCCCGTATATGTGGGGGAAAAGGTGTAAAGGGGGGGGGGGGACACAATCGGCGATACAGAATATTTTTGTGCTGTCAATTTGTCTTTCAACAACACCGAAATGCTTCCAAAAAGTTTCCCTTTTTGGATGAAGGCAATATCCTTCATGGAATTCTTCAGAACCAGTTCAATATCGTTTTGGGATAACTGAACTGGTTTTTTCGACACATTTGAAACCGTCCTTAAAATTACTGTTTTTAGAACAGTTTCTCTGCGTAACTGTTGAGGAGAAGTGATGCTGAAAGCACCACTCTCACTAAAAGTTACGTACTGTTTTGCATCGCTTAACATTTCCCTAGCATTGGAAATGTCAAGGTATGTAGAGATAATAAGAGAGAAGGAAAATGAAGAGCAAGATGGAGATTGGAGATGGGTATAGAAAAAGGAAGAGCTATATAGATAGATAGATAGATAGATAGATAGATAGATAGATAGATAGATAGATAGATAGATAGATATGTTTCTTTTATTTCCCACTAGGGCATCAAAAGTGGGACAAGTACAAAGGGGGGAGTTTACACAAAAAGGCGTCCTCAATAAGGAGGAGGCAATAACAAAATATAAAAATAAATAGATAGATAGATAGATAGATAGATAGATATGGGAAAGATTGAGATAAGAGAATAAAAGAGAGGCAGTAAGGAGATGGACAGACGAAAAGAGAGATGGAGAGCCAAAAGAGAGGAAATGACAGTCTTATTTATAAGTGCTTATAATGCGTAGATGTAAAGAAACAAAACTAAAACGATGTTGTCGATAATGGGGAGGGGGGGAGGAAAGCACTATAGGAGAGAAAGAAGAGAGAGCGAAAGAAAGATGGGTGGAAAGAAAGTAAGAGATTTGGCGAATGAAAAAGATATATATATGGAGAGAGGGAGAGAATGGTGAAGATGAAAATGGAGAGCCATAAGAGAGAAGGTGAAAGTAAAAAAAATGAGCTACGAGATAGAAAGGTAAAGAGAACATTGAAGTGAGAATAGAAGAGTGTGACATGAACAACCAGGAGAAAGACAAAGAAACTGAGAGAGTAGGAAGAAATATTGATAAACAAGAAGGGGAGAGAGTGCATGAAAAAAACAGAGAGAGAGAGTGTGTGTGTGAAGAGAGTGAGAATAAGAGAGGGGGAGAAAGGAGCAGAATTAAATGTAAATACATATATATGTATGTATATATATATATATATATATTAAAATATAAGTATTAATAAAATAGATGTTCTTTTGATCAATTACATTTTATTTTACATATTTCGGATGTACGACAGTACGTCCTCATCAGACAAAATATAATGATACATGAAATACTCTGAGATGTTAAATGGTTAAGATTTAATCAAGGTACCATTTAACATCTCAGGGTATGTCATGTATCATTATATTTTGTCTGATGAGGACGTACTGTCGTACATCCGAAATATGTATAATAAAATGTAATTGATCAAAAGAACATCTATTTTATTAATACTTATATTTTAATATTAATAATTCCTGAAAATAATTTAAACCGTTGAGTGCTTCCAATCTACTGTAAAACTCATTCTTTGACAGAATATTGTTTAACAATTATATATATATATACAATGGCTATCATCGAAATATATATAGCGGTAAATAAAGGATTATGACAATTGATTTGTTTCGTCACTATATATATATATATATATATATGTGTATATATATATATATATATATATATATATATATATATATATATATATAGTTTAATTTTACACCTAATTGTGCATGGTTGATGATATATTTAGTCAGTTTCTACATGCTGTCGAAATGTTGGATAAATACACTATTGGGGCCACCGCGAAGAGGCCACTTTCGGTTATTTGTCGGAGATTTCTTCATAAGAGCCTTTCTTCTTATAGCTTGGTCTAATTGATTTTTTATATGGTTAATTATGCTAATTAGAAGAGGAAATAGTATATATTTTATCTAATAATTCTAAGGACATGATTTATGATATATATATATATATATATATATATATATATATATATATATATATATATGGCCATACTCGATAACGAGGGGGCAGTCATCTTATATATATATATATATATATATATATATATATATATATATATATATATATATATATAATGTATATATATATAACTTTGATAACTTTGGTAGGTTCGGCCAGTATTGGCCCAGTCCATGTCTAACTTAATAGCACCACCTGGCGAAGTCTTACAAATCAGTGTTTGGGCACCATGGCCCACTCGAGCAGAGGGTTATTGTTTACGGAGGCATATCCGGGTGTAGGAGACTTATCCGGGATTTCTTGAAGGAATTTATCCAAAGGCTTCTTGAACTTGATGGGGTCTGTTTCTGCTTTGGTGTGTTTTGGTGAAATGTTAAAGAGAGCAGGGCCAATTGAGGTGAAATAATTGTGGCGTATTGTTGTTACGAGGTGCGAGTGAGATTTTTGTCGTTGGCGGATAGCACGGGGCCCAAGCCTTGGGTGTACATTAAAGGTGATGCCAACATCATTTGGACAAAGCTGATGGAATATTTTACACATCATGCAGATAATGTAGCGCTCACGGTGACGTTGAAGAGAATAAAGGTTAAGCTTTTCTAATCGACTCCAATAGTCAAGGCCTGTCATGCCATCTATCATTTTTGTAATTGACCTTTGGGGTGCTTCAACTTTCATGATACTTTGTTTCGTGTGTGGAGACCACAGTATTCAAGATGGAGTCAGGTAAAATATATATATATATATATATATACTGTACAAATGAAAGTACAGCATATTCGAAGCTCGAGCCGCAGCTAAGCTGACGAATGCCTTCAGCAGTGTAGCCAAGCACTCGACAAGATATAAGCAGGTTTGAAATTAGAAAATAGCTTTCACCGTTTTTTTGACTAAAGAAATTTAGGCCTGATAATGGGGTTTAGAACCCTCAGATAAATGGAAAAAGATGAGTATTGACGTACATGGGAGTCGAATCCTCATCTTTAGTTATCCAGACCACTGTGCTACCATTACACCAACACATCACCCATCTCCTTCCATTCAAATTAGAAACTACATTCTTAGCGAGTATAAATGACAAGTAAGTATGTTTTGAAACAGTGAGCAGGTTTGAAATTAGAAAATAGAATAGCTTCACCGTATTTTTGACTAAAGAAATTTTAGCCTGATAATGGGGTTTAGAACCCTCAGATAAATGGAAAAAGATGAGTATTGACATAACAACAGAACAAATCCGCTTCTTAAAACACTGTGTTTCCTTCGAAATATACACAACAAACATATCAAAACAAGTATGGCGTAGACATACAATACAACAGGAGGAAACATAATAGCACCACCGACGATGTTGCAGATGTGCAACGAAAGAACTTTGTTAGACTATATATATGTGTTTGTCTCTATATTATATCTGTATTTTTGACCGTTGGTCCGTCAATGGTAACATTGAAGACCGAATAAATTAAACTAACTGATATAAAAGATACAGAAGCGAAAACCAACCAAACAGTCAGTGTGTTCCGTTATTAATTCTGGCAATATTATTACACAAATATGACCCTCCATATATATATTTGTGTGTGCGTGTTTGTGTGCATGCACGCAAGTGTGAATAGTTGAGTGGTTTAATGGATGAGTGTATATAAAAGTAGACGGCCGGGTGGTTGGATTGGGAGATGGATTAAAGGATGAATGGCAGATATATTAACGGTTGGGCTGGACGGACGGGTAGCTTAAAAAACGGATCCGAAAGCAAACGGAGCGAAACTTTGAAGAATTCCTGTTTTTGTTGTTGTTATTGAGGTCTGGTTGTACAGACATTTGAGCACATGCATGGTTTATCTAGGAATACATTATCAAAAATGTCCTTTCATTTTATAAAAGGCCGATTACAGTTTAAGATAAATTTGGCTGCCGTTTCTATCATGTGAAACGGCCATGCATTTCGCTCTTAGTTGAAATAATCCTTTCAGGATTGATTTCAAAAATGCTATTCAGGTGGGATCTTCTGAGTGCCGGACGGGATGCCTTGTAGCATTTGTTCCGCATCTTTGCATTCTAAGTTCAAATCCCACTGGGGCCTAATTTGGTGGTAGACTTAACTTGTCATCTGTTTTAATGCTACCACCACATGGTCATTGAGTGATTTTCACTTTGTAGCAAGCATTCGGTAAGCTCTCCGTTTCGAGGATTCCTTCTTCCCTTCTACAAGTCTCTGAAGCCATGAAAAGGTCATGTGTACTGTCCTTGCCTCACTGACCAAACAGTAAAGAAAAAGAAAAACAGATGGATGGATGAATTGCTAAATGAATGGATAAATGTTTTACTGGTTGGGTAAATAATTGTTTGTTGAGATAGAGCAGTGGCTCCAAACTTTGGTGTGCGCAAATAAAGTGTTAGTGATCCGTGAGCTAGTTTCAAAATGTCAAGTATCCGTTGAAAATTTAATATGCACACGCTTTTGGGTATTCATTCTTCTCTCAATGCAAACATTTCCTTTTTTCTGTTATTATCACAGTAAAGTAATCTGAGAGGGGAGAAATTTTAGGAGGAAATTTTACTGAAATGAAAGCGTTCCTTTGAGAACCATAAGGCAAGTGGGATAACTTATTGGCTTGGTGAATTGGTGTCTGGATGAGTACAGTGGTGTGCTGGAGTGTACGTCGCAAGGAGTGGTATTTGTAAACGCAAGGAGTGGTATTTCTAAACGCAAGTACCACCCCATGAAAAACAACACAATACACATCAAAAGTGACCAAAAGTATATCTCGACAGATACTTTAACAATCCACTGCCCAGGTCTGGTACTTTATTTTATCGACTCCGAAAGGATGAAAAACAAAGTTGAACGCCGCACTGAGAGTTGAACTCTGAGCGCAAAGAGATTGAACAACTATCGCAAAACATTCTAACGATTCTGTCAATTTGCCAGCTTTTCGATCAGCAGATGGAGATGGTGCTGGGTAAGATGGATAAGTGGATGGATTGGTGTGTAGGTGCTTCTTTGGGGCGTTGCATGAACGGATGGATGGATGGATAAGAATATACAATGGATGGTTGGCTGATTGGTTGGTTGAATAGATGAGAGTATAGAATAGATGGATGGAGAATAAGTTATGTCTCTAGGTGTCAAGTTGAAACAGAGATAGAATACATGGTTCAATGAATAGATTAGTGATGGTTCTTCAAAAGATGATTGCATGGTTCAGTGAATCCTAGGGTTGTACAACTATTGATGGTTAGATAACAGGGGATTTGATGGATTGTTGTGTAGATAAGTGATTGGATGATGGGATAGTATAATGTATAAGGAGGATGGGTAGATTGATGGATCGATAATTGATGAATAGATTAAAGGAACACCATTGGTGGAGGAATAGTTACATGGGTGGAATTATTGAAGAACGGAAGAATTTGAAATATTTGTATATGTGTGTGCGAGTGTATATGTGTCTACGTATATATATATGTGTGTGTGTGAGTATGAATGTGTGTGTGTGTGTGTGTGTGTGTGTGTGTGTGTGTGTGTGTGTGTGTGTGTGTGTGTGTGTGTGTGTGTCTGTGTGTGTGTGTGTGTGTGTGTGTATGTGTGTGTGTGTGTGTGTGTGTGTGTGTGTAGTGTGTGTGTGTGTGTGTTGAGCGACGGTACGTGTATGTGTCTGTACATGCGTAGCCCCCTTCGCCTGTATGCAAGTATATAGATTACACATACACACAGTCACACGTATCTGTATATAAGTTGAATCGATGCATTTCTGTATATCGAGAAAAACAAGCTACAAGATTATGCCTGTGTTCTACTGTACTAACATATAGCAAAGACGTGTAAGTAGCAATCTTTTTTCTTCCCCTTGTACTACAATAAACTTGTAAACTCGCCTGCCACTCTTCACATTGACTAAGCGTTCATTTCTATTATCTGTGTCACAGTATAGTACAGTATAGTACCAAAGGTTCTGAATTGATTCTTTATAGATTATCTATAGCCAAAATGGCGACTGTAACTTAATTTTAACATCATATGACAAATAATTGTTTCTACTTTTGGCACAAGGCCAGCAATTACCCAGTACATTACTGGTACTTTATTTTATCGACCCCGTAAGGATGAAAGGCAAAGTTGACCTCGGCGGGATTTGAACTCAGAATGGAAAGGGCCGTAACTCTATGCGTCAAAGCATGGTGTCTGACCCTCTACCCATACTGCCAATCCAGACAAATAATGACCGCTACATTTTCTCGCATCAAACTTAAAATAGAATGCAACTGGACATAGAGCTATTGTATTTGCTGACACACACATCGTCCACTTAAACTTTCTTTCTTTCTTTTCTTTTATTTAGTTGTTTGTTTGTTTATTTGTTTGTTTATTTGACTTTTAGTCTAAGCTTATGTTCTTCATGCAGTCTGCCATTTGCTGATTTTGTTGAAGATGTTCTTACTTTAAACTAGCATCGACATCGTCGTCGTCGTCACCATTATTATCATTGTTGTCATTCTCATTATCATTGTCGTTATAATCATCGTTGTCGCCATCGTCTTCTTTACCGTCGTTTCCGTCACCATCGTTATCGTTGTCTCCGTCACCATCATCATCGTTGTCGTCGTCTTCATCATTACCATCAACTTGGTTGTAGCTGTCGTTAGCATTGATAATGCCATCAATTTTATTTGAGCTCATATCAAGTAGTGGGGCGGATTTGTATTCTGATAATACATCCTAGGTGCCAATGGAATTATGTTGTTGATAGATACTCCGTTGATTTCTACGAGGAGCATTCAACCGTTCGATCAAACGAATTATCTACTCGCTAAATTAATTTGTAATTTGGTTAGTATTGGCTCGTTCAATTAGAATACATTGAACGTGCTTCGGCACAGTTTCTGTCTACCTAGTTTTGTTCACAAGACTTTAGTCAACTCGAGACAATGATAAAATATGCTATTCAGCCGAATTGAACTTGCTTGAACGCCTTGCACGTCGGTAAGACTATCATGTTCGATGTAGATATTGCTATTATAATTAGGATGACGGAGAGCGGTGGCTTGGAAGAGTCGCTAGAGCATCCAACAAATGCTTAGTAATATATGTTCCGACTCTTTACTTTCTGACTTCAAATCCCACCGAGGTGAACTTTGCCTTTCATTATTCGAGGGTGGATAAAATAAAGTACTAATTCACATACCGGGTGTCTATGTAATTAACTTCCTTCCCCACAAATTGCTGACATTGTGCCTAAATTAGAAAGCATTGATAGAATCATTAGAGCACTGGAAAAAACACTTGCGTTTATTTTTTTTTTTTTCGGCTCTTTTCATTTTGAGTTCAAATCTTGTTAAGGGGTTAACTTTGCCTTTCATCCTTCCAATATCCATAAAATAAGCTACTGCTTATATATTTTGTTCTTAAACAAGAAACATTATTTCGTGTATAGTGCTCACTAATAAGCTTGAAACTAGTACATCGTTCCTGTGTCAGTGTTGAACAAAAGGGCGACGATGGTTGCCGAGCACTGTACGGCGTAATTCAGGTTGTTTGTTTACTAACAAACCTAACATTATAATAAATGTTCGGTAAACCCATACGTACATATATATATGTGTGCATGTATGTATATATATACATACTACTGTACGTCTGTATACATATATGTATGTACGTATACATACTTATATTTAGGTATCAGCCGTACTAAGAGTGAGAAATGAAATTTCGTTTCATTCTTTTCCATATATATATATGTATATATATGTGCGTGTGTGTATATATACATATACATATATATATATATATATATATATATATATATATATATATATATATAACATCACATAAGAAACGGAGAATCAGTGGTGCGACGAATAAAATTGTAATATGTCTAATAAATTTATTCGTCATATTATACTCTGCTCTATAAAAGCATCGAGTACTCAAACGACCTACCGCATGCGGACGCTTTAAGCACCCCACACCAATTATATATATATATATATATATATATATATATATATATATATATATATATCAGATAGGGTGTGGTAAAATACCAGTTGGACCATAACCCACCAGAGTACTCGATACTTGGGGTAGCAGAATATGAAGAGATTCGGGACCCGATGGCTGAGCTCCGGCCGTTCGGATTTAGCTGTCAAAACGGCCGGAGCTCAGCCATCGGGTCCCGAATCTCTTCATATTCTGCTACCCCAAGTATCGAGTACTCTGGTGGGTTATGGTCCAACTGGTATTTTACCACACCCTATCTGATATATATATATATATAATTGGTGTGGGGTGCTTAAAGCGTCCGTATGCGGTAGGTCGTTTGAGTACTCGATGCTTTTACAAATATATATATATATATATATATATATATATATATATATATATATATATATATATATAAGAAAGTACGTCTATGGCTCTGTATAAATATATAAATATATATATATATATATATATATAAATGAAAGGTATAGAAAATATTGTAGCAAAAAGCCATATATATATATATATATATATATATATATGTGTGTGAGTGTGTGTGTGTGTGTGTGTGTGTGTGTAAATATAAATATGTATATATATATATATATATATATATATATATATATATATATATATATATATATATATGTGTGTGTGTGTGTGTGTGTGTGTGTGTGTGTAAATATAAATATGTATATATATATATATATATATATGTGTGTGTGTGTGTGTGTGTGTATATATATATGTGTGTGTGTGTGTGTGTAAATATAAATATGTATATGTATATATATATATATATATATATATATATATATATATATATATATATATATAAAATATATAGATTTACATATACATAAACTAGGTTTATGCATATGTAAATCTATATATTTTATATATATGTATATATATATATATATATATATATATATATATATATATACATATACATATTTATATTTACACACACACATATATATATATATTTATTTATATATTTATACATATATATACATATATATACATACATATGTATACGTACATATATATACACGTGTGTGTGTGTATTTTGATCAGTGCAAACGCCTATTTCTTTATTTACACAAGCCCCACAAAACCTTGTATAATGATTATGTTTATGTTTATTTACCTCTAGCTAAAAACTAATTATCTGTTCACTAATTAAGGTTATACAGTCTTATTTTCTTTTCTTGCTCTGCACCATTTACATTGGCTAATGTTCACAAAAATCAGGTGTTTATGATGCATGGGTGTGCAGATGTGTATGCAGGTGCATGTATACATGTACATATACACACACACACACACATATATATATATATATATATATATATATATCTCAGTGCACCTTTCTCTCTCTCTCTCTCTCTTTCTTTCTTTCTCTCTCTTTCACTCACTCTTCTCCCTGTGTATTTAATACATGTGTGTGTATGCATATGTATAAATGTAGGACAAGAGGCAGCCTAAAAAGTCGACAACACGGACAAGTAAATATTTATACATGTATATAAATCAATTTGCGCACAGGCCTAAATATATGTAAATGTATATATATATATGTGTGTGTGTGTGTGTGTGTGTGTGTGTGTGTGTGTGTGTGTGTGTGTGTGTGTGTGTATTGGGTCGTCAAGTATGAAATTTGTAGAGATTTGTATTTTTTTTCTAAAAATTTCTACAAACTTCATACTTGACGACCCAATGTATATATGTATATATATATATATATGTGTATATATGTGTGTGTGTACACGTGTGCGTATATATACATATGTATATGTATATATATATATATATATATATATATATATATATATATATATACGCCTCATCATGTGCAAATATGCACTTAGGAAGTTATGTGTCTCTGTTTAATTGTTGGTGCATCGGGACGCGATTACGTAATCATCATGAATTCCGCCCGTTCACCTCTTTTCTTACAGAATAAATTTGAAATTTATATCTGTAAAAAGATTAGTTGTCCTGCACTGGTCAGCTCTGAACAAGTGGTCGTTTGAACAAAGAGTTTTTACCCTTCAATAACCATCTTTTTCTTTAAAAAATCAAACAAAACAAAACCAGTATATATATATATATATATTGGTTATTAATATATATATATATATATTGGTTATTGATTAGGCGATACCCGCTGATGAAGCCGCATAAGCCGATTGTGCATTGTTGCATAATATATGCAGACGGATGGTGCAGTGCACCTTACTGCTGCATTAGTGCGGCAGAAACTCGAGTCCGGGTACCCATTATAGGCACCCTTTTTACGTGTGTTGTTGAAGCAAATAACTAGGTGTATACTCTGGGAATGTATCTTACATTGCCCATGGAGTACGCTGAACTACAACCGGTACTGGCATTGATAAATATGCTGGGTCCGTCAACTCCTTATTATATATATATATATATATATATATATATATATATATATATATATATGAATGTATTATAGTATATTTGGCAATACACTGTATGTTTAATTAAAAACATTTTGAAGACCATTCGCTATGAGTTTCAAAGTAGTGACTTTGTCGCTTACTTATTCTCAGCTCCGATGTTTTTGCCGAGAATGTGACATAGTCACTACTTTAAAAACTCATTGCGAATGGTCTTCAAATTATTTTAATTAAACATACAGTATATTACCAAATATACTATACATAGATTCATATATACATCGCTATTTCAGAGCACCATTACTAATATATATATATATATATATATATTAGTACGCTTTAAATGTCACTTTAATCATCTTAAAGAAGATTTGTCTGCTATTTCTAAAAGGTTGAGTGACCTGCTGGAGCAGTGTTTCCGAAGCTCGTCTTATCACGGAACTCTAACCTATATGCATGTATGTACATATCTATGTATGTAGTATGTATTTATGTGTGTATATATTATATATTTATCTCTGTATGTAAGTATGTATGTTATATATATAT
>OZ024740.1:70346042-70351042 GCA_964016885.1 Eledone cirrhosa
TGATAAGACCGTCCCTTTCAATTACAGATGCAATACATGCAACGTGAAATTAAGTCTCGCTCAAGACAGCGTGCCACCGGGAATCGAACCCATGACCTTTGGAACGTAATCTGAACACCTTAAAAACTAAGACACGTGCCCCCATAAATAACATTATATACTCGTCTAACTACTTATTAAACATATGCATATACTCCAAGACATGTAGGAGAACACAAATAACATAAATTTTGTCATACCAGAAGAGCAATGGGCGTGGGAGACGGTTAAGTCTTCAGTGAGTTACTCGAGTTAATGAACAAAATACGTAGCGTATATCACATTATCACAAACATGCACAATGTTATTCAACACTCAAACTACATGAGAAACAGACAAGGAGAGAACGAGACGTGTCTTATGTGTACTTATGTATATTGTTTCAAGCAAGCTATAACACACACACACACACACACACACACACACACACACACATATATATATATGTATATGTATATATATATATATATATATATATATATATATATATATATATATATGCATACATATGTGTGTCTGTATGCATGTGTATGTGTAAGTATGTGTGGAAATGTGTACATATATATATTATATATATATATGTATATTATATGTATATTATATATATATATATATATATATATGCACCATAATTTGCCTTGGTGGCCCTTGAAATATGTATAATGAAATAAATATGGTTATATAAATATAGTTTCCATTTGTTAATATATTGTATATATATATATATATATATATATATATAGAGAGAGAGAGAGAGAGAGAGAGAGAGAGAGAGAGAGAGAGAGAGAGATGTGAGAAAAACCACAGACCCTCCATCTCAACACTACTTTTGAAAAGCAGAAGAACTGCGAAACCGGTAAAGGAACCAAATAAATATATATATATTTTTTAAAATAAGACTCCAGTTGCATTTTCGATTTCATCTTTTTTTCTTTATACTTTCACTCGTGTAGGACACCTCGGTTATTTTTCATTTTGTAAAAGAAAACTCATTTTCTAATATATATATATATATATATATATATATATATATATATATATGTATATATATAAATAAATTATATATATATATATATATATATATATATATATATATATATATATATATATATATATATAGTTATGGATCTATACTATATATATATAGAAGGGGTATTTAATTTGTTGGAAGTCCGACAAATATAAATATTTATAACTGATTTAGAGCACTCAACAGTTACTGGAGTAAATATTCAATGATATTAAATAAATGGAAACTATATTTATAAAACCATATTTATTTTATTATATATATTTCTAGGGTACCAAGACAACATTGGTACGCTTTCATAAGATAAAATACAAAGTTTGTTTTATAAATAGAGACATACCCATGAAAACCATACCTTATCGGTTGGAAATTCACTGGATAGTGGAAATATATTAGGGATTATTCAAACTTATGTATATATATATATACATTTATATATATATATCGATCGTGTATACATATATTTATTCTTTTAATATCCAATTGAGTTCTTAAACACGTGGTTATAATACCTAACGTGTATATTGTTTTATATTTTAAGATGACCTCCCCTTACCCTCTTAGGGGGAGCGTATATCTTATCTTTATAAGGACTGCTGGCCTTTCGAATCTAGCAGTCTCTTTAGCGCTGAAGGAGACAATCACTAATTTATTAATGTCGATGTAATTTTTATATCGATATTATTTGGGCATCCACTGATGAGTTTATAAGAGCCCGCTTGTGTATAAGACTATGGGTTATATACAAGTTTCTACATAACCTGGACATTATTTATCCCAAATTGTAGAAATCTTATAACGAAACGATCGTCTGGAAGGAAAGAGTTATTTATTTAATTATGTCTCATATAAAATAATACAACCAACTATCCACAAAATACTGAACAGTTAGCACCCCAAACACTAAGTTGGGAAAATACTGAGGTATATCCTAAAGTTTGTTGAGTGAGATGGAGTTGGTCAGAGTATCGCTTAAGGCTTTCTCTATTAATGTATTAAATATATATATATATATATATATATATATATATATATATATATATATATATTTATATATATATATATTTATATATATATACGTTATTCCGGGTTGAATCGGAGGTAACTACACACACATATATATATATATATATATATATATATATATATATATATATATATATATATAATTATATATATACAGTGGGTCCTCGATATACGGTAGTTCTTTATCCGGTAAATTCATAGATACGGTTTGGGGTAATTACTACCATCAATTCTATTTACGGTAAAAAAAATTCACAGATACGGTTTTTGGTCGTTTTTTGTTTATATTGTAAAGTAGTGCCACCTGTAGTAAGCAATAAATTCCCCCTTGAATTTGTGGAAACTGACTGCTATTCGAATTCTAGGAAAATTGTGTTACTACTGCTATCGTACTAACTGACCTTACAGAGAAACTGGCCAATCACGAGCGAGTTCAGATATCGGTCGATGACATCATAACTCTTAACTGATCACTTTAGTTCGGAAAACTAGCGTGTCCTCTCAGCGAGAGAATTTTTGCCGAACTGAAGTGATCAGTTAAGAGTTATGACGTCATTCAAAGTAAGAGAAAACCCGACGGCGTGTTTTTGGAGCATAATTATCACGGCATATCTTATAACCCATATCTCATGGCCCCAAAACGTCCTGCGAATATTGCTGATGCAGACGCATGAGGAAGAGCCTGACTTTGGAGATAAAGCTGGACATTTTGAAAAGGAAGGAGCAGGGCAAGGTACGTCCGCCATAAGTCGTAACTTAGGCCTAGCGCAGTCTACAGTCTGGACTGTTTTAAAAAACAGTGAGGCTGTCCAAAAGGCTGGGGAGAATGCTACGAGTCTACAGAGTAAATTGTTGACCAAACATGGTGAGCCGATTATGGATAGGATGGAAAAGTTGCTCAAAATTTGGATCGACGACCAAAATCGTGAAATATGCCTCTGTCTTTAAATGTAATCAGTGAGAAAGCATTGTCCGTTATTGACAGGCTCAAGACTGAAATGGGGGTGGAGGACTTTGTATTCAAGACAAGCAAAGGCTGGTTTGATAAGTTCAAACGGCGTTCGAGTCTTCACAACATAAATGTTACAAAATTCAAGGCAGTGTTAGAGAAATGCATTGCAGAGAAGGGGTACAGCAAAAAACAGGTTACTAATTATGATGAAACAGGACTTTATTAGAAAAAGATGAACAGCAATAATTATATTGACAAGGAGGAGAAAAGTGCGAAGGGGTTCAAAGCCTCGAAGGACCGCGCTACTCTGTTACTTGGAGGGAATGCAGAAGGAGATTTAAAGCTAAAGCCACTCATTATCTACCATTCTGAAACTCCAGGAGCACTCAAGGGGTTACTTAAGCAATACCTACAAGTGATATGGAAGTCTAATAAGAAGGCATGACTGATCACTTCAATTCACCAGGATCTTTTCACCTCATATCTGTCACCAACCCTTAAGCAATATGCATTAGCTAACGACATTGCCAACCGTTTTCTGCTATTAGTGGACAACGCCCCCAGCCACCCACGGGCAATGGCTGACTGGTCAGAAAATATTGAGATTTTGTTTTTCCCCCCAAACACCACAGCTCTCATTCAGCCGATGGATCAAACAGTCATCAAAACATTTAAGGCATACTACCAACGAGAACCATGCAGCAGCTGATAAAGGGCACAGATGGGCCTGACAAGCCCACGATCAGGGAATGGTGGAAATTGTACAACATCAAGCACGGCTTAGACAACATCAAGGCATCTTGGAAAGAAGTGAAGCAGTCTACCATGAACTTGGCCTGGAAGAAATTATGGCCAGCATGTGTGAATGACTTCCTAGACTTTGCTGAGGACATTGGTGCGATAAAAAAAGATATTGTAAATCTCTGCCATAGAGCTGGCTTCGATGGTGTTAATGATAATTATGATGATGTGCAAGACCTTTTGGAAAACCACGCTGAACCACTCTCCAATGATGAACTCATAGAACTAGACAAAGCGATACAGGAGACAGAAAAAGAAGAAGAGGAGGAAGAAGAACCTGTGCGTCTCGGGAGTATCGAAACAATCTTAGAAACCCTGAAGGAGCGTGACCCCAACCCTGCTAGGAGCAGCAAAGTGGCTCAAGAAAAAAGCGTCAAGATTTACCAAGAAATGTATGAAGCCAAAAGAAACACCGCTAAACAGACCTTCATTTACTCTTTCTTCAAGCCAGTCACACCTGCCAACCGTGCTACAGCTGGCCCTTCAACATCCCCTGCAGTCAACGAGTTTGTTGGTTTTGAGTCTCCCACATCACCTTCATCCTCTCCTGCCAACTCAGCCCAAGATGAGTAAGGGCTGAAACCCATACTGTCCCTTAGCCTCGGGAGGGATAAATGAAGAGGTACATCATCTGATGGATTACGCAGCATGTATAAGGTACAGTAAATTTTAAAAAAACATTATTTCTTTTCTGGAGGGATGACATTTTCGATGTGCTGGAACGCATCCCTATCTATTTCATGTTATAATGGGTTCTTTATACGGTAATTCGATATACGGTAAGGGTTTCTGGAACGCATATATACCGTATATCGAGGACTCACTGTATATACATGGCCAGTATTGTGGTTTGAATCAACAACTTTGTTATCATTATTTTTCGGTAGAGGGTCGGACGCTATGCTTTGCAGCAAAGAGTTACGGCCCTTTATGATTTGAGTTCAAATCCCGCCAAGGTTAACTTTGCCTTTCATCCTTACGGGGTCGATAAAATAAAGTACCAGTAATACACTGGGATAATTGCTGGCCTTGTGCCAAAAGTAGAAACAATTATTTTTTATATTTAATGTTCTATTTACATTGCTGTAGTCTTCTAAAATAGTGTTCTCTCTCGTTCGTCCTCCCACTTCTCTCTCTCTCTATATATATATG
>OZ024740.1:70356042-70361042 GCA_964016885.1 Eledone cirrhosa
GCTTCACTTTTCTTTCTTCCTCTTCTCTGTCTCCTACTCACCAAAGAATTTGTCAACCCGAGTCTATCACAGAAGATACTTGCTTAAGCTGTTTAATAGTAGGAGTGAACTCAAAATAATGTTGTTGAACAACCTTACAATGCACCCCTATCTGCACATATATATCGATGCACGTTTATGTTTACCCGTGTAAAATGGCAGTGTGTCCCATTATTTGAAATGTTATCAAGTTATTCGAAAAATGAAGGTCATTAAGATAAATACTACAGTCATGATTATCTAAATACTCTTGGCGTTGGTGCCTCCGCATGGCCGCAGTCCAACGACTGAAAGCATTAAAATAAAAGTATTGCTTCCCCCTGACTCCACCCGTACAACGCCACAAAAATAATCTGCCTATTGCTTTGTCAAAAGATAACTTTTGTATGCAATCCTTACATAAACTCAAGATTCTATTGATCAAAATGGAGGCTAACAATTTGACGATGATACAATAAAAAAAAAAATATGTATTAAAAAAGCTCAGTTTATTTCATGGCTTTCTCTTATGTTCACATCTCCAAAATCTGTCTTCAAACACCAGACACAACGTCATCTTTTATGCAAATACAAGAAAACAAATTCCCAGACATTAGGCATTTTTCTTTGGATATATTGTCATTTATCTTATTATTAGAATTTTTATTATTATTATTATTATTATTATTATTATTATTATTGGTGGTGGTGGTTTGGCAGTATTGGTAGAGTGTAAAACATGATTTATGGCAAGAGTTACGCCCCTTAACGATCTAAGTTCAAATCCTGCCGAGGTTAGTTTTACCTTTCATCATAAATTAAAATACCAGTCATGCACTGGGGTAGATTTGATCGACCCCCCCCCCCTACACAAAATTGTTGTAACTGTTATTTTGTTTGTTCCTTTGTCGACACATACTCAAACACATTCTAACCCATATCAGAGACAGAATTCACATACCCGAGTACTTCCACATCTCGAAGCGAAAGATAAGGGTGAACCCCCAAAACACGAAAAAAAAAGAAAGCATTTAAAAAACCATCTTGCCTCACAGCAACACACACAGGCGCGCGCGCACACACACACACACACACACACACACACACACACACACACACACACACACACACACACACACACACACACACTCAAATACACACGTCCACACACACACACACGCAGACACCAGAAAATACAGAAAACAGACCCACAACAAATACAGAAACATCTACCACAACATGAAACCCACTAACAACACCACAACAGCCAACGCAACCAACACTACTACAACTACCCACAAAAAGAAAATATACACAACAACAACCATCATACAGACACCAAACCTCGAGCTAGTGAGGAGAGCTAGTGAGGAGAGCTGGTGAGGAGAGCTAGTGAGGAGAGCTAACGAAGAATTGATGGCTCTCATACCACAAAGTAAATATATTGAGCGAGACGGGGCGATTTCTCGCACCAGCACTTTTAATGTGCCACAAAATCTAATGATGGCATGCATGTCTCTTAAACCTTCAAAGACATTAAGGAGGACTTCACCAACAACGTGGGAACTCCTAATGTAAGGCTTTTAAAGGGGTTCCCAGAGGATTCCCAACCAGATATAGAGATCGAACCAACTGATCTCCAACAGAACACGAAGGGCAAATAGCCCCCACCTCCTTTTTTTTCTCTAAACTCTATCAAGCCAACATAGCAATAGTAAGAAGTGTGTATAAACATACATGGCCAGAGGTCGTCATAGAAGCGAGCTCCCTTGCTCAACGACTTCAGGTCACTAGCTGTCGGCAAGGCTAGGATTTCAGTTTCGCTTGCTCTAGCCCTCATGTTTGACGATTTTAAGATCTATGCATATCTTACGTGGCCTGGAACGGGAGCGGATAGCAATGATCTTTAGGAAAGGCCTGGATCTTGAGGAACAAATGGTAAGTTGGTGGTCGTGGGCGTAAGCAATAATGAAGGTGGTGTTTTTAATCTGGTCATCGTCTACGCCCCGACTCGGGCCGGACGACCAGATTCTTTTAGTAGTAGTAGTAGTAGTAGTAGTAGTAGTAGTAGTAGTAGTAATAGTAGTAGTAGTAGTAGTAGTAGTAGTAGTAGTAGTAGTAGTAGTAGTAGTAGTAGTAGTAGTGGTGGTGGTGGTGGTGGTGATGGTAGTAGTAGTAGCTGTGGTAGCAGCAGCAGTGTAAGATAAAGAGTTATTTGACGTCCAGATAAGTAGAAAAATGGAGAGAAAAAACTTCAGAGAAGGATGGGGTGGTGGTTACGAACAGTGGAGTTTATATAGTTGTGGTGGTGATGAAAATGTGTTTGACAGAGAGAGGGGAGTAAAGGGGAGGTTTGGTGGAGTGGTGGGAGAAAAAAGTAACGTTTGAATTGAGGAATAGTAGAGGTGATAAGATAGTGATAAAAAGATATATAAGTAAGCCTGTGGTAAATCTGTGATGATGATGATGATGATGAAGATGATGACGGTTATGGAGAAGATAAATATGTTGATAGTGATCCTGATGAATTAGTAGAGTCTTTAGAATGTGAGAAAAAATTTCTTGCAGCATTTTTTTCGGTCCTCTGCACTCTGAGTTCAAACCCCGCCGATTCATCTTTTTAAGGTCGAGTTTATCATTACTAATGTGACGAACGTGCTTTCTCTTTTTCCCCCATCAATTTCAATGCCTCACATTTTTAACACGTTATCATGCTTTCTTCTTGCTTTTTTTCCTTTTTCCTTTGTTTCCTTCATGAGGGTTTCGGGCTATAAGAGGCACAATACCGTCCCTTGAAGTCACGTGAAATTGTATGTATACTTGTCATAGCTTAGTTGCAATAAGTTGCTGTTTTGTCTCGTCTCTTACTCCATAGGACAGCGCTTTGACTTGTGTCAGACCCTGTGATCTCTACCAGCAATACCGCTGGTAGAGGTCGAAACTGCCAAAGTCCATCTCAACGGCCGATGACCCTAGAGTTCTGTGTCTTTCGTTTGTATTTTTATTTTCAAAAAATTATTTTCTAAGGTTTCCCCCTTTAAAAAATTGTTTTTTCACTTTGCCTTGTTTTCGTTCGTTGTCTTGTCCTCTCTTTGTTGATTTTCCTAAGTTTATTGATATTATAAATTCCCTTGCTGTATTTGTTCCGGCTCCTAGCGTTCTGAATCTTAATCCCGCCGTTACCTATTTTAATGCTAGACTTAACCCGCCGCCCGGTTTAACTCCACCAGACCCTTGGGTATTCTCAGCTGAGTGAACCGTGCTGCAAGTATTTCGAGCAGGTTTTCAATTTGAGAATATCTCTCTCCCTTCCATCTCATTGGTGCTAGTGCTGGTGGACTAAAATTTTTGTGGTGTTGGTAAAGGTGAAAATACTAGTATTGTTGTTGTTTAATTCCAAGTCAGCAAAGATATTCCAGTTGTGACCGTCTAATTGGAGCTGTTGTTGATGATGTACGTCATGAATTGGTTTTGACGATATAAGAGATGTTGGTAGTGATGGCAGTGCTAATGTTTTTTGTAGCTGTTTAACCCAAGCTCAGCATAAATCCAACTGGCTTAGGATCAAATATTTTCTAGTTTTGACCCTTTGATATGTGGTTGTTGATAGTGTACATTTTTGTGGGTCTTAGGTTTTGATGAGTATTGTAACAATGTTAGTGTTGGTGCATTTGTTGCTGCCGTTGAGCTCCAGATGAATCCCAAATCCAAGTGACTATCTCTGTTGTGCTGTTCGTGGAGGTATAAGTTTTGGGTGGGGGTTTGGCTGGATTGGTGCTGTTGGTAGTGATGGCTATGCTCATATTGTTGTCATTGTTTAGCCCCAGGCCAGTAATGATCCAACAATTCTATCGTCAAAGAGGTGCTAGCGATGATCATCCCAACCATGTTATATGGCAGAGAGTACATTCACCAAGGTTTTTTTAGTTTTTCTTTTCTTTTTTTAACGATATGGTGTGATTCTAGTGAAGTTTGGCTGCTGTTTCTAATTTATCGAGCAAACTCGTAGTGAATTCCTTATTGGCCCACAATGAATTAATGTTGATAGAAATGATATGTGGATAGTGACAAGGTGTTGGTGCTGGTGATGATAGTAGCATGTGTGATGGTGTTAGTGATTGGAATGACACACATGGTGATGAAGATGGTGGAGGTAGTAGTAGTAGTAGTAGTAGTAGTAGTAGTAGTAGTAGTGGTGATGGCGATGGTGGTGGTAGTGGTAGTGGTAGTGATGGTGATGGTGGTGGTAGTGGTAGTCATAGTGGTGGTTGTGGTGGTGGTTAAGAGGAACAAACAAAGCGAGGAGGAGGGTAAGACAAAAAGGAGTAGAAGGGGTGGGTGAGGCTAGAGAGAGTAGATTAAGGGTCGAGGTGGGGAGGGGGTGGCAAGAAGAAATGTATGTCAAGGGATGGGAAGGGAGGAGTGGTGTTGTAATGTGGTGTTGGCTTGTAAAGCAAAAGTGTTAAAGTGGTTGGAAGCTAAAGTGTGATATTGATACGGTTGGTGTAGGAATGGCAGAGTGTGAGGAGATGGTGGTAGCTAGGTGAGTAGGGTGGGATTCAGGAGGAAACGTTGAGGGGTTAGGGTAGGTAAGGTATCGGTGTAGCTAGGTCAGTAGAGTAATATATAGACCTTAGAGATACAGAAAGAATCCACCAACTGATATACAAATATATATATATATATGTGTGTGTGTGTGTGTGTGTGTGTGTGTGTGTGTGTATATATATATGTATATACATTTACATATACATATATATATATACGTGTGTGTGTGTGTGTGTATATATATATACATATATATATACATATATATATATACATATAAATATATATATATATATATATAAAATATTTAAAAAATTATCTTTCACCGAAAGTGATTTTTCATTGCATCTCTTCTTTCCATGATATCCGGATTACATTGAGTTCTTCATACGGATTGGACACTACCGTAAACTCTTGGTAGATTTATCTACATA
>OZ024740.1:70366042-70368542 GCA_964016885.1 Eledone cirrhosa
TTATATTTATTTTATTACAAGTAGCTAATTTTTTTTGTTTTGTTTTGTTTTATTTTTTTGAAAGGGCTTGTTTATTTTGTAAATTTGAAACGGAGATGATTCATTTATTAGAGTTTTGACATCCAACCTTATTTCCATTGAAATGGAGACACATACACATCCAAACACAGATGCACATGCACGTACGTACGCACACGCATATATATATATATATATATATATATATATATATATATATATATATATATATATATATATATATATGTGTGTGTGTGTGTGTGTGTGTGTGTGTGTGTGTATTGGTCACAAAACAATGAAGTCAACCTTTAAAGGAGTACCCAGTATATGATTAAAGTTAATCTCGAGAGTTTATATATATTTTTACTTGAATTTGAATTTGACAGTTCGATTCAACCGTTTCAATCGAACACGTTGAGCTCAATGGCTGAACGAAACGGTTAAATTCTGCCGTAGTAGAAATAGATAGTATGCAATAGTATTGAAATATGCAACTCTTACAGGTCCAGTTATTTTATTGGAGAGACACGTTAGTTAAGCTTGGACTAGAAAAAATCTTTCTTGATATGCTCTAAGTGCTAAACAACAAACTACACACTCATTGTAAGGACCAACGTGGAACCTCTACGCGGTGGCTTAACCTGATAGAAATGCAGCCTAATCTCCCTCGAATCGTAATCTATTTTTTCTTTCAAAAGAAAAGGGATATTGGATAATGTAATTATGCAGTAAGTCTAAAAGAGTTGGGATGACCATGAGTCGAATGCTTTTGTTCAAAGATCTGTCCGACAAATGGTACACAGTATATCAAATGTAATTAATGCATTTTAACCAGAGAACAAATTACTAAATAACCTATATAAGTTACCTGGTAATAGCAAAATCTTAGTAGGAGTTACAACGCGACGCCGTGAAAGTATTTTATTAGAATGAGAATGGATCAAACATGAATCGCCGATAGACTCCAGAAATTGATCTTTCCAAACAAAATATAAAAACCAATAATTTAATATGAAACATCCACCTCCTATCTATCTATCTCTCTATATATGTGTGTGTTTGTGTGTGTGTATGTGTATGTATGTATGTATGTATGTATGTATTAATGTATGCATATGTATGTATTTGTGTAAATTCGTATATATATACGTGTGCATGTGTGTATTTCTCTATGGATTCTGTACTTACCTTCAAAGGTCTAGCAATCGGTTTCACATCTAAGTATATTTTTGCCTGTCTATTATTTTTTCCCAGGTGTTTACTTATACTTTTTGTGATCGTCCAAGTTGCTTGTTTGTCTGTCTGTGCGTCATCCACACGTGTTCTTTCATTCGTGTTGTTCATCTCCTCATCTCCTTTCAATGACACCTTCCTAATTTGGAAGAGTTGTCATGGTAGAACTCTAACCTACGGCTTCCCGATTGTCTGCCTACCGAAAAACCGTGAGTCGGTTAAAAATAGGAATTTTCCTTGTATTAGTTGTCTGTCACATTCCCCAGTTTTTTTGTTGTTTTTTCCCCGGCAGTTCCTGTATCATCCTGTCTGTTCGTATTTCATCCCATCGTTTCTTTGCGTTTGATTTATCACATTCCAACACACACAGTACTCTCTTATCTCTTTCACTTTGGTTTTGTGATATATATATATATATATATATATATATATATATATATATATATATATATATATATGCAAAAGTTCTATTTAAAATTGTTGGGATACAACAAGTAAATATTTTTATAACTGATATAAAGCACTCGACAAATTTTTGGAGTAGATATACGATATTAATAAATGGAAACTATATTTATAAAACCATATTTATTTCATTATACATATTTCAGGGATATCACATTAAATTATGGTATGCCTTCATCAGACAAAATACAATATATAACAGTTTTACAAATAGGTTTGACGTACCCTTTAAAATACAACCATTACTTTTGGAGGCTGTCTGGATAGTGATTTGTTCATATAATAAGTCATAGTGTTAAGCACAATTAGAAAAAGACGGAGAGAAAGAAAACCTGGAGAAATATCGGAGAGAGAAAAGTATGGAGAAAAGAAAGAGATAGATAAAGATAGGAGGAAATAAAAAAGAAAGAAAAGGAAGGAATAAGTTTCTCTTTCTGTATGAAGGAATGAGTTTCTCTTTCTGTATGAAGGAATGAGTTTCTCTTTCTGTATGAAGGAATGAGTTTCTCTTTCTGTATGATGACTTGATATCTCTCTGTTGCTTTCCTTTGTTTTTCTTATTCCTTTGTTTTTCTTATTCCTTCCTTTTCTTTCTTTTTTATTTCCTCCTATCTTTATCTATCTCTTTCTTTTCTCCATACTTTTCTCTCTCTTTCCGATATTTCTCCAGGTTTTCTTTCTCTTTTCTTTCTCTCTCTCTGTCTTTGTTCTTTTCTATTTCTTTCTCTCCGTCTTTTTCTAATTGTGCTTAACACTATGGCTTATTATATGAACAAATCACTAT
>OZ024740.1:70378542-70393542 GCA_964016885.1 Eledone cirrhosa
GAAATAAAGAATGAAAAATGAAAAAAAAAAAGTGTAGAAAGAACAAGAAAAAACATTAAAAGTCAATAAAAATGATAATGAACAGCCATGAAATAGATCGGAAGTACAAAGTATTTATCCCGCTAGAATGTTCCCCGTAGTGATAAACTAGAAAGAACAAAGCATTGACATGTGTGGAAACATGTATTTCTACAACTGCTGCTGTTGCAACTGTTGTTGATGCTGCTGATATTGCTATTGCTGCTGCTGCGGCTCTGCTACTACTACTACTACTACTACTACTACTACTACTACTACTACTACTACTACTACTACTGCTGCTGCTGCTGCTGCTGCTGCTACTACTACTACTACTACTACTACTACTACTACTGCTACTGCTGGTGCTACTACTACTACTACTACTACTACTACTGCTGCTACTGCTGGTGCTACTACTACTACTACTACTACTACTAATAATAATAATAATAATACTGCTGCTGCTGCTGGTGCTACTACTACTACTACTACTACTACTACTACTGCTGCTGCTGCTGGTGCTACTACTACTACTACTACTACTACTACTACTACTACTACTACTACTACTACTACTACTGCTGGTGCTACTACTACTACTACTACTACTACTACTACTACTACTACTACTACTACTACTACTACTGTGGTACTACTATTACTATATCAACGGCGACGAAATCATTATCGGCAACCTGATGAGTATGTACTACGTGCATGCACACAAACACACACACCACTGCATCATTTAGATAAATATTTATATACATTTATGTGTATAGATATGCATGTGTGTGTATATGTGAGCATATATATGTGGAAATGTATGTGTTTGTGTGCCTTAACCCGTAAAAAAAATACTCAGAAAACCCCATAAACCCACTACTGACCTGCACTCATAACTCCTGCTAAAGCTGCCATGGACCGCACCAGCCACCGAATGGATAAGATATTGTGTAGCTTCTGCATAATAAAATGTGTGTGTGTGTGTGTGAAAATGGTGTTTCAGGCGGCTTTCTATCAAACGGGTTAAAGGCATTTTAAACATGATCGTCCTGTCTCTTTTCTCGTGCATAGTGTATCTTGGATTTCCATTATCAAATGTGCTCTCCTTTTATTTTTTAGGAATGTATAGTTGCCTTATATTTCTAGCATGTTGAACAGAAATTAGCCCATGATCAGATCAGAAAAAACAATATTGCTCTCCGATAGATTTGTGGTCATAACTTGTAGTAGTAGAGACTTCCGGTGTACTTGGGCTACGCACCACCACCCTACTCATTACTATGGGGCGGAGTTGACTACCCGCATGAGCGAGCCACGAAAGTTAGAATGGCTATTCAAACGCATCTTCTTCGCCAACTTCCCGGGCAACGTTTTCTACATTCTGTCCGCAGGGACCACGAGGTGGGTTGCACAAGTGTTCCCTCGGACATGCAACCGCTCCTCTATATCGTCCAGGACCGCATTACGATATTATGTACTCTTCAGAAGAAAAGCGTCTTCTCCATTGCTTTATGGCATAAAACGAAATATCCTGTTAGAAATGATGATGACGATAACAGCTCCCTGCCTACCTACCCGCAAGTCTACCAGGCTACCATTTTACTCAGAAAAGAACTGTACAAACCAACTGAATAAAAAGAACCTACACTCTGTCTTGGTTGAAACTCTAAAGTCATAAGTACTTTTAATACCAAACCAACTGAAAACTGATTCTACAATACACAACTGTTTTAAAGTGTTTAAATTTATCTAAAAACCTTTCATCATAATTTTATGAAAGAACATTTATTATATTGTGTTTCAAACACCGACTTAATAACGTTTCCAGAGGTCTTGTGATTTCTAATATAATGTGTTAGAAGAAGGTGTAATTGTATTCAGAATGAACAGAACTGAACCAGATACCGACACACTAACAATTCCGCTAACCCACGGACTTTAAACTGGTACATTTTATTAATCCTGAAACGATGGAATGCAAAGTTGACCTCGACAGGATTTGAACTCAGAGCCTAATGAACCTGAACAAATACTGAGATATTTAATTCGATCCACACCCTAATGACTCTGTCAATTCGCTACCAATGTCAACCTTATTGATTATCGTAGTTGAGAATAATATACATTAATATATATTTTATATTTAGCTGAATATTTATAAAGTATCTCGCTCTCAGTCCCGTCCCCCGCTCTCTCTCTCTCTCTCTCTCTCTCTCTCTCTCTCTCTCTCTCTCTCTCTCTCTCTCTCTCTCTCTCTCTCTCTCTCTCTCTCTCTCTCTCTCTCTCTCTTTCGCTCTCCCTCTCCTCATTGATGTTAATGTTAAGTTGTAGAGTTATACGTATATAAAACAAACATTTGCATGTGGCAGAGACGTATTATTTTCGTGTACCAATCAACCAAGATTCATCTATCTATCTATCTATCTATCTATCTATCTGTCTGTCAGTTTACTCTTTCATCGACACACTTTCTCTATCTCACACGCACGCACGCGCACACACACACACACACACACACACACACACACACACACACACAAACATTTGCGCACACTCTCTGTCTCTCCGCCTCTCTTTCACTGACATACATATACACTAGAGACATATCTTCAAGCCGCATGGTGTGTCATGGCGTGTCTTCAAGACAAGAAGTATAAGGCCAGAAGTAAAACAAATTAAATTGCACTGGGTTATCAAGGAAAGCAATTCTCGTGGGAATGGTATGTTACCAGTAAAAACAGCAATCGTCTTTACACTCAATAACCATTTTTTTTCTACGATTTTGATTTTTTGTTTTTGTTTTTAATATTCTTCAAAGACGAAGACAGTTTTTTTTCTTTTCTTTTTCTTTTAGAACTTTGTTCATGGTAAATCTATTTTATTCGGAGGTACATTTTTATACAGTTTGGTCAGGATGAGAAGGCAGAGCCCATGGCCCTTTTCAGGATATCCGAGATTAGAGGGAAGGATATTAATTCAAATAGGGGGCCTGCCCCGAAGGCATGCAGCGTAGCAGACCTCGCAAAAGGCACTCAATAGACAGGTGGTCGTGTTAAACCGGGCGACGGATTAAATCTACACGTCAACTTCCATTAATACCAGCTCCCTTATTTATTATATTCTTTCTTATACTTCTTGTCATTGTTGTTTAGCCTCAGCTAGCCCTGATTGTGAAAGCGCATAGCCTAGTGTTTGACGTGGTGGATTGATAAGCATAAGATCATGAATTCGATTCCTATACTAGGTGTCATGTCGTGTTTTTTAGCATGGCGCTTCATTTCACGTTGGCCTTTATGATAGAATTGGGGATTCTACCATTAGAACACCCGAGAAATCTCCTGAGATGCAACGTCTTTAGAGACCAGCTAGACGTGCATAGGTGTGTGAGCTGTAAATTTTATTTCGTTTTCTGATCGGCCTACAATTAAAAGCATTCTACTGGGGACAATCTCGACTTATTTTGTTAACTTTTAATGTACAGACCTTGGTCTACATTACCCAATGTCATATTTTTTTAATAAAGAGAACAAAAGACAGTTCTTCTCTTTCACTTCTTTATCCTACTCTGGAAGAAATTAGCTCTATCCAGATCCGGAAAGGAGATGGGCTCCACCAGGTCCAAACAAAAATGTACAAGAAACGCTGTATGTCACTACACCGACCCTACGACTCCCACAGGAGTTACGGCTCTATACATACATAAATATATCTTATTTATGAGATCGGAGGGTGAACAACAAAAAGAAATACAGGCATTAATTGGTTATTATATACATTTTTGAGAAGTAAACTGTTGTTTAGTACCCATTTGTATTTTGACTTATTGTTATTATTTATTTAGTAATTTATTATTAGGTGGTATTGTTATTGATTAGGGATTGTTATTGATTGGCAGTATCGGTAGAGGGTCGAACGCCATGCTTTGACGCATAGAGGTACGGCCCTTGCCATTCTGGGTTCAAATCCCGCCGAGGTTAACTTTGTCTTTCATCCTTACGGGGTCGATAAAATAAAGTACCAGTCACGCACTGGGGTCGATTTAATCGACTTTCCCCGCCCCAAAAATTGCTGGCCTTGTGCCTATATAAGAAACCATTATTGGGAGCGTTGCTTGGTGTTTGGCGTATTCGACTCACTCTCATAAGATCATGAGTTAGATTCCCACCAGCAGTATAGAGTTATGGCCCATTACGTTCTGACTTCAAATCCCGCCGAGGTTAATTTTGCCTTTCGTCCTTACGGGGTCGATAAAATAAAGCACCAGTAATGCACTGGGATAATTGCTGGCCTTGGGCAAAAAGTAGAAACAATTATTATTATCGGACAAAAGGCCTTGCAATATTTAATAACAGCCCCCTTACGTACCGAGGTCAACTTGGTCTTTCGCCGATGAAATAATGAACAAGAGTAAATGTTTTCATGTTGTTATTTAAACTCAGTTTAACTCTAACATCCAGCATATCTATAACTATATTCTTGTTAGAACCATCCTATCTTTTTTATTTCTTATCTATTTTTGTTAGCTTCTGTCCAAAGACAATGACTATTCTGCCACACCGCCTTGAAGTAACTCAATCGATCGTATCGATCCTCGTAATAACAACAGTAACAGCAATAATACCAACAGCAACACTCACACACACACAACCATGTGTGTGTGTTTGTATATATATATGGGTGCGTGCGTGTATATATATATATATATATATATATATATATATATATATATATATATATTTATGTGTGTGTGATGAGTTCCCCAACAGTTTACGCCAACTACATTTCACTCACAAGGCATTGGTCACTCCAAGCCTGCAGAATGTCAACGTGCCATGCAGTGGGATTGAACACGAAACCACGAGATTACTAAGTGAACTTCTTAGCCACGCAGCTATGTCCATGTTGGATTTTTGTGTTGTTTTTGTTATGTTGTAGTTGGTTTTTTTTTCTTGGTTTTTTTTTGTCGTTTTTTCTTCTGGGGAATTTTTCCTGACATGATGTATGAATTTACATTATCCTCTGCCTCTTTTCTCCTTCGCTTTGTTTTAAAACAGTAAGATGTGATATGATGGATATTTAACTGCTATTTCTTGCTAATCGTGTGACATCGCATGCTTCCAGTGTTGTCTTGATATGTTTAGTTGTTTCATCACAGAAAGACTAATTTCAACTTTTGTAAATCTTAATATGTTCCCATTGGCAACCGGCCAGCGAGCCAACCACGTCTCGTGTTTAAAACCAAGAAACCTTACTGAATTAACAGGGGTCCTTGTTTGATTTCCAACAGCTCCTATATAATTATCATCAGACAGACACACGCCCCCGAATGTCGACGCCAATAATGCCCCACCACCATAACTACCAAATATATATATAATTTAAAAACAAAAAAATAGGTCAACTACTTTCTTCGACAAAGGTCATTGGCTGTCCAAATTTATACTTAGTACAGTAGCTATTAATGAACTACTTACAGCCGCCTGTTGTCACATGAATAACAATAACACTAACAACAACAATATTAAGAACAATAGTAACACACCAGCTATAGAAGTAGCCAAATTTCCTTTAAATCACACCCTACCGCCTAGCTTAATCCTTTCGTTACCATATTTTTTTAATGAAAGACACCCAATTATTTTTTAATCATTTTTAAAATAGTCAAAAATTTAAGATAACTTTCTTATTAGTAAATAGATTTTGGAGCATAACTTAACAAGCATTTTTACATTAAATTATGATGGAAGGGTTTTAGATAAATATAAACACTTTAAAATAAACAGTCATGTATCGTAGAACCGAGGCCGGCACCAGGCGGTGTGGTAGCAAAAGGATTATTGAAACTGTACAATGACTAAGATAGTATAAGATGCACGATGCCTGAATAAAAGGTGGAATAGATGGATAGATGCAAACCTTTTGATTATGTTTACTTGTTCTCCGATTACCTGAGGCTAAAAGCAACATCACTAGCAATACTGATAGTAACAGAAATAACAGCAAGAGTAGCGACAACAGTAACAACGTAGACAACAGTAACAATTGGGTAGGTGGATATTCTATGGAAGCCTTTTGGATGGATCGCACCTATAATTCAAAGGTTCAGCCATGTCACACACTGCGTCACACTGATTCGGCTTAGGGATTATGTTAAGGGTACACGTTTGTGGGATACTTAGATGGACGTTCGGTTGATCAGATGATTTAAAATGTTTATCGTTGAAACCGATGAAGGCTCCAACATAACAAATTGATATTGAATAATATAGTATTAGATACATGTCTGAATAATGGGATGGATGGATAGATGTCATGGAAGAAAGGCTTCTGGTCATATGTTTATTCAATCAAGACTGACCCGTGTCTAGAAAACAACAACAATAATAATGGGAAAAATAGAAATAGAACAGAACAGTAGAAACAACGAGAACAAGTTATAATAATTGTTTTTACTTTTAGCACAAGGTCAGCAATTATCACAATACATTACTGGTATTTTATTTTATCGACCCCGTAAGGATGAAAAGCAAAGTTGACCTCGGCGGGATTTGAACTCAGAATGGAAAGGGCCGTAACTCTATGCGTCAAAGCATGACATCCGACCCTCTAGTTATATCAAATATAATAATAACGATTTCTACTTTAGGCACAAGGCCAGCAATTTGGAGGAGGGGAAAGTTCGATTACTGATACTTTATTTTATCATCGACCCCCCGTAAAGATGAAAGGCAAAGCTAGCCTCGGCGGGATTTGAACTCAGAACGTAAAGTGCCATAACTCTGTGCCGCAAAGCATGTTGTCCGGCGTCCTACCGATACTGCCATAATAATAACGATAACATCAGTGGCTTCAACAGTATCAACAACAATAACAATGAACCTAACAATAGTAACAATAACGACAATGCCTTCAACAGTAATAACAACAACTACAACAGTGACTTCAACAACAATGGCAGAGATCTTGGTTACAAAAGTAACAGCAGCAACGGCTGGCTACAACAGCGGTAGTAAGAGTAGAGGCTACAACAATAACAACAACAACAGTAACAAAATAAACAGTAACAATAGAAACAACAATATTTACAACAATAGTACCAACAGCAGCGACAGTCGTTACAACAATAACAGTAATAACAACAGTAACGTTAGTGGCTAGCTACAATAGTAACAACAACAATCATACCAACATTTGTCAGCCCATAAATAATGTCCTGCCACAGAGTAATTGAAAAACGAAGCATCAGCCCTAAGTTGTCGTTATACGATCTTAAAGCCTCCCTCCACGATGAAAGAAAACTTGTTATCTCACAAACCACCCAGAGAGTTAGCCTCTAGGTGGTAACTAGAAACAGTAGCAAAATCTCTCTCAAATCACATTTTATGGTCTTAAAAACATGAATTGGCAGAGTGATTACAGCAGTATTTGTTTCGTTTAGGTTTTCTGCAATCTAAGTTCAAATTGCACTGAAGTCATCTTTGTGTTTCATCGTTTCAAGAGTAGTAGTGAAGGGGGTAGGTCTGGGGATTTATTAGAGCAGTGGACATAATATTTTGTGTTCTCTCTCGGCCCGTCGCGTTGTCACTTCACTGATGATAAAGTACAACAATGACTTTTGCTTTTCTTTTGGAAAACATCAGTGGCATGGAGAAAGAAGACATGTCTGCGTAGCGACTGTTGATTTTCGACGGAAAAACAATTGCCCAGACATACTTTAGATAGGAACATTCCAGGTGCAGATCGATAGCCTCACGTGACATACTATAAAGTTCCGGATAAAGTTAAAAAAAGAACATCCGAATATAGAGAATGTCTTAACAGGTAAAATGTAATGAAACCAATCTGACCAGCTGGTCGCTGTTTATCTTTTACAATTTTGCTAATTTGGACAAAGACCATGCTGAGGCACCAGCGTCTAATAGGTTTTAATCGCTGATATCTACCTCAGTAATTATTTCAGTTTCACAAAGTTTTGCTGGTCCGCCAGAGACAACAGTAGAAGCCATTCTTTTACCTAGGTGGAGCCTAGTGACATCGAACTCAACCCGGACTCATATAGTTGCGAAATGCTATTTGTAACCACACAGCTCCGTAGTCACCTCTAAACAGAGAGATTTAAACTAGTAATATACAAAACTTGGCGTTACTAATTCATCTTAAGTCATTCTCTCTTTTTTTTTCTTTTTAGTAAAGTGGGCGTTAACAAACTTAATATCGTGAGCCTAGGAATTTTAATTACTAATTATTTTTTTAATGCAGCAGGTGTCTTTGGGTGTAATCTTCTCTCTCTCTCTCTCCACGCACACGCACATACACACGCACACACACACACACACACGTGCGCACGCACCAGTCAATCTTATTTACTTTATGTTTGATTGAACTTTGAACTCAGTGGGGCGAGACTAAATAGGCAGCTACAAAGCGTTTAAGTCTGATGCATCATGATTTCTCTCAATTTACCACGAGCCAGTGAAGAGGCTTCTCCACATGGCGGCTCATAATGCTAAACATATCAGTTAAATTTCTCTCGTCTATTTTTATTTTTTTATTTTGTTTTACTCTTTAATCAAGAAGAGACAAACACTGCCCATGACCAATTTCAGGCTCCCTACGACTAGATATGGGGCTGAGAAAAGTGTTCTCAAACTGCCTAGACTTGGACGAAATGCTGCCAATAGTATGCACTCCACTAAACAAACAAGGAATTACAAAAGAGCCCCCAAACTGGTGAGAAGGTGGGTAGTTGAAAGACATTCACAAACCTGATAGGCAGGCCCGGAATGTTTATAAGAGTGGACTCCACTAAAAGTACTCAACTAACTGAGCGATCTAGGCAACGATAGGATTTGAACTCAGAACGTAAGGGGTTGGAGCAAATACTTGATTAAAGATATACTGGATACTGTGATTATTTCTTAAGTGTAGAAGGTGCATAGCCTAGTAGTTGTGAATGTTGGGCTAACAAACATAAGGTGGAGAGTTCGATTCTCAAAGTCATGTTAATTTCCAGGTAGCTCCAACTTACTCAGTTGAAATGAAAACGTATACAAGAAATTATTAAAAGTACCTTCTCAAATCAAGGTCCTACCATCTTAAATAAAGGTTATCTTATTATGCTGTTGTTTATGATATACAACAAGACGGGGGGATAGTCAGAACTGGAACGTCTTTGACCATGTTTACTCAGTTAAATGAGACCGGTGGATGTTGACATGGGTGAGTGGTTACAAATTTCGCTTCGCAAACATGAGGTCTGCGATTCGATCCCACTGTGTGATATCTTGGACAATTGTCTTTACTATAACTTCGAATCGACCTAAGCTGTGTGAGTAAAACTGGGTTAAAGGAAACTGTGTGGAAGCCCGTCAGATGGACTGAATCTATAATACAAAAGGTCCTGCCATGTCACATTGTGTCACGCTGATTCGACTGGGTAATAAAGTTAAGGATACACCTGTTTATGAAATACTCAACCACTTAAACGTAGTGGAAGCTTCTTTGATTGGACAACCGAATAGTCATTGTTGGAACCGACGGAGAATCTTTCATCATGACTAGAAACCAAAACAACTACTTCAATATATATATATATATGCGTGTGCATGTGTATGAGTGTGTGTGGAGGTGTGTGGGGTGTGGGTGAGTGTGTAAGTATGTGTGTGTGTGTGTGTAAGTGTGTATTACCAAAGTTGTGAATTAATAAATGGGTACGAAGGACGGACAAACAAAATTATCTGTCTTTTCGATCAGCAACCTCAGTTGTGTATATCATATCCACTTGCACAACGGTTTCAACTATATATAATTGACAATGGTATAGCCCCTTGAAATACTGAAAGCTCTGCTATTGTCTGGTTAGTTAAAATGACAACAATAGCAGCAACAGAAAAGTCTACCACAAGTAGAAATTCGAAAAAGGCACCTGTAGTACTTGAATAGAAATCAAGAGGTCTTACTCCGGAAAACAGCATGTGAATGCACTGTATATATATAATTGACAATGGTAAAACTCCTTGACACACTGCAGGATCTGCGACCTTTCTGGCTACTTGAAACAATGACATTGTCAGATAGATGCCATTTCGACAAGTCTTTAACACCATAGCTGCTATTTAGAAATCAAGCCGTTCTACAACAGATAAGATCATACACACACACACACACACACACACACACATGTATATATATATATATATATGTATATATATATGCATATATATATATATATATATATATATATATATATATATATATAGGAAAATGTTTAACCCTGACAGCAGAGCTCAAGCTGTTTCGACGGCTATTTCTGGCTTGAGCTCTGCCGTCGGGGTTAAACATGTTTCTATTACCCACTCTACTACCTTAAGTATTAAGTACTCTGGTGTGTTATGGTCCATCTGGTTCCTTACCACACCTCCTTCGTTATATATATATATATATATATATATATATATATATATATATATATATATATATATATATATATATATATATATATATATATATATATATATATATATAGTGGTAGAACACGTCTTTCAGCTTTAGCAGAACTCGAGTTGAAAATCCGCAAGGTGAAACACGTGTCCTCGAAGATGGTTTGGTAACTGTTATGCAACTAACATTATATATATATATATAGGGCGGTGGATTGGCAGTATCAGTAGAGGGTCGGACGCCATGCTTTCCAGCATAGTTACGTCCCTTTATGGTCTGAGTTCAAATCCCGCCGAGGTTGACTTTGCCTTTCATCCTTACGGGGTCGATAAAATAAAGTACCAGTGATGCACTGGGTAATTGCTGGCCTTGTGCCTAAAGTAGAAACAATTATATATATATATATATGTGTGTGTGTGTGTGTGTGTGTGTGTGTGTGTGTGTGTGTGTGTGTGTATGTGTGTGTATGAAGAGGGGGGGTGTATGTTTGTGTGTCATTGAATCGGGATACCTTCGTTTGTCTATTGTGTTACATTGTACATACAGCATAGAAAATCAACATCAACAAAAAGGAACTTTCTCCTAACTATGTCTACATTTTGAAAGGTTTCTTAAGAAAAGAAAAACAAACGAGAAAATGAAAAGCGCTAGGTATGATTATTACATCTCTATGAAAACGGGGCTAATCTTTTGATGTATGATATGAATGCGTGGAGTAAAAGATATTTTGGTTGAAAAATTTTTGTCACTAGTAAAAAGGAGGAATATATATATATATATATATATATATATATATATATATATATATATATATATATATATATATATATACATATATATATAAATATATGAAGGGAGGGAGTGAGAGGGGAGTATCTAACTGATTGTCTTGTCTATATCAGAGAAGAGCTGAACTAGATCTACTTATAAGACAAAGGTCAGGGTAGAAAATATAAGGTATAACGGTGTGTGTGTGTGTGTATAGAGTGAAAGCATTAATTTATTGCTTAAACATTTAATCAGTATTAATAATGATTTCTACAACAGGCACAAGCCCAGCAATTTTAGGGGAGGAGAAAGTCGATTAAATTGACACCAATGCATTACTGGTACTTTATTTTATCGACCCCGTAAGGCAACTTCGTCGGGTTTTTTACTCAGAACATAAAGGGCTATAACTCTTTGTTACAAAGCTCTACCGATACTGCCAATCTGCCTTACTAAATAAAGTACCAGTAATGCACTAAGGTCGATTTAATCGACTTTCCCCTCCCCTAAATTGTTGGCCTTGTGTCTAAGTCAGAAACCATTATTATTATTATCTTTGCAGTATCGGTAGAACATTGAACACAATACTTTGTAGCACAGAGTTACGTCCCTTTACGTTTTGAGTTCAAAACTCGCCGAGGTCTGCTTTGCCTTTCATCCTTACGGGGGTCGATAAAATAAAGCACCGTTTACACACTGGGGTCGATTTTATTGACTTTTCCTTTCCCTTAAAACTGCTGGCCTTGTGCCAAATATAGAAACAATCATTATTATTACTAGGGTCAGACACCATGCTTTCCAGCATAGTTACGTCCCTTAACGATCTGAGTTCAAATCCCGCCGAGGTTAACTTTGCTTTTCATCCTTACGGGGTCGATAAAATAAAGTACCAGTAATACACTGGGTAATTGCTGGCCTTGTGCTAAAAGTAGAAACAATTATTACTATATATATCATCATCATCATCATCATCATCATCATCATTTTACGTCCGCTTTTCCCTGCTTGCAAGCGTGAGAAGGGTCCTATTCAGCTCAGCATCTCCCCATTTGTCACAGTCCTGAGACAAAGAACTACAGCAATAATGGTTTCTTATATAGGTACAAGGCCAGCAATTTGGGGGGAGGGAAAGTCGATTAAATCGACCCAAGTCGTGACTGGTACTTTATGTTATCGACCCCGTAAGGATGAAAGACAAAGTTAACCTCGGCGGGATTTGAACTCACATCATAAGGGGCCTGAGTTCAAATCCCGCTGAAGTTAACTTTGCCTTTCATCCTTTTGGGTCGATAAAATAAAGTACCAGTCACACACTGGTGTCGATTTAACCGACTTTTCCCTTCCCTTAAAATTGCTGGCCTTGCGCCAAATATAGAAACAATCATTATTATTACTATATATCATTCTGAGTTCAAATCCCGCCGAGGTTAACTTTGCCTTTCATCCTTACGGGGTCGATAAAATAAAGTACCAGTAATGTACTGGGTAATTGCTGGCCTTGTGCCAAAAGTAGAAACAATTATTATTATTATATATATATATATATATATATATATATATATATATGGAACAATAAATAATAAATATTTGATGACCATAGACAGTAATGGTGACTGAGAAATATGCACAAACACAGAGACAAAGGACTATAGTAGTAATAAAAAGGGGTCGGATGTTTTAATGCTATGATCTCAGCAAAACAGATACAGCTTAAATAGAAATAGAGAACACATACATTAGCTGTCAACACTTGAATTAATCAACACATCCTAGATTTTACAGAATCCACCAATTAGAAAATAGATACCTATCGCACACGAAAACAAAAAGAAGAAAGAAAAAACTATTGGTGAGTCATATGTTCAATGGACATTCCGAAACATGAAAGAGATTGCCTGTAGCATATCAACTCCTTAACATAATTGTGTTAACATCTGATAATGTCACGCCAGTGTCACTTGATGTTGTAATGATTGCGTAACAGCTGCATGTGTGTCTCACTGAAATACGTATTATACAATAAACGTTAATTCATACATACATACGTAGATATATGTAATATATATATATATATATATATATATATATATATATATATAGTGAGTTAGAAACTCAGAGTAGTCTCTTACAATTAAATAGCTCTAAGAAAAAAGCTTTTCCGAGCCGTGTAATATAATTGAGTAAACAAGAGAGATGAACACGAATACCAGGCGATTGCCCGATATAGGTCAGTTATTTTTCTTAATTTACTACTTAAAATTAAGTCTGACAAACCATATTGCTGTAGTTAGTATTTTTTCACCCTAGCTAACCTAGTCCTTACGATTCGAACACATGTATGTTTATGTTGGTGTTCATCTCTCTTGTTTACTCAATTATATATATATATGTATATATAATTGGTGTTGGATGCTTAAAACGTCCTATGCGGTAGGCCGTATGAGCACTCGATGCTCTCATGAAGCAGAGTATGATATCACAGATATCACGCATAGGAAAATCTGCTTCGTAGAATCAAGACGTATCTGAGGACCTTGCGATCAGGTTCGATCATCACATCGATTGTGCTTCGAGCTGGTCGCCTTGTGCTTCGAGCTGGTTGCCAGAGAAACGATTGTAATATATCCAATAAATTCCATTCGTCGCAACACTGATTCTCTTTTTTTCTGTGATGTACACACACATATATATATATATATATATATATATATATATATATATATATATATATTAAATGTATATTATATTCTATTATAATATATATATATATATATATATATATATATATATATATATATATATATATATATATATATATATATATATATGGTGGCTGCCAACTCGTTTTCGAGTACGGCCACTACTTTATATCCATGTAGGAGAACCCCTACCGATGCGCTGTACGAGTGTGACTTTTTAATCCAGCCTGCAACATGAAAACTCTGGTACAAACACTACACTTGTGACAATTATTGACACATAGTGCTGGGCCCATGGTACCATGTGACGACAAGTGCAGAAAGATCTCCAGATATAAAGCAATGCCTGTGCCGTAAAGCTTTTATAGTGAGCAAAGGCACTGCACAAAGCCAGTCCCACTCTCTTAACCAAGATGATATTTACCAAAAAGAAGAACAAGTCAACATCATTGGATACCATCAGGGTTGCAGGTGTTATATCAGAGTTTTCCTTCTCCTAGAATTCTGCCTTGACAAAGGCTAAGGGGTCATCTCTCCCGGACAAAGGCTAAGGGGTCATCTCTCCCGGATATATATATATATATATATATATATATATATATATATATATATATACATTATGAAGAGAGAAGAAACATTTAGATATAATTAGTAATAAAATGTATCATACCTAAACTGCTCCTAGATTCCTCGACTACGTAGTTTCGTGGCATAAACAAAAACAATACATCATAAAGATATAGAGTCCTTGCGAGGTCTGCCGACTTATCAAGAGGATACCTCATTTTACTAGTCTCAAGAACGCGTCTACACGACGTGAGAAAGAATCCCAAAAGGCGGAGGGGGAGATAGTCACGCGATATAACGGTCGAGAAACAGAGCTAATATATGTACATCACAGAAAAAAACCTATATCTATTGCATATTGAATGCTCTTCGCGTTGAAAATGGACGTGTGTATACAGAGGGCACGCTGGCTTGTTGGATGGATGGACGGACGGATGAGCAAAATGATGCGATATCACTATACAGACAAACAGAGGAAACTGCAGCCAGGTAAAGAAAA
>OZ024740.1:70396042-70398542 GCA_964016885.1 Eledone cirrhosa
TATATATAGACATACATACACAGCCGCAATCTTCGATGTCGAAACCGTAGATGTTCGAAATAGACAGCTAATAACCAAGCAATGTTATGCTTTCTTTTCCAATCATTGCTTTTACTCTCAATGTACTATTTTTCCTTATACCATTTTTATGTACTTTGTAGGTTTACACCGTCTCTGTGTTCTTTTAAATCTATCTGTTATTGCCATCGTTTTACCGTCTCTGTACTTTTAGCAATTCACATACACACACATAAACACATATTGTAGGTTTAATTCCCCCGTGAACCATTTCATTTGCGTTCCACAATCTGAAATTTCGTCTGTAAGGAGCAGCTGGTAAGCAACCAGTTGCCAGCAAACAAGGTCAAGACGCAATACAGTTTCTATTCTCAGTAAGTTTTATTTTACTAATTCTGAAAGTCTGACTCTAAAGAATGGTTAGCACCCCGTTTCCGGCAAACGATATCTGAGTGGCGAATTTAGAGAGGGGCGGGTTGACTGGTCTATAACCACGAGTGCTATAGTATTTAAACGACCCCAAATTAATGTTTTGCCACCGTAAATAATACGTGCTGGTTTCTGGGTTTCACATGTCAGATACGTTCTTGGCATATTGCCTCGAATCAAAGCTTGTATACTGATGATCCAATGAATGATTAATTGCAGATTACAGGATAAAAGAACTTTAACTCCTGCTACGTCATGTCAGCTGAACTTGTAAAATCGAATGGGAGAATGAATGAACGGATGAAAGCAAGATATATGTATTGTGTTTGATTATCTTTATCAGTGTTGAGTTAAACTTTTCTCGATGAAATATAGACTTACTTACACGATACATGAATTTATTCATACAATCTCATACGGACGCACATACATACATACATACATACACACACACACACACGTGTGTGTGTGTGTGTAGAGCGTGGTCTAGTGGTTAGGCTGTTGGATATACAATCGTAAGGCCATGGGTTGAATTCATGAACCGAACAAGGCGCTTTATTTCACGTTTCTTTTCTGGGTGAGAATTAGGGTCTTATTATTAAAACACGCAAGAAACCTATGGGAATTTGATTTCATTTCATTAGACACACACACACACACACACATATATATATATATATATAATAATGATAATAATTGTTTCTACTTTTGGCACAAGGCAGCAATTATCCTAGTGTATTACTGGTACTTTATTTTATCGACCCCGTAAGGATGAAAAGCAAAGTTAACCTCGGCGGGATTTGAACTCAGTCCGTAAAGGGACGTAACTGTGCTGCAAAGCATGGCGCCCGACCCTCTACCGATACTGCCAATTCACCGCCCTCAATAATAATGATTATAATAATTATCATTCAATCACAAAAGAAAGTAGGAAATTTGCGGAAGAACTGGGAATGCAGTTTGAATATAATGGCGATTCTGCAATTAAAGCCGTAAAGAATACCAAAATGTTGGCAAAACTGTGAAACTGTGCACTAAATGGGAACAAAAACCACTGCATGGGCAGTATGTTCTCCGTAGCACAGAATGCGATGTATATTATGGTCTCACCCATCAATGACTGCGGAATTCTGCGCTAAAAGCAGAGAGTGAGAACTCCATTTTGACTGCCCAAGACCAGTGTCTCCCAACGCACAACTTTCAAGCCAATGTGATCAGAAATTGAATCGACCAAAAATGTCGATTCTGTGATGATCATGTTGCGACCATAGACCACCTGGTTTCAGACTGCAAGGTATTAGCTTCTCAGTAATATAAAATGAGGCATGGTAGAGGGGGCCAATACTTAGTGTGGGTAATGTGCAGTTTTTATGGTCTGAAATCGGAGGGAAAATGGTAGAAACATCACCCATATGCAGTAACAGGAGGCGAGAACGTAACAATCCTCTGAGATTTCCTGTGAATACTGACAGATCAATCAAGGCCAATAGACGTGATATAATTGTGAAGGACCATAAGGAGAAAGCATGTTTCTTAATTGATCATAACATCTCTTCGAAAGAGTTCGGAAAGTTCAGCAAGTATAAAGATCAATCAATCGAAATTGAGAAAATGTGGCATCTTATGGCCCGTATGATACCAGTGATAGCCGGCACACTTAGAATGATAAAAAAGGGTACTGAAAAATATTTGGAACGGATACCGGGAAAGCTATCGATATAAGAGATACAGAAATAGTACTGAATGGCACTGTCTATGTTCTGTGACGGGCATTGTTAATTTTAAAACCTTGCAGAGACATTTAGTGTGGCATGTGCCCTTGTGACATCGTTAGTATGACAATTGATTGTAAAATGTGTGAATTATCAAATTTTGCCTCAGGTGCCAGCTTCAACCTCAACATGATTTGGGAAAGAAGCAGAATTCAAAGGAAGTTTCAAATTATATGTTCTTTATTGGCTACAAATACCGACATATAGGGACAATAAAAAACAGGAACAGTGGGGGATTTACAAAAAAAATCGAGTACAAAATGATAACAAATGACAGTAAA
>OZ024740.1:70408542-70418542 GCA_964016885.1 Eledone cirrhosa
AAGCTATGGCAAGAGTCCCAGACATGGTTGCGAAGAAGCTAAAGATTGAGAAGAGAACATGTTAATCACTCGTCCATGCTTACGTCTAAAACGAAAGCCTAGTAATTTGATAATAGTGTATATTGAATAATATATAATCTTATCGTATTTATTAGACGATGTAGTTTTAATGTAAAAAGATGGAATAGGGATGTTCATAAGTTAAATACATAGAGCGTCGGACATCCTGCTTCGCGGCATAGAGTTATGGCCCTTTACATTCTGGGTTCAAATCCCGCCGAGGTTAAGATCAGTAAAGAACTGGGGTCGATTTAATCGACTTTCCTCTTCCCTTCAAATTGCTGGTTTTGTGCAAAAAGTAGAAGCAGTTATTATTGTTATTCTTATGATCACAACTAACTTGCTGAAAGAGTGAAAAAAAGAAATGTTTGACTATTCTTCATTCTTTTTTTTCTTTCAGTTGGAGCTACAAAACATTTTTAGTTTCCTCAGGTTGAAAGTTTTCTTTTTTCAACATATAATTCTAGCTCTTTGCAAATAGTTTGCAAATCTGCATCGCGTACATTGCTTTAAGGAATATTGCTGCAGGAGGCTATTACTAAACGAAGAAAAAGTTTCAAATATATATTTTCTATGAATATGGGCGCAGGCATGGCTGTGTGGGTATGGAGTTCACTACGCAAATATGTGGTTTCAGGTTCAGGATTCAGTCACATGACGTGGTACTTTGGGCATGCCTTCACCTATGCCCTCGAGTTGACCATGACATTGTGAGTGAACTTTCACAAACGGAAACTGTGCTAAAGCCCATCGTATGTGTGCGAACATGTGTGTATGTGTATATGATTTGTGTGTGTATATATATATATATATATATATATATATATATATATATATATATATATGTACTAGCAGCAGTACCCAGCGTTGCCTGGGTAGGTAAAATAATATCTGCTTTGATGAAAAGTTGTTGATCTTAGCGACTGCTTCTCGATGACTCGTCTATGGCCACATACGGGCCATTCGGTGGAGGGAGGTGATGACCTCTATCACTGAGAAACGCACGTGACTGATGAAGGGGCATTCTGGGGGAGGGAGTTTCGAATTTGAACGAATCGGTTGGAAAATATGGGAGCTAAAGCCGAAAAGGCGGAAATTTGAGCGAAAGGTGGTTTTTTTCGAATATGTAAGCGGCTGCTACGCCGTTCCTGAACAAAAAATCCAAAATGTAAAGCCACTTTAAGACGGGAAATAATCAGATCTAGCGTAGTGTAAAATTTGAATAAAGTAGGTTGATTAATGTGGGCGCTAGAGCCGAAAAAGTGGAAATTTGAGTCTAAAAGTGGTATTTTTGAATATTTAAGCGGCTGCCACGCCGTCCCTGAACAACAAATGCAAAATATAAAGCGATTACAGGATGTGCAATGATAAATTCTATTTTGCTTTAAAATTTGAACGAAATCGGTGGCAAAATGTGGGAGCTAGAGCCAAAAATCTTATTTTTCGATACCTAAAAAAAGGTGACACCCCTATCGATTTCTATCTGCAGAATGACCCCGGAATACAAAAAACAATACGGTCATATATTAAAAAAAACACACTCCCCGCTGACTAAACTATGAGCCTGCAAAGTTTCATGAAAATCGGTCGTAAGATATAGGCCCCTATAGGTAATACATAGACACACAGACCCCCCCCCCCTCCACACACATACACACATACTTATTTTTATATATATACAGATATATAGATATATATAGATATATATAAATATATATAAATATATATATATATATATATATATATATATATATATATATATATATATATATAAACATATTGCTATACTTGGGGAGGGTCATATTGTTGTAATAATTAATAACAGAACACACTCACTGTTTGGATGGTTTTCGCTTCTGTATCTTTTATATCTCCACAGTTAATTCATTCGGTCCTCAATGTTTACCATTGACTGACCAACGGTCAAAAATACAGATATAATATAGATATAAACACATATATATAGTCTAACAAAGTTCTTTCGTTGCATATCTACAACATCGACAGTGGTGCTATTATGTTCCTCCTGTTGTATTGTATATCTACGCCATTTTTATTTTATGTTTATTTATTTATTTTTGTCTTCTTCTCTGCGCATGCGTTTGCGTGTGTGTATAGTGTTTGGTGTGTGTTCCCGTTTGCGTGACTGTGTTTTGGTTATTGTATTCTATTTTAGTTTACTAGTGTGTGTTTATATGTGTTGTTATTCTGTATTAATTCTGGCAATATTATTACAACAATATGACCCTCCCCAAGTATAACAATATTTGTTTCGACACACGATTTCATATCAAAAATCTCGCAAAACAAATATATATATATATATATATATATATCTCCTTCTTCTGCTCCTTCCACCCCTCCCTCCACTTCACCACCTCTATCTCCACCACCCACGTCCACTTCTTGGACATCTCCGTCGCCTTCGACCCCTCCCACCACTCCCTCGTCACCTCCGCCTTCTTCAAACCCACCGACTCCCACTCTTACCTCGACTTCACCTCTTCCCACCCCACCCACACTAAACTCTCCATTCCCTACTCCCAACTTCTCAGGATCCGCCGCCTCTGTAGCCGAGATGCTGACTTCGAGTCCCAAGCCCTTTCCCTAGTCAGCCATTTCATCCGCAGAGGTTACCCCCCCTCTCTCGTCCACACCGCTCTCACCCGCACCCGTGCTATCCCCCGCTCTACCACCCTCACCCCACGCCACCGCACACCCACCCACCGTCTCCCCTTCCCCATCACCTACCACCCCTCCACCTTACCCCTCCACCGCACCATCCGCCGCCTCTTCCGACACCTCCAGTCCGACCCCTCCACCTCCCACATCTTCCCAACCCCACCACTCCCCTCCTTCAAACGCGCACGCAATCTCCGCACCCTCCTCGTCCACAGCTCCCTACCCCCAACCCACGCTCCGTTTCCCCCCCCCCCGGTTCCTTCCCCTGTTCTAGGCCCCGCTGCAACACCTGTCCCCACATCACCAACACCACCACCTTCCAGGGTCCCAACGGCCACCCTCTCTCGGTCCGGCATGCCTTCCGCTGCACCTCCTCCAACCTAGTCTACGGACTTCGTTGCACGAGGTGCAGCGCGACTTATGTCGGACAGACGGGACGCCGCCTGGCGGACCGAGTCACGGAGCACCTCCGGGACATTCGTCTCGGGGGCATTTCCCCCATCGCCCGCCACTTTGGTGGCCCTGGACACTCCGCACACCATCTCACAGTCTGTGGCCTACTCCAGTGCCACGGAACACCCGCCCATCGCCTCACGGTCGAACAACGTACTATCTTCATCTTACAGACCCACACTCCCCCCGACCTGAACTCCCCACCCTTATTCCTTTAGCGTTCGACCGCCCCCCTCCCCCACTTATCCCCCACTAACACCACTAACACACCCCTCCTTTTCACCGCCCACCCCACACTAACAATACTAACACCTCCACTCCACCCCTCATCTAACCACCCTTCCCCAACTAACATACTAACATCCCTTCCCTCCCCTCTTCTCCTCCCCCCCCTCCTTATCACACGCACACACTCACACCACCCACCCCACACACAACTAACATCACTAACACCCTCCAACCCCACGCACACGTACCCACACACCCTTGTACACCACCAACTCTACACACCCTACCCCCACTAACCCCCACTCACACCTGCATTCCACCCCTCCCCACCTCCCGTCTACTAACACCCACTAACACCTCCTCACCAAACTACACACACACACCAGTACACCACACTCCCTCCATAGAACCACACACACCCTTCTCTCCCCACTCCACACTCACTCATCCCACTAACACCCCTACTAATACACACACACACACACACACTCCTCACTCCAACTCTCACACCTACCCATCCTCGCCTCCCTACCATTCCGCTGACTGCTGCTATGCCCTTCCGACCACTGTCTCAGCACCAACTGACCACAGCACTTCCACTGCTGACCACTTCCTGTTGCGCGCGCACCCCCACATCTCTCCTCTTCCGACCACCGCTTCTTGGATTACCCACACGCGTTTTGACTTCCAACCAAAATCTCCATACATCCGTGTAACTTACCACTTTCAACCATCCTCTAACACCATCACCTATATAACTCACCCACACACACATCCCAAAACACCCACAACACGCTTAAACCACACACACGTGCTTCCCACCACATATTTACACCCTCAGCCCCCTGTTTCCTCTCCCCCCACCCCCCTATCCACACACGCACAGACCCTCCGACACACAAAAACACCCCCCACACACACCTTCCTGAACATGCAACCCCGTTCTTCCCCCAACCCTCACTTTCACATACACACACACACACACACACGCACACCTAACCACACACACCACCTTCAGCCCTCCCCGCTCGGACACCCCGTCTCCCTCTCCCCACTCCACCCGCCTCCACCTCTACTCACCCCACACCCTTCCACCACCTGTTTACCCCCCTTTTAATTTCAGTTTATTTTGATCATGCCTTTATTTTTAAATGTTCTCATTCCTTGTATTTTGATCATGCTTTATTTTTATTTATTATTTATTATAATTTTCTCTTTATTTGTTAATTTTTCATTCGCACCGTTTCCTTTCGCTATATGTCTCTCCACCACTCCCCTACACACCTTTTGAACTCTTACCTGAAGAAGGGCTTATGCCCGAAACGTCGTTCTCCACCTACCCCCCACTCTCCTGAGCGTGAATCTAATAAACATTTGTCGTACTGCCTCTCTGTTCTGTCCCTGTTCAATTTTTTATTATATATATATATATATATATATATATATAGGCAAAGAGTCAGGACCCCGACGGCTGAGCTCCGGCCGTTTCGACTAGGTCTGAATGACAGCTAGGTTCAGACCTGCTGTCGAAACGGCCGGAGCTCAGCCGTAGGGGACCTGACTCTTTTCCTGTTACCCATTCTACTACCCAGTATTGAGTACTTTGGTGCGTTATGGTCCACCCAGTTACTTACCACAATTCCTTCGTTATATATATATATATATATATATATATATATATTTATTTATTAAAATAACAGATTAAAGTTTAAGCAAAGAATCGCTGCTTTCACCCTTAACGGGATCTTCTGAAACTAACAAAGTCAATCTGTAAACGCAGAACTGGATATTTCAAAAAACGTTGCAACCGAAGGAAGACAGGAAGACGATACTTTGGTTCATGGTGACGTTCGCTGGCAAAGAACGGGAAAAAACGAATAATACGTCATTAATAGGAGCGGTGAAAAACAATTACGCGCAAAGACAAAACCACGTTTATGGTATAAAAGAGGTCGTAGACTAATGTTCTCTTAGGTGGTGCATAGAGACGTTCTCTGGCAATGAACGAAAAAACGAAGATAATAAGTCATATGTGGAGCGTGGAGAACAATAGCACGTAAAGACAAAACCACGTAAATGGTATAGCAGAAATTGTAGACTAAAATTCTAACTAGGAGACCAAATGAATCTCCGCTACAGAGTTAAGAACAAAGTAAATAAATACAATACAGAAGTAATAGAAACAAATAAATACATACACGCAAACAGATACGTACATACACAAGCATACGCAAAACCTTACCATGGGTATACAAAACCACGCACATATAAATATGTGCGTGTGTGTATGCTTGTGTCCAAATAAATAAATAATTATATATATATATATATATAACAAAGGAATTATGGTAAGGAACCAGATGGACGATAACGCACCAGAGTACTCAATACTGGGTAGTAGAGTGGGAAATAGGAAAAAGTATGACCCCGACGGCAGAGCTCAAGCCGTTTCGACGGCTATTTCTGAGTCCAGAAATAGCCGTCGAAACGGCTTGAGCTCTGCCGTCGGGGTCATACTTTTTCCTATATATATATATATATATATCATCAAGGAAACAACAAACAAAGATACAAAAAGTCTTATTAGTTTCACGCCTTATATGGAAAAGAAGAAAGAAAGTTCGACGTGTCGGGCTTAGGCCCTTCTTCGGGAGTACAAAATAGAGACAGGATCACAAAGGAGAAACAGAAATAAAGGCGGTCCAAGTAACAAAAAAAAAAAATCCATAAAGAGTGTAAACAAGACAAACTGTTAGGTAGTCTTGGTAACGAGTTGGAACGCAAAGTGGAGTGTGTTTGTATTAGTATCTATATTATGTGTGAGTATAAGTGTCTGATTATATTGTATAAAAATTGAAAGATAGTGTGTGTATGCGTATATCAGTATGATAGTGGTAGTGGACTTGTGTGTGTGAGTAATATATATATATATATATATATATATATACATGTGTATATGTGTATATATATATATATACATGTGTATGTACGTGTGTGGGTGTATGTGCGCGCGTGTGTGTGTATGTGCGCGCGTGCGTGTGTGTGTGTCCGTTTCTGTTCGTGTTTACTGATACTTCATTACTTAGCAGTTTGATAGATAGTACCAGGTGCTGATATGATCGACTGAATCAGGGGCGTGCAGCAGGCGGCCCGCGGGCCACAATCCGGTTCGCCAGACCAGTCAGAGTGGCCCGCGATGACCGTTTTTTTATTTTTCCCTTGTAGGTTTATTTAGAATTTATTTCGTAACCGAAATACAATTTTGTTAGTTGACCTATACTAAAGGACTTCAAAATAGTGTTATGTGTGTTATAATTTCCCAGTTCCGTGTTAAGAAGTTGTGGTGAATCTTTGGAATAGTTCTTAATAAATATTAATGGTCCTAATAGTTGTTTCAATGTTCAAAAGTGGCCCGCCAATGGAATATGTTGCACACCTCTTGACTAAATCCTTTAAAGGGAGAGTCTGAGCATGACTACTGTCGAATAACTGAAACCATCAAGAGTAAACGAATACAGTATATATTTACCAACTCTATATAGGAACCGGGGTGACGTTTTCATTATTAGTTTCCTGTTCTGTACTTAAATGTATATATAGAATATACGTTTAAATTTAATGTAACAATGCAGTGATTATAGATACGTTGTACAGAAATTTATATTTATTTATTGGTTTTAGAAGATTGCGTCCATGCTGGAGCATAGCATTGAAGGGATTTATTTGACCATATCGAATGTTTTATTTACTTTTTCGAGTCTGGGATTTATTTTATCGATTTCTTTTTTTGTGGAACAGCTAAGTTATGTGTGTGTGTGTGTGTATATATAATTTTGTAAATGTGAGATATAAATTTTAACATGCAGAAACGTTTTAGATTTAGGAGATTGGGTATCAGACTGTTTGAAGTGACATGCTGGGACTTGGAGCAAAAAAGGTTAGAAGCACTGAACTTCATGGAGACGAAAGGTTCAATGTTGTTTCCTAACACTCAGGGATTCACACACACCATGCTTATACAAGTACAACATCTGTTGACCACATGCGCAGAGAAGGGGGAATAGAGGGGCTGGAGAGTGTCTGGAAGAAAGAGAGAGAGCAATTCCGAGAGAGTCTATAAGAACCAGACAAATCGTACGTTTGTCAATTACAAATATTTATGAAATTATCTTTACCTAGCATGTTTGTGTGGTTAAGGAGGTCACATCGCTACCACGTGGTTTCGGATTTACTCCCACTGTGAAATACCTTGAGAGAAAGGCTTCTACCATAGCCTCGAATTGACTAATGCCTTGTCAGTGAAATTTGGTAAATGGAAACTGCAGAAGCCTGTTGTATATGTATATGCATATGTGTCTGTGTTCGCGTTTGTGTCTATATGTATGTCCCGTAACTTAACGATTCGACAAAAGAAGGTTGATAAAATAAATACGAGGGTTTAAAAAGTGTTACTGTGGTCGATATATTTAACTAAAACCCTTTAAGGTCATGCTTCGGCATGATCGCAGCCTAATTTGTTGAAACCAGAAAAAGTATCGAATTATTATATTTAGTTGTGTTCATCACATCATATTGATTGTGCGTATGGAATGGGTCTCCATTTGTTTTGGCGATGAGTGTGTCGGTCGTTCGATCAACAGAATAGCCTGCTTATGAAATTAACGTGAAAGTGTCTGAGCATTCTACGAACACATGTACCTTTAACGTACTTCTCATGAGATTCAGTGTTAGACAAGGCTGGTCCTTTGAATTGAAAGTACAGTCCATCCGACGAGTTTCCAAACAGTTTCCGTTGCCCAAATCCCTCACAAAACATTTGCCCAAGATACCACACAGTGGTACCGAATCGGGGACCTGATGATTGCGACGCGCGCTACTTAACTATCCGGTTATGCTGTGTTCACTTATGTGCATGGATTTATTACAATTATTATATATAATTATTACATGAACATGAGTGTATGTTTCCATTACACAAATATTTTCTTTTTTTTATTACTTTCTCACTCGCAAACTATAAGTCGGGGAATTGTCTGATTAGTTAGCCTGTCGGATAGAATGCTTGATAATATCTTTCTTGCTCTATGCGCTCTAACTTCAAATCCTGCCTAGGCCAACTTCAAATCCTGCCCAGGCCAAATTTGCCTTCCATCTTTTCTGATGATAAGGCACAGATTACTGGTGTCATCTCTCTCTCTCTCTCTCTCTCAGACACACATACACACTCACTTTATCTCTCTCTCACAGACACACATACTCTCTCTCTCTCTCTCTCTCTCTCTCTCTACCCCGCCTCTCTCTCAACTTGACTTGCTAGAATTAACAACCTACCAGAATTTTTTTAGAGGAAGAATATATATAATAATTGTTTCTACTTTTGGCACAAGGCCAGCAATTATCCCAGTGTATTACTGGTACTTTATTTTATCGATTTAAGAATGAAAGGCAAAGTTAACTTCGGCGGGATTTGAACTCAGACCATAAAGGACCGTAACTCTATGCTGCAAGGCATGGTGTCTGACCCTCTACCGATACTGCCAATCCACAATGAAGTCTAACATCAAGGAGTATAAAAATACCAGATGATCACGACTAGAATACGATTGGTCAGGGTTGGCTTAGAGTTAAACAACAAAACCTACTAAAACTTTCTTACTCATGCATTGATACAGAATTGCACAATACTTAGTGTATGTGTTTGGAATTAGGCTAACACAGAGACACATAACATACACACACAGACACACATATAAACAAACACACGAACTCATGTGAAATTAGGCCTTGATATGCATAATTTAACAGTGTGACTAATTATATATGGATACGATATTACTACATTTGTATATTTATAAACTAAGTTGTATTTAGTACTCCTGTTTAATGTATGTATATATGTATGGATGGATGGATGCATTCGTATATCGTATGTTGTGCATATGTATACTTGCATGCTTGTGTATAATTATTAGTGAGTGTGCATGTGTATGCACGCGTTTGTGTATGTGTAAGTGAAACAAAACAAATATATATGTACGTATATGTACCTATAATCTATAAGTAGATTTGTGTATTTAGTGCTAATTATTAAAAACAATTAATGGCCGGTTTAAAATGGGACCTACGTTTCATATCTGACATACCTGGCCTAGAATTATTACCAGCTTTGCACGGGCCGGGATTTGATAAACTGAAATTAATGATGATAGTGTCACAGCATTAAAAAATATTAGTCGAGGAAGAAGGGCATAAGCCATGACCCTTTTCAAAACCTCCATATCGGGAAAGGGAGGTTATCCTCACACCAGAGAGAACTCCGCTAAAGGCACCTAAATGGAAAGGTGGTGGTGTTAACCCGTCTGACGGATTAAGTGGATAGAATAGTTCCTCAAATGAATTTACATATAGTCGTCAGATCACAAAGCCTTTCGTCGACCCACGTAGCGTTTTTCTGAAAACCACGCAGTTTCAAAATCAATTAAATGACTATGTAACTGATGTATAGCATAATCAAAGAAAATGACTGAAGTTGAAGGGATACATCTTTCCATTGTTGATACTATCTACCGGTCACAAC
>OZ024740.1:70428542-70463542 GCA_964016885.1 Eledone cirrhosa
TTTTCTTCGAGTCGTAATAAAATAGATCCTCCATCTTTTGTTGATGTTCTTCTTCTTGGTGTTGTAGTTGTATTTGTTGCTGTTTTTGTTGATTTTGTTCAAGTTCTATTCTTTGTTTAGCTTTTTCGTCTTTCATAACGCTGTTTCCAACATTATAGTTAATATATGTTTCGTTATCCCTTACATTTTTACTATACTTATCAACACCATCCTTCTCAACATCACCATCAACTCCATTACCATCATCATCATTATCATTATCATAATCGATATTATCGTAATCATCATTATCATAAACATCATCATCATACTCACGAACAGTAGCATCATCTGTGGTCATGTATTTTCCAATCGGAGGTTCGTTTGCGGAGCTATCCCGCTCTGATTTTATATTACGGACAAAGTTTCCGTTACTTTCATCCTTGACTTGTTGAGAGTTGTGACCATGGGGTAGTTTACTCTCTTCCAGAACTTGCCACATAGCTCCATTCTTAACCGATAACGTTGCAGAATCGAACATATCGGAAAAACGGTCACCAATAAATCGATATTCTTTCCGTTTCTCTTTTAATTCACGACGAACAATATCATCGTTATCATTATCACCAGCAGCAGTAGCACCATCACCACCACCATCATTATTATTGTTGTTGTTATTATTATTATTATTATTATTGATATTATTATTGATATTAATGTTATTGTGGTTGATGTTGTTGTTGTTGATATTGTTATTGATGTTGCTGATTTTGTTATTGTTAATATTATTTTTTATGTTATTGCTGTTGATATTGATGTTGTTGTTAGAATAGTCACTGTTTTGTCTAGAATAAAGAAGATTTAAAGTGTTGCTAATATCCACGTTGTTATTGTCGCCACCGTTGACAACATTTCGGTGTCGAAAATGGAAAAGTTTGGGATTCCTTTGCACGCTTCTAATTTTATATTTGGGATTATGCTTCACAGTTAAAATGTTGTTCGGCATTGATTGTGTGTTTATCGAAGAATCAGAGCGACTAGATTCGTTTTGTTGTTCTTTTTGTTGTATATCTTTTGCTGTTTTTAACTTGTAGCGAACTTGTTGCTTTCGGACTTTTTTGGTTTTATTCGGTGTTAATGACTGTAATGATGATGACGACGACGATGATGATGATGATGATGATGATGATGATGATGATGATGATGATGCAGACGATGATGAAGATGATAATAACGATGGCGGACGAATGAGGGAAGAAGACGAAGAAGCATTTTCACGAGATTTTTCTCTCGGGGATTCTTTTTTATGGACAGAGGCCGAAAACCTTTCGGCTGAGAAAATGAATAAATCAGATGACGACGATGATGATGATGCCGCAATTCCCATCTCCATCTCCATTTTTACACGGTCGGCTTGTATCGGTAAGGCCACCACCGCCGCCGCCGCCGGCATGGGCCGAATCTCTGTCAGATCATCATCATCGTTATTATTATTATTATTATTATTATTATTATTATTATTATTATTACTGGACGTTATAAATCTATTAAAGTGGCCGTTGGACAACGATGATGATGATGATGATGATGATGATGAAGATGATGATGAAGATGATGATGATGATGATGATGATGAAAATGAAGAATATTTCACAGGTACGTATAGAAAAGCGGTCCTCATGGTTGTTACAGGTGTAGCTGTACAGCAGCAGTTGAAGAGGAGCGAACACAGCACCATGCTGGTTAAACTAGCAGTCATCACTATCAAGAGGAAGTAGATTCTGCTCCTCATCCGACATTTCCAATAGCTACTGTTCATGTCCAGTGCCGACTCATTATCTTGTCGTTGTATGTAAAACAATGTGTATCACTAACACCATCACTACTACCACCACCACCGCCAATAATACTGCTACTCTCAACACTACTACTACTACTACTACTACTACTACTACAGATGCTGCTGCTACTGTTACAGCTTCTATTACTATTTCTACTACTGTTACTCCTCTTACTACTATTACTACTACTACTAACAACGACTACTACTATGATGGCGACGATTACCAGTAGTACTATTAACTACTGTAACTACTACCATAACAGCCGGCTCCTGCTGCTGCTACTGCTACTGCTACTGCTACTGCTACTGCTACTGCTTCTACTACTATTTCTGCCGCTCCGGCTGCTACTGCTGTTTTTGCTGCTGCTGCTGTTTTTATATATCTACTACTATTATTACTACTACCACTTCTACTACAGCTGCTGCCTCAGCTATTACTACTGTCACAACTTTTACTCTTACTGCTACTGTAACAACCCATTTCTCTCTCTCTCTCTCTCTCTCTCTCTCTCTCTCTCTCTCTCTCTCTCTCTCTCTCTCTCTCTCTCTGTGTAAGGTAACTTTGACAACGCTCCAGTTCCGTTGTTATTATTGTTGTTGCTTGCAACAATAATAACAACATGGGTTGGCAGTATCGGTAGAAGGTCGGACGCCATGCTTAGCAGCATAGAGTTACGGCCCTTTACGGCCTGAGTTCAAATCCCGCCGAGGTTAACTTTGCCTTGCATCCTTTCGGGGTCGATAAAACAAAGTACCAGTAATACACTAGGATAATTGCTGGCCTTATGCCAAAAGTAGAAAGAATTATTGTTGTTGCTTGCTACAGTGTTGCTACTGCTGCAATTTTTTTTTTTTTTTTTACATTTTCACCAGGGAGAGAAGGGTTGTACCCGTGGCCTTTTTCAATGTCTCCAAGACAGACGGATGAATGATTTAGGAAGGAAACTATCCACCAACTGGTGTTGTTACAATTGGCGACGAGTTAAGTTTACCATTCAAGTAAAAGCTACAATGGGATTCGAACTCAGAAAGCTCAGAACAACTGATGCTCTAACAATTCAGCTAATCAAACACCCCAGGATTAGTATTTTATTCTATTGATCACCTGGAAGCAAAATTTGAACTTGGTAGAATTTGAAGAGAGCCGGTATAAAAAAAAAACACAAAGCATTTTGTCCGACGCTCTGATTTTGGTGATCAGGATGAATGGTGATGCTTGGAAAGGGTATGCTTACACCAAGTTAAAGTCTTGCAGGGTACCGGGCAATGTCTCGTATTTATTTTCACCCCTAAAAAAAAAAAAATTGATTTGCGTTTAATTTCAAGACGAGTTCTTGTAGATCTATCGACCACGTGTGATTTTTCTGATTGTTTATATTGTTCTATGTAAAATTTAAGAAAATGCATTTGTGTGTGTTTTCTCCACAATTAATCGAAGGGTTATTAAATTCGTGAAACCCACAATCTCTACAACCATTAATGGAAATTGTTTCTGAGAGAAAATCTATTCCTGTTAAAATTATATAAATTATTATTAAACCTTATTAGAAGATACCTTATTTTGTAGCACTCAGGGGGAATCCCAGGAAACCCCTATGAGGAAACACCGCAGTAGAGAGTAAAGGATAATTTCACTACAAATTCTAACAGGTCTATCGACTACGTGTAGGTTCCTTCGTCAATTTGTACTGGTGTTGTTGATGTTGCAGTTAATGTTCTAATATAAGATTTGGAAGAATACATATAGTGATTATATTATGGAGTAAATTTCTTCTATGCGACAACAATACCACGAGATTAGCAACAAAAGCAACAATAACCACAACAACAGTAGCAACTACAATAAAAACATCTTCACCACGTACATCAACTCCAACAATAACAACAATACCACCCGCCAACGTTGTAGTAGTGGTAGCAGCAGCAGCGGCAAAATCAGTAGTAGTTGTAGTTGTAGCAGCAGCAGAATCAGTAGTAGTAGATGTAGTAGCAGCAATAATAACATCAACATCAACGATATCAACAATAGAAGTTTAGTTTAAGTTGCCACATCTAGTGGTAATAGAGAAGGTTTCGGCATATTTAATGTGTTTAAATGTTAACACGGTGTATGTGTATGTGATTGGGAGAGGGTGTTGATGAAAGGAAGGATGGAAAGACAGATTGATGGATAAATAGACTGATTAGATGGATAGATAGATAAATAGATGGATGGAAAGATAGATAGATAGATAAATAGATGGATGGAAAGATAGATAGATAGATATCTTTCTTTATTTGCCACAGGGGCGTACAAAAATGGGACATTACAAGACGTGACGGCGGGGGTTTTACATAAAAATAACTTTAACATTAATAACTAACAATAAACTATATAGATAACTTTCTTTTTATTTGCCACCAGGGCATCAAAGAATAAACTATATAGATAGATAGATAGATAGATTAGATGGTCAGATAGATAAATAGATTAGATGGACAGATAGATAAATAGATGGATGGAAAGATAGATAGATAGATATATAGGTAGGTAGATATGACGATAGATAGCTCGATGAAAAGAGTATATGAACCGAAATACAATATTTTTCACAAGCGACAGAATATCTGGTCTGTACATTTGTGTTTGTATATTTGTTATACGTGCGGGAGGTTGTATATGTGGTGTGGTAAATAAATATAGACATATACACCACGTCCGAACACAATGGAGCCAAACTCCCCACTGTCACTGCCTCCGTCTCTCCCACTCCCACACCACCCTCTCACTATTATAAACAAATGGGGACCCACGCACTGGCCTCCCCGTGTCCCCGGCGGAGAGATGAAAGAAGGCGTTTCCCCGGAGGATGGTGAGGGAGACGCACTGGAACTGCCATTCCAGCTCTCGAGGCTCACACCTGCGGTTAGCCAACTCCGTCTCTACGGTGGTGAGTAGGGAGTGTATGTATAATAAACATTTATAGCCTCGCTGTGAGTACTTTATGCATGGGTCCATATAATCCAGGATTCTGAAGCAATATTAGGGGTGTCGCTATTAAGATAGATAGACGTAGAACTAGTTGGAGTGGTAGATAGATAGATAGATATAGAAAAAAAGGTGGTAGAATTGACAAAATCAACATGAGATGAATGCTTTACATGTGTGTGTAAATACATGTGAACGTACTGGTCCAACAGCCTAAAAAACGAGTTCCGAACATTTATATCCAATACTCTCTCGAGCATGGGGAATTTAGGACACTGCCCTCCCTTTTCAAGGTGTAGTATACAGGGGCAGTGGAACTGGGGGAGGTGGTGCAAGCCCCCCCCCCCCAATAATTATATTTTTCTCCCCAAATTACGAAAATACCCACCCATCTATTTGATATGCGTTACAATTTATGTACATGTTATGTAGAGATAAACGGGAGAGATAGATATAGATATAGAGAGGTGGTAAATGATATAAATTTCTATTTATTTGCCACCAGGGCATCAAAGATTGGGACAAATACAAAGGGGGGAGTTTACATACATTTAAAAAGACATGTAAAAAACATATAACAAATTAAATTTAACAATCGATGTCCTCAATAGGGAGGGGCGTTGACATGGGTCGCACACACCCCCGAAAAAATGTGCAACCCTCCGCTTCAGGAGCACAAAGAGCGGGTGCTTCCTTCCTCTTCTCATTCTTCCCCTCTCTCACCTACAGGCTGATATAGAGAGAGGGCCCATTCACTCGGGCCATTCTCGCTACTTTCACCCACCTTTCATAAAACTTGCTGTGGTAAAGCACCTCTCTCTCCATCCTGATCCTTCTTCTAAAGTGGTACTTGAAAAAAAAGACCAGTTGTTGGCCGGAGAGAAAGGTGTCTGACCTCAGCCCTTTCAACCTTGTCCACCATACAACTTCTTTCGCCATGGCTATCACACAGAGGAAAACCGCCTCTCCTTCGTTTTTGAAAGGGGGAGGCGGTTTGATCGTGACAATGTTCTCGGTGGTCAACCCGCGACAGTAGTCGTTCCACATAGCCCCACAGGTCAGCAACGCCCGGGCAGTATATGAATGCGTGTGCGACGGTTTCCACGTCACGCACGCATCTCGGACAGATCTTCTTCGAGGGGTCCCTACTCGGGCGCCCGTGTCTGTAGAGCTTGTCCCGAACGGGTAGAGCTCCTCGGTAACATTGCCAAACCAGGGACTTTTGGAAGTTGTCCATCGGTCCCGGGCCAAACGTCCTACCGAACAGACTGGCCAGCTCATCTTCCTCCATGCCCAGAGCCTCTCCGAGAGCTTCGTCGCACTTACTGCGCACCAACCCTCTATAGAATGTTGAGGTTGAGTCTCCACTGATTGCCGGATCCGCTTGCCAGAGAGCCGTGAGCGCCTGGGCACATTCAATGAGCCAGTGGCCCACTTTTCTCGGTCTTTGCTTGACCCAGGATTGCAGCTCGCTGAGTGAGACGAGTCTCGGAAAGGCTCGCCTCACAAACAGGGCCCACACCGGCTGACCGGTGAGGAATACCTGGAGGTGCCGTAGCCTTAATGCGTGTCTACGCATCGTCAGCCACAGCAACCCCAGCCCGCCGTTCGAAGGGTGTTGACAGCAGATGGATCTTCTCACCAAAGGAGCCAGCTTCTTCCAAAGAAATCGGAAGAGCGCGCGGTCCATTTTGGCGAGTGTTTTCTCTGGGCAAGGCACGACGGTCAAGCGGTAGGAGATGACGGACGCTATATAAGCGTTCGCCACCTCCGCTCGACCTTTCAGGGATAGTTTGCACTCAGCCCACTTCTGGGCGAGTGCAAACACCTTGCCCGTTACCTCGTCCCAGTTTTTCTCCACCTGGAGGTCCGGTCCGAACCAGACCCCGAGCAGCTTCACCGGTCCCTCCATCCAGCGTCCGACGATGCCGTCGGAGGGCATTGTTTTGCCCCTCCACGTCCCGAGTTGCAAACCGACGGACTTGTCCCGGTTCAGCTTGGCTCCTGTGAACCTTTCATATTCCTCCAGTAAGGTGCCGATCTGCCCGATTTCCGAGGCGCACAACACCATTACTGTCACGTCATCGGCGTAGGCCGACACCGCTTTCCGCAATCCCGGTTCCAAGGGGATGCCCTGCAACAGCTCCAGCTTACGCAGTAGTGGCTCGAGCGCCAGCACATACAGGAGGGAGGAGAGAGGGCATCCCTGTCGGATGGATCGCGTGATTTGGAACGGCTCCGAGAGGTAGCCGTTCACCTTGACCCTCGAGCAGGTGTTGCTGCTGTGCATTGCAGCAATCCAACCCCTGAAAACGGGTCCTAAGCCTGCCGCCGCGAGCACCGCATCCAGGTACCGATGGTCAACCCTATCGAACGCCTTAGTTTAACCCAAGTTGATCAGGGCCCCACCAAAGCCGGGTTCGTTCCCTACCCTCTCTACGATGTATCGCATGAGGTGGAGGTTGTCGTGTATGGACCTGGACGGGATTGCGCATGTCTGCGCTTCTCCCACCAGGTTCCCGACGACAAGCGCCAACCTCTTCGCTAACACCTTGGCCAAATTCTTTAACTCTGTGCTTAGCAGAGTTATGGACCTGAAGTTATCTATGTCATCCCCCTTGTTCTCGTCCTTCCTCACCAGCGTGACTACGCCCTTGGTCACAGAACTGGGAATTCTCCCGTTCTGTTCCCAGTTGCAGTAGACCGCCCCGAGGAGACCGGAGAACAAGCCCGGCATCGCTACATAAAGTTCGTATGGTAGACCATCGAAACCCGGAGATTTGCGTTTGCCGCATTGGCTCAGCGCTTCCCCTATTTCAGCCTCTCGCAGGACTTCGCCTCCCCGTCCGAGAGCCGCGCCAGACCGTCGAGGTATGGACCGAAATCCATGGCCCCACCCGGCCCACCGCCCCTCCCGAACAGTCGTGCAAAGCGCCGTTGAAAGGCCGCGCTCATCCGCTCAGGTTCAAGGATCACGCGTCCATCCTGGTCCTTCAAAGTCCGAATCGTGGACTTGTTTCTACTTTTTGCCTCTGTCACTCGGGCCCAGCTAACAGCTTTGGCTCCCTCGTTACCCAGAGCACGTATTTTACTCCTGACAACGCAGCCCTCGTACTTCGCATCAAAGAACTGGTCTAGGGCCATTCTTGACGCCAGCACGCCGGCCACGTTGCCACTCCTAATCGCCTCTTCTACTCTATTTGTTAATTCCCTTTCAGTTCTATTCCTATCTCATGCTAATTCCCGACTAAAACCTATCGATTCTATTCTAATTTCTCTCTTGAGAGAGCCCCACCACCTGTTGTTGACAATTGCCCCCATCAAACGCTGCTTAACTAGTGTGCTAATCCGCTTACTGTAAGCTTTGTTTGTCGGTAAAGACAAGTTTAGCTTCCAGTAACCGGGTCCCTGTCTATGAGTTCTATCAAGGTTGACCACTCCGGTCACCAACTTGTGATCCGAATAGTCAACCATGAACATTCGTGGACTGCTTAATATGTCCCTATCCTTATTTCTAACTAGGAACCTATCTAGGTACGACCTAGATGTTCCGCTACGATTAGTCCACGTCCACATTGGCACAGTCGGAAAATCTAGTCGATATCTATCGGCCAGATCAAGTCGGCCGATTAATCTTTTGAGGCTGTTACACCCTCCTCTATCGGGACATGCCCCTACATAGTCCCAACGTGCATCCAGGATACCATTCCAGTCCCCCACTAAAAGCAAGGAGCGAGACGTTCCCAGGAAATTCTCCAGGCGTCGGAAGAAGTCCGGTCGCGGTGTCCCAGATGGGGCATACGCTGCCATCAGCCTGAAAGCTCCACCTTCACCACTGCCGACGTCTAAAACCACCAGTCGACCCTCCGGGTCCAGGTGTACCTTCTGTGTGGCAAGACCCAGGTATTTTCGCAGCAGAACGACAACACCACCCCCACCCCTCGGCTGACAGAGAGACGCGTAGATCTCAAAGTCGTCGAAGATGGGGGCCAGTTGGCGCTCGCTGCTGATCCTGGACTCGCAAATAACCATTACATCCACTCCGTGCGACCTGAGGTCATTTAAGAGTTTGCCCTGTTTCCAGGACATCCCCAAGCCGCGTGCATTCACACATCCAACTCTTATATTGGCCATGTTGGTGCTGAAGAGTTAAAAAGGAAGAGGAAAGGAAATTACTTACCTCTTCGTCTCCTGGGGACCAGGCTGCACAATTTCCATGAGGGTGTTGGAAGGGTTGTTTGGTGGGGTGGTGGTTTGTGGGGTGAGGATATCAGTGTGTGGTGGGATTAGGGTGTTTGGTGTGGGGGTGGGGAAACATCTCAATAGGAAGTGGTTAAGTGGTTTGTGCAGTACGTCCCCACATGCATTGGATGGTTCTTTTTCAAAGTTACATAGGTTTCCGTTGGGACCCTAATCATCATTAGGTGCGGTTTGTTTGCTGCGTAGGTGAAAGTGATCCCTTCGGTTTGCACCGAAGTGTTATTTTCTATCGCTTTCATCAACGTTTTATTGTTCTTGTTAATGTATGTATAGAGTTTTTGTTGTGTTGTGTTTGTTTTTGTTTGTTGTTCTAGTGCGTGTTTGCGTTTTGTAGTATGTGTTATGTTTTGGGGAGGGGTGGGTTTTTTGTTTGTGATGTTTGTTCTGTTTGTGCCGGTGGTTGTGTGTTTGTAGCATTTTTGTTAATGTGGTGCCTTTTTTTTTCCTTTTCACCTGTTGAAAGGGTTCTCCCTCGTCGTCACTGGGTGACGTTGATACGGAGTCCTCTTCCGTGTTGTTGGGGAGGGGTATATTTTGGGGTTTTGTTGTGGTAATTGATATAGAGAGGTGGGTTGGAAGAGAGTTCCGTGTAGTAGATATAGAAAGGGGGATTGGGAGAGAATTTTGTATGGTTGATGTAGAGAGGGGGGAGAGTTTGGTGTTTTTTTATATAGAGAGGGGTATTGAAAGAGAGTTCCGTGTAGTAGTGCGTCTTTTGGTAGTTTCTCCCCAAACTACCAAAACACACATCTATTTGGATATGCGCTACAATTTATGTAAATGTTATGTTTATCATTTTAGAGTGCATAGAGGTAAACTAATCACTGCAACTAAATTGACCAAATTTTGCCCCTACCCCAATTCAGAAATGCTCCCAACGCCAGTGGTATAGTGTTGAAGGGGAAAGCGAATACATTTGGCAGAAAATCACGTGCATAGTTCGTTGTTGACGCTCATGAACGCATGTGGGTAAAATAAAAATGGACTAAGAAAATTAACAATGTTAGTGTTGGACGAAATTCCTGTCAGTGTTTAAGTTAGAACTCTTTATGTACTGAGTTCGAATCCACCAGTTGTCAACTTTCCCTTTCATCCTTCCGAAGTTCCATCAAAGTAAAATACCAATTAAGTACTTGGATAGATTCCTATAATTCCATCCTAGATATGAATGGAATTAGGTGATGAATGAGCATAGGACAAATTACTTTGTTATTCGCTCCCGCTTTCGGCGCTCATAATACAAATCCTGCTAAGGTCAACTTTCATTTTTCCATCCTTTCAAGGTCAATATAATTATGTCCCACTATAAAGCGGAGAAATGGTGGACTTGAGAGAGCATCTGATGAGATGTCTTACTGCATTTGTCTCCCTCTTTTCATTCTGTGTTCAAAACATGGCGTGGCCTACTTGCTTGGTAAACTTAGTCAGTCACCTCGTTTAACGACACCATCTGGCTCCTGGAAAACTTTAGCAGAGTTCACTCTGTTGCAAGCATTGAGGCCAGGTCTCCAGTTTGAGGATGCTACCATCTCTTCCTCCTTCCCTCCTCCCCCTATTACCTCTTGCAGAAGCCTTGGACATCAAAAAGGAAATATGAAATGTTTCAAAATAAAATAAAAAGGAAAAGAAATAAAAAACTATATTGTTATTATTTTTAAAGACCAAATGAGCGCAGTGGATTGGCAGTATCGGTAGAGTGTCAGACGCCATGCTTTGCAGCATAGAGTTACGGCTCTTTATGATCTGAGTTCAAATCCTGCCGAGGTTAACTTTGCCTTTTATCCTTACGGGGTCGATAAAATAAAATAAAGTGCCAGTCACGCTCTGGGTCGATTTAATCGACTTTCCCCTCCTCCCAAAAAGTGCTGGCCTTATGCCTATATAAGAAACCATTATTTTTAAAACCAAATAAGTCTCGACTGTTGGTTGTTAGGGTGTTCGGCTCACGATTGTAAGGTCATGAGTTCGATTCCTGGCTGCGTGTTGTGTCTTTGAGCAAGACACTTTACAGGTCTATTTACAGATCTACTTACAGGACAGGTGGAAAGGAGGGTGGGAGAAAGACATCCCAACAAATTTAACCAGTTTCACCCACAAAGTATGGTAAATGACAGTTGTCCAAGATGTCACACAGTTGAATCGAACCCAAGACCCAATGACTAAGAAACCTACTCATTAACCATGAGGCCATGCTGCGTCCACAAATAGTGGGAACAAATACTAAAAGACATTTCATCCGATACTTTAACAATTCTGCTAATCCACAGCACTTCACTGGTACTGGTAATGTATTTTGTCTATCTTGATAGGATGAAAAGAGAAATTGAACGTGACGATACTTGAACTCAGAGCACAGAGATCCTGCAAAAATACCTGAAATTTTATTATACCAGTTCACCAGAGTAAGATTAGTCCGCTATATTTAGTTTGAAATAGTAGTATTGTTCAGTCCATTTCTGTTTTCGTTTCGAAACCCAAATTACAAATTTTCACAAATTCAAATTTGTATTTATTTCGTTGACGCCGCTGGCAAAATGGCTTACCCTTTACTTCTGAAGATTCAGGAAGGAGACACACTGAAAGAGTCATTCCACCTTGCGGCGTTCATACTTATGGGTTTCTAAAATTAATATTAGTGATTTTCCCCACTACAGATACACTCCTAAATAATCTTACTTAATTGAAATTTACACCTGATTCTAAAAGGATGCCTCATAGCTGACGTGAAGGATCACTCGTCGGTTTGTAAAAGATATTGTTTAGACACAAGTCAGCCCAGATCCTGTAGGCCTATGATTAAAGATAATCTAGCCGTGAACATTGTGCCTTTATCCTTCGCGCAGGGAACGCAGGACTATATAATTCAATAAGACATTTTCCAAGACGTTAGGCTGTGTTTTGAGGAGATTAAGCTGCCTTTGCTAGCTGGCTTAGTGACAACATAGAGGATACCCGTTTCCACGTTCGGGCTATTCCAAAGGTTATTGGTGACGTAAGTAAAACGCAAGCCAGTAGCGACGGAATAATAAAACAACTTTGTTATATTATATATGTGTGGAACTACCGTATATTGAGCCAATAAAACAGGTGGCCACATGCTGTCAATAATGATGGTAATAGCGTGAAACAAATTTAATTTTCCTTGTTCAGAATTGGTATGCCATATATAACAGGATCAATGGGAGGAAAATTTGCATTCGATAAATTAAAGGTTTGCATAAAAGAAACCCTATAATTTATGTTGCTTACTGACATGTGAAAGTGATCACAAGATAACAATTTCTAATAATTTATTTCTAGAATATAATTACATAAATGTTTAGCATATATGATTAAAGGTATCAGTAACTGTCAAGAAATATCTATTGACAGAAATAGGTATAGGATTAAAACACAGGACCTTGTGATAGGATAGCGAACCTAATGTAGGGACATGACTGAGCTGGGAAATGTATATGAAACAGTCATGTCGAAGTCATTTCTATGTAAAATAAAGATGTATTCAGTATTCAGTACCTTCTTTAACTGTGCTCATCTTCCGATCCTTTTCGGTAATCTACCATATATGCGGAGTTCCTTCCTTGCTCACATTTCGACTAGGTTTGATGGTCTTTATTCTCTCTCATTCACGATTTCACCGAACTTATATTCATGGAAATCTGGGACTTGACTCCTTCTTCCTCACTTTTCGTTGCTTTACCATCTTTGTTTGTTTACATTCTCGCTCGTTCCCCTTAGTTACGTGTCCCAACGACTTTCTTTAGCCGTTGCTCGCACCAACCGGAGGTATATGGTCTTTAAAGCGATGAAATACCAATGATGGTTGGAAGATCACTGATGAAGGACTAACTTTATTCATATATATATATATATATATATATATATATATATATATATATATATATATATATACTCACACACCCAAACAAACACACATGCCGTATTATTATGGCTGATCCCAAATCTGAGTAAAAATAGTGGCAGTGGACGTCAGCAAAAAGTAGTTTATATGAGAGCTCATAGAAAAGTTCTTCTTCTTCAACCACTTATTTCTGAGAGGGTCGTTGGGAGAGGGTCGTGGGGACAGAGTCCTCAAACACTCCTTTCAGTGAGTCCTTTCAGAAGCAACCATCTCCAACTGATCCGGTTGGATCCCCAAGCGAGACCAACCAAGCTCTTGGATCTTATCCAACCATCTTGCTCGAGGTCTACACCTGGGTCTCCTGCCGGTTGGTTTTGTCCGTAAAATCTGTCCAGAAATTCTTTCCTGAGAGATTCTACTGAATTCTACTACACCAGCTCCTGCAATTCTTGTACTTAATTCAGCCTCCTGCCTTCCATCACTCGTGAATACTACCCCGAGATATTTGAACCTCTCTACCTGCTTCAATGGAACTCCATTCACATGTAAATTGCACTGTGCACACTTCCTTAAGAGGACAAGTGTCTCAGTTTTCGCAGCACTAATTTTCCTTCCAGCCATGCAGTACTCGGCATCAAACTTATAGAGTGCAAGTCGGAGATCACCTTCTGTCGAGTTTAGTAACACCATGTCGTCTGCAAATTCCAGCCGTCAGATTTTACACTCGCCAATCATAATACCACTTCCAGCCCGGCTGCGCATATCAATCCTGTTCATGTAAATAATGAACAGAAGAGGTTGCAGTATGCACTCTTGTCGGAGTCTGACTCCCACTTTGAATGGTTTCGATTTAGCACTATTTATCCGAACTCAAATACTCGGGCATTCGTATAGAAACATCAAGGCAGCAAGAAGCTGAACATTGAGCCCATACTTCTGCACAACCTTCCACAGCAGGTCCCGATGAACGCGGTCATATGCCTTCTCAAGTTCGACAAAACAAAAATATATACTTCTTGGCAATACTACCACGATTTCTCGAATACCATCTGCAGTGTGAATATTTGATCGACTATGTTGCGTCCGGGGCGAAAACCACACTGTTCATGAGCTAGCTTGGACTAGACCATCTCCCTGCATCTCTTTTCCAGACACTTAACATAGACTTTACCGGGGAGGCTTAACAAGGAGATCCCTTTGTAATTGAAACAATGTCTCTTTCTCCCTTTTTGAATATTGGGATTATCACTACCGATTGCTATTGTTTAGGTGCCTTTCAAGACATTCAGGCCACTCGGCATACACGAGTCAGCCGAGAATACCTTCTTATGAATATAATTTCCGATCTATGACCAGACGAACCAAAAGATGAAATTGAGGGATTGGCAGTATCGGTAGAGGGTCGGACGCCATGCTTTCCAGCATAGTTACGTCCCTTTACGATCTGAGTTCAAATCCCGCCGAGGTTGACTTTTCCTTTCATCCTTACGGGGTCGATAAAATAAAGTGCCAGTAATGCACTGGGGAATTGCTGGCCTTGTGCCTAAAGTAGAAACAATTAATGAAGTGTTGGAATCTATGAAACACCATATTACTCTACTCTTCATGTTGAGTACATTTTTCTTGTATTTAGATGTGCGGCGCCATTTATTTTAATGAGAAGTAATTGATTATTAATGTTAATTGTTTCTGTTTATTAAACATATTTCAAAATTTATATAAATTTTTTAAAAGCGGTTTTCGCTATATTTTTATTTTTTTTATTTAAGAGAATAAATAAACGGAAATATTTAACGTTTTATCAGCACAATCTTGTTTATAAACGAAGTGATGCCATCTATATTTTACTAAAAATCTTTGATTGCTTGTTCGCTTGCTTGCTTGCTTGCTTGCTTGCTTGCTGGTCTGTAATGTAATTATCCAAAAGGGTGCAAAATGGGAAAATACTTTGAAAGTAAGTTGACCCTGAAATAGGAATAAAACAAGTTTCGCGTAAATCGGACGACGGGTTCCCGAGATATGCTGGGTTTCCGGGTGCCTTCATAAACAAAGAGAGAGAATGATAGAGAGGAAGAGATAGTGGTTGTGAGAGAATAGATTGAAAGAGAGACATAGAGAGAGGGAGAGGAGACAGAGAAGGAGAATGGGAGAGAGAGAGCGCTGGTTGCGTTGTTGTGTGTGTGTATATATATATATATGTGTGTGTGTGTGTATGTATATATATGTGTGTGTGTGTGTGTGTGTGTGTGTGTGTGTGTGTGTGTGTGTATGACAAGTGTATATAGATCACAGATACCCACATATATATACACACACACTTATATATATGTATACAAACACACATATCTGTATATATACATACACACATATCTATATGGGCCTTCCAGTTTCATTTCACATTATATAGATGTTTGGGTATATTTTAATTATTTAAAAATTATTTTTAAGTGAACAGGATTTTTTTTTTATATTTTGAAGTGAACGTGACCCAATGGGTCATGGGTGGTCTAGTTATATATGTGTGTGCGTGTGTGTGTGTGTGTGGGGGTGTGTGTGTGTGGGTGTCTGTGCATGAACATAGGCATACATGTATACATGTGTATCCTTTTCTCTCCCTCCCTATCCTTCCACTCTCTCTCTCTCTCTGTCCCCCTCTCTCTCTTTACACACACACACACACATATATATATACTGTGTATATATATATATATATATATATATATATATATATATATATGTGTGTGTGTGTGTATGTATGTATTAATCACATATTTTGTACCGCCCCCTCTACACCTGATGTTTTAAATAAAAATGGCCAGCCAGGTTCTTGTTTGCCTCTCATCACACAAGGGAGTGTAGGAAATTAGGGTTGGAAGGGATGGGGAGGCCCCGAGACAGGGAGCGATAAAATACGCACTGCAGTCATGTATTGGCGTGTCGATTTAATAGACTAAACACATATCCCATTGTGAGAAAGTAATAAATCCCCATTCACTTATGTAGTTGTCTAGCTTCAGTTCGGGTTCTGACCGTGTAGACCTGAGATCAAAGATGCTCCAGCTGTGACCATCCAGTCTCTTATTTTCAAACATAATTTATGTGTCTTTCAGACTTGTTTTTTTCCCCATACAGTTGGTTATCTGATTTGAAATAGATTTAGCTGCTATTTCTAGAAGCTTGAGTGACATAAAATCTAAAGCGTTCCAACTGTGACCATCCTATTAGTTATTTTCAGACGTCATAGTTTAAATGTTCCACACATACTTTAATCAATTTTTTACTTAGGTTTCTTTTCTTTTTTTTTTCAAAACAGCATGTTGTTATTTGAGGGAGGTTTAGCTGCTATTTCCAGAAGATCCAGATGCCACAATCCTGTCATATTTTCTTCTTCTTCGTCTTCTTCTTCTTTTTCTTCTTCTTGAGAGGGTCGTAGGGACAGAGTCCTCAAACACTCCTTCGCGCGAGTCCTGTCAGAAGCAGCCGTCTCCAACTGATCTGGCTGGATCCCCAACCGAGACTAGCAAGCCCATAGATGTTATCCAACCATCTTGCTCAGGATCTACCCTGGGTCTCCTGTCGGTTGGTTTTTCTCGTAAAATCTGTCCAGCGATTTTTTCCTGAGACATTCTAACCACATGCTCATAGTATCAGAGCTGTGATCTCTCAATTCGGAGAAGTAGTGGCTCTACCTGGAGTGACTCTCTGATCCCCGAGATACGCACTCTATCAAGTAACGTTACTCCAAAGACCTTTCGGCCACTTGTCACATGTATTTAAAAACATTCTTTTAATTTGTAATTTTTTTCCAAAACTATTAGGTTGTGTGATTTGAGGGAAATTTAGCTGCTATTTCTTGAAGGTCATGCGATCACGTTGGCCTAATGTCTTATAGTATAGCTAAGTGAAAATAGTTCAGGGTATAGTTCTCCATGCCATGTACTAGTAGTCTAACATACATAAAACAGTAAGTTGAATAACATCGATTGACGAACATTGTCTAAGCAATTAATAGACAAAAACTCCATTTACAAGTGTTTAAAATTCATTTTTTTTTTTTTAAGAAACAAGGAAAATAAATTCCATGGGATCAGTTGATCGAAATTCTTGAACAGTATAGTCAATGCTGATTAGAGTACATCAAGTATTTAAAGCAGATGTTTTGATATTTGGCAGTATCAGTAGAGGGTCAGACGCCATGCTTTGCAACATAGAGTTACGTCCCTTTACGGTCTGAGTTCAAATCCTGCCGAGGTTAACTTTGCCTTTCATCCTTTCGGGGCCGATAAAATAAAGTACCAGTAATGCACGGGGTTAATTGCTGGCCTTGTGCCAAAAATAGAAACAATTAATAATTCCTCTCAGAGTTCAAATCGCGCCGAGGTTAGCTTTGCCTTTCATCCTTACAGGGTCGATAAATTAAAGCAACAGTAACACACTGGGATCGATTTAATCGACTTTCCCCTCCCTCAAAATTTGTTGGTCTTCTGCCTAAATCAGAAACCATTATTAATCCCTCTCGAAGGTCGGTGGATTGGCAGTATCGGTAGAGTGTCAGACACCATGCTTTGCAGCATAGAGTTACGACCCTTTAACTTTGCCTTTCATCCTTACGGGGTCGATAAAATAAAACACCAGTAATGCACTGGGGTTGATTTAATCGACGTTCCCCTCCCCCCAAATTACTGGCCTTGTGCCTATACTAGAAATCATTATTAATCCTTCTCAGTGAAGCACATTTTACTCAATTGGCACGACTGAGGGTGATGAATAAATATAGAAATACTATAGAAAAATGTAGTTATGCTAATTATAAATATCAACAATATAGATGAGGGGAAATACCTTGGTGGACCATTTTGCATACTAAATACAAATACAGTAGGATATCACATATGTTTTTCATATACTCACAAAACCTTGGACGCATTATCAGTATCGTATTCTGAAGTCACTGGATGTTTCGCGTTTTACAACATACACCCACATGCAGATGACACAACCGAGGTTGATCAAGTTTCAGTCTGTGTCGAAGAAACATATACATACTATTGCCCTCACTGGTCTTTTCTCTTCATCCATAGTGATCTAGAGCAGGCATGTCAAACTAAGGGTCCCCCAAGGGCCACATGGGTCACATATGTGTTGTCTGAAGGCCACACATGACAACTAATTGCGCCCATTACAGCTAATATTTTTTTATTTTATATTACGCTCTCGCTGTAAAAACCTTTGTGAGGTCCGCATGTTTGACATGCCCGATCTAGAGAGCCTCCATACTGATTACACGTTACTTATAATGGCTTTCCCCCTGCTTACTCCCGTCATTTCCAGAGTTTCGTAGTCTATGCTAAGGGATCGAACAGCAAACGCTTGACTGCCAACCTTCATTAGCATGCACTTAACCTTCCACCCGTTTCTACTCCTGGTATGTAGTATACTGGATTGAAAAATTGCGATCAACTAAGATTATTCAATCATTTAACAAAAACTCACTCTATGAGTGTTTAAAATTTAGAGCAAAAAAAAACCAACTATTAAGGAAGTTAACACCAATATGGTCGGCTAATCGAAAAAATGTTGAAAAATATAGACGAAGCAGATTTGAGTGGATCTGGTCTTTAAAGCCAACCGGTGACATCAGTGATTCTAAACGCTTATATATATCATCTATTCCCTTATTTTAATGTATTTGCCTTTTAAATCCATGAAGAAAATAGACTAAACACTAGTATATATAGCAAGCATCAATATTTGTTATGATTTCGGTAAAGACACTATACTGTTTCGTTATATATGTATAAGGCAGCCTATTGGCAGAATCGTTAGAGCGTCAGGTAAAATGCCTTGTGGTATTCATTCTGGCCTTCTGCTCTCTAAGATCAACTATCGCTGGTGTTAATTTCGCGTCTTTCCCCATTTTGAAGTCAATAAAGACAAGCTCTGTAGTCGCATCTTATCTCTCTCTCTCTCTCTCTCTCTCTCTCTCTCTCTCTCTCTCTCTCTCTCTCTCTCTCTCTCTCTCTCTCTCTCTCTCTCTCTCTCTCTCTCTCTCTCTCTCTCTCTCTCTCTCTTTCATACTCTCATTCTTACTCTTGTGTTGTGCCAGATTATTGTGGTTGTGTCTGTATTGATAGTGTAGGAGTGTGGCATTGTTTTAGTTGTGTTAGTTGGTTGTGTTGGTATAGTTGGTTGCGTTTGTGTAATTGATTAGTTAATTAGTAGAGTTAGTGTAATTAAATGTGTATATGTATCTATGGTCGTGTTGATATAACTAATTAATTAGTTGTGGTGGTGTGTGTGTGTGTGTGTGTGTGTTTTCGTATGTTCGGCTCTTCCGTGTTCGGACACATTGGTAAGCACTTGGAATTTGGTTTATCGAAATATAACACCTCACTCTTATTTCAACTAACCTGGATCTTCTTACAAACTGCATGAACTCTCTTGCTCTTGACAGTAACACATTAGGTTCTGTTGTCTCAAGATGTTCCATTCAGTTCAACTCAGGTGTCTAATGTTATATATAATATTTAAGTAGCAGTTAGCATGTTAATGTGTAAATTGTATCAAATTTATAGTGTTAGCGTGTCTATTCGAAATTGGATATCTACTCGGCACCTTGGAACTCTTCGCCCATGGATTACCCACGGATTTCCCGCGGAATTCAAATTGCTAGATTTTATAAACATATATATGTGCTGGTCTCTGATATTTTCGCTCACACTAAACATATAGAACATAAAGATTGCTGGTATTTAGCCCCAGGTCAATCCCGGTCGAGGAGGCTTATGATCAAAAACGCGTCAGTTTTAAAAAAATGTCGTTTTCTCTGTGTTTTTCCTAAAATATCTAGTATTGTGTTTCCTAAACTTGCTTTGATTCGCAACTCTTATAAAAAAAACGTCCGAAAACTGTAGAACCCATACCTGTATCATATGGACAATCCCCACCACTCGAATTGTCAAAAGATATTAAATGAAACAAAAATGAAATTTATTCATTTTAAGCAACAACAAAGAAACAAACAAACAACAAAAACAACAAAACAACAACTGATTTTTTTTAATTAAATCTTATGAAAGCACCTTGTTTCACAGAATAACAGGTTTTATAATACGGGGCCACTAAATGTTCCTCAGAATCCTCTTGGGGAAACATTCATCTAGATCTACATTTACCATTGTGACCTCCGTTATTTTGAAGCCTGTATCGGTAGAAGGTCGGACGCCATGCTTTGTAGCATAGAGTTATGGCCCTTTACGTTCTGAGTTCAAATCCCGCCGAGGTTAACTTTGCTTTTCATCCTTGCGGGGTAGATAAAATAAAGTACCAGTAATGCACTGGCTTAATTGCTGGCCTTGTGCCAAAAGTAGAAACAATTATTTTGAAGCCTGTAGGGGTGTGACTTGAGGGAACTTTAGCTGCAAGTTATAGCAAGTCTAGGGAATATGTAGGGTTGGAGCTGTCTAATTTCACTCTCCACCCGTCACTTTTATAACAAAATAAGTCAACAGCCAAGACCAGACGACACATCAATTCTTTCATGGCGTAGAAAGAGATAGGGGTGAGTGTGGCCGTGGTAGGAGTGAGTAAGTGAGAGAAAGAAAGGCAAAATCATTAAGTGTTCATAGTATGATGAAAGTGGAAGGAGAGGAAGAGACGTAGAAGACAGAACACATAGGTTAGAGGAAGAGAGAGAGAGGATGAAGAGGTGGAGGCAGAGGAAGAGAAATAAGAAACATAATACATAAATGGATAAAGGAGAATAGGGAGGAAAAGGGAAAGTGGGAGTGAATTAAGGCAACTTCATGGGTAAACAGCTATGTGTGTGTATGGCGAGGTTAGCTCTGTGTATGTGTGTGTATGGCGAGGTTAACTCTATATGTATGTGTGTGTATGACGAGCTTAACTATGTATGTGTGTGTGTGTACGGTGAGGTTAACTCTGTATGTATATGTGTGGGTGTATGTATGGTGAGGTTAACTCCGCAAGTATATGTGTGTGTGTGGCGAGGTTAACTCTATGTATGTATTTGTGTAAGTGTAGGTGTACATATGCATGTGTTTACATATCCACACAGACACATATATATATGCTTCTGTATGTATGTGTCTGTGTCTGTGTCTGTTTTTGCAATATAATAACGATAAAGATAAAAGATAAATAACGTTAAGTAACCTAAATGAACGAGGAAAGAAAGTAAGAGAGAAAAAGTGACAAGGTAGGATGAGTAGAAGACTGTAAAGGTAATGGTGGCAAGTTGGGTCTACCATCATCCTTCCCTCTCTCCCTCTCTATCTGTTTATATATATATATATATATATATGTGTGTGTGTGTGTGTGTGTGTTATATACATACACACACACACACACACATATATATATATATACGCACATATACATATAAATATATATCTATATGTATATATATATATATATATATATATATATATATATATATATATATATATATATATATATATATATATGTATATACATATGTATATATATATATGTGTGTATATATAGATATGTAGATATATACATGTACACACACACACATATATATATATATATATATATATATATATATAGTACGTTATTCCGGGTTGAATCGGAGGTAACCACAGTAAGTAAGGTACTCAATACATTGCAGGGTATAATAGTTTTAATATAGATGAGATTCTACAGGACTAGAACTGTTTCATTCTTATATATATATATATATATATATATATATATAGAGAGAGAGAGAGAGAGAGAGAGAGAGAGAGAGAGAGAGAGAGATTATATATGTATATGTATAAAATATGTTTTTTTATATATAAATATATATTATATATATAATTTGTTTTCTTTTATTGTGATTAGAGTAGATCACAGAGTGTAAAAGGGTGATTATCACGTGAACAGCTGGAATGATTTTCATTGGTTGCTTTAATTTTCCTAGTCGAGTAATTTATTTTTCATCTTTTTTCTTAAGCTGTTTGTACCGATTGATATTAACCCCCTCTTCCCACCTGTCTCTCTCATCCAATTTTCTTTTCTTCTTCATTTTACTTCTTACTACAGTTTAAAATGTGATGGTAAGGAAGGAAAGAAGGAAGAAAAATAAGCATTGGAAGAAATATAATTGTTTCTACAATAGGCACAAGGCCAGCAATTATCACAGTGTATTACTGGTACTTTTTATTTTATCGACCCCCGTTAGGATGAAAGGCAAAGTTAACCTCGACGGGATTTGAACTCAGAATGGCAAGGGCCGTAACTCTATGCTGGAAAGCATGGCGTCCGACCCTCTACCGATACTGCCAAAAGAAATGTAATATTTATAAATTCACTCTCTTTATTATATATGTAGTTTGGCTAAATGGTTAAGATTTTCGCTTCTTAAACCCTGTAACATTTACATTATTCTATATATATACTATCATATTTTCACGGTTAAGGCTTTACCACACATAATTTTCTCACATATCGTATCTATGAGATTTTGATATTATTTATTTTGAGAACAATACATTAACATCAGTATGAGCAGCGGGATTACGTCGGTTTGAACAGAAAGCGGTGAGAGAATTCTGGCCGGTTACAGCCAGTTTAAATGCTAAAGGGTTAATCATGAGGCTACGTATTTTGTTCCATTACGTGAAGTCTTGGATACGTTTCATATACCAACGTTTCATATACAATCGATCTAAGCCTTGTAAATGTCTGAGGTAAATGGTCTCTACATAGAGACCATTTACATCAGACATTTACCTCAGCAATTCAAAGGGCCAGAATTGTCATACATTGACACGCGCAATGTCCCGGAAAATTGAACAAAGGTTACATGTCCGATTTTCTTTTACTGACATGGTTCGCTTCATCCCATGGTTTCTGTTTCAGTTCCTCTGTGTGGTTTCTTGGATAAATGTCTTCTTGAGTTTGATCAATGCATTTTGAATGAAATTTAGTAGACTGAAACTGTGCAGAAGGTCGTAGTTATATATATATATATATATATATATATATATATATATATATATATATTGACCTGTGCGAAATTCTTTCCTTACTCACATTCCGACCAGGTTGGATGGTCTTTATTCTCTCTCGTCCACGATTTCACAGAACTTATGTTCATCGATTTCAGGGACTTGACTCCTTCTTCCTCACTTTTCGTTGCATTACTATCTTTGTTTGTATACTGTCTCGCTCGTTCCCCCGATTTACGTGTCCCAACGACTTTCTTTAGCCGTTGCTCGCACCAACCAGAGGTATATGGTCTTTGAAGCGATGAAATACCAATGAAGGTTGGAAGATCACTGATGAAGGACTAAATTTATTCATCTGTAACCCATTTGCAACCACGCAGCACGCCATGTTTTCGTGTGTATACATATATATATATATATATATTGTTATACTTGGGGAGAGTCATATTGTTGTAATAATATTGCCAGAATTAATAACAGAACACACTCACTGTTTTGGTTGGTTTTCGCTTCTGTATCTTTTATATCTCCATAGTTAATTTATTTGGCAATCAATGTTTATCATTGATTGACCAACGGTTAAAAATACAGATATAAATATATATATATATATATATATATATATATATATAGTCTATCAAAGTTCTTTCGTTGCACATCTGCAACATCATCAGTGGTACTATTATCATGTTCCCTCCTATTGTATTGTAATGTTTACGCCATTTTTATTTTATTTATTTATTTTTGTCTCCGTCTCTGCGCATGCGTTTGCGTGAGTGTATAATGTTTGGTGTGTGTGTTCGTGTTTGAGTGTATGTGTTTTGGTTTTTGAATTCTATCTTTGTTTACTAGTATGTGTTTGTTGTTATTGTTCTTGTGTATATATTTATTTATTTATTTATATTTCCCTTATGTCAGCATTGTTTGTTTGGGTGTGGTTGTTGTTTTTCTGTTTAACTTTGGTTTTCTAAGCTCTATTTCACTTGCTTCTCTGATTTGTCTACATGTTGGGTCATTTCTATGTTTAGATATTATTCTAATTTCTATGTTGTCTATATTACCGTCATGTCTTTGTCTGGCGTGTTCGTATAGTACTGAGCCCTTCTTTTTTTTTTTGTCCTTTTAATTCGCCCTAGTGTTGGTCAATTCTTTCTCCTATGCTCCGAGCTGTCTCACCTATGTATGTTGTTGTCATGTTTCTGCAAGTACCTTCTGTACATATTGTGCTATAGGCTACATTTCTAGTTTTACAGTTTATCTAGGGGTTCATTTTACATATAACACATTTCGTATAAGTACAGTGGGGTTTCTTAAAGGGGTTTGTCTTGCTGCTCCGCGATGTTATGGTAGTTCCTGGCTTTTCTACCACTTTAATCTTTAAATGGGTCTTTCTAAGGACTTTTCTACATTGGTTAGCTAATTTCCCCCCCAGGGGTAGCATCCAACAACATGATACTCTGGTATATCTGGTTGTTGTACCATGAAGTGGCTTTCCCTATCTTATGTTTAGTGTCCATTTCTATGAGGGTCTTATACTTCAAAAAAAGTCTAAGGTCTCTCTTAAGCCAGAAGGCTCATTTGGCCGGTGCTTATCCCGGTTTCATGGCGTGAAGCGACTGGGAGTACAAGACACCCCCAGGTCTTATACCTATATATATATATATATATATAAATATATAGTAGTGATCCTAGACGAGATCTAATTGTCAGGCTCGTTATAATCAATGTGTGTATATATATACATGGGGCGTTGGAGGCATTTCCGAATGATGGGGGAGGGGGGGGGAAATTTGCTCAATTTATTTGTAGTGATTAGTTTTACCTCTTTGCACTCTAAAATGGTCAGAAAACTTCGATATGGGATAAACATAACATGTACATAAATTGTAGTGTATATCCAAATAGATGTGTGTTTTGGTAATTTGGGGATAAAGTTCCACCTCCCCTGTATATATATATATATGTGTGTGTGTGTGTGTGTGTGTGTGTGTATAATTGTGTTTAAAGTTTGCTCTGTATCCTTTCCTAAGGAGTTAATATATCGAGCTTCTTCGCATTTGGTAAGAAACTAGTATTAAGCCCAATTTATTCATCTCTAATATATATGTATATATAATATGTGTGTATATATATATATATATATATATATATATATATATATATATATATATATATAATAAATATATACATATATTTCGTTCTTACTGCTTCCTCTTTCTTTGTATCTTTACCCTCTCTAACAGTCACTTTCTCTGTTAGCCTCTTCCTCACCCTTCACTCACTCACTCACTCTCTGCTACAACCTCTCCTACTTCCTCCCGTTTGACCTGTGCGTAATTCTTTTCTCTCGCACGCTTGACCAGGCTGGTTCCCCTTTTCTCTCTCTCGTCTACGATTTCACAGAACTTATGTTCACCGAATTCACGGACTGGACTCCTTCTTCCTCCCGTTTGACCTGTGCGGAATTCCTTCCTTGCTCACATTCCGACTAGGTTTGATGGTCTTTATTCTCTCTCGTTCACGATTTCACCGAACTTATATTCATGGAAATCTGGGACTTGACTCTTTCTTCCTAACTTTTCGTTGGTTTACCATCTTTGTTTGTTTACACTCTCGCTCGTTCCCCTTATTTACGTGTCACGACGACTTTCTTTAGCCGTTGCTCGCACCAACCGGAGGTATATGGTTTTTAAAGCGATGAAATACCAATGATGGTTGGAAGATCACTGATGAAGGACTAACTTTATTCATATGTAACCCATTTGCAACCACGCAGCACGTTTGTTCTCATATTCACACACATATATATATATATATATATATATATATATATATATATATATATATATATATTATGTGTGTACATTCAATTATTATGGCTATTGGTGAGCTTTGTTACTCTAAAGTTTCACCTGCGAACTCGGAGGATCACCAGTCTTGTCTGATGGTCCTGTGAGTACGCAGGTGAAACTCCAGAGTAACAAAGGTCATCACTTAGCCGTCATAAATGAATATTTAAATATTGAGTTTTCCTTCTTAAGTCCGTCAATAATTCACGTACTCTCAGGTCTTGAATAATGCGCCCCACCCCACCCCACCCCACCCCACGCTTATTAATTTTTCAGACCCTCCCTTCCCTTTTTTTTCTATTCCAACATCCCCGCTTATTAAATGTTGCTAATCTAACACCATCGAAATTTTATTGTAAGTGATTCATATTGATACAACAGCTGGAGAATATAATAATTATTTTATTTTACATTGAAATATATATATATACAATATATTAACAAATGGAAACTATATTTATAAAGCCATATTTATTTCATTATACATATTTCAAGGACACCAAAGCAAATTATGGTGCGCTTTCATCAGATAAATATAATATAGATCAGTTTTATAAACAAATATTGACATACCCTTAAAGAATGCGACCATGTCGGTTGGAAGCTCCCGGATAGATATAAATATGGTTTTATAAATATAGTTTCCATATTGTATTTTTACTCCAAAAATTTGTGGAGTGCTTTATATCAGTTATAAAAATATTTGCTTGCTGTATCCCAACAAATTAAATATAACTTCTACATATATATATCGATTAGCAAAAAAATATATGTATCAATTAACACCAAACTCTCCCCCTCTCTATATCAACTATACAGAAATCCCCCTCTTTATACTAATTACTATTTAAGCTCTCCTCTTCTCTATATCTCCTACACGGAACTCTCTTTCAATACCCCTCTCTCTATCTATTAACACTAGACTCTGCCATCTCTCTATATCTCCTACACGGAACTCTCTTCCAATACCCCTCTCTATATCTATTACCACTTGATATAGACGTGATTTACTTTGCTCCGGATTTTTACGGATTGTTGTCAAAAAAACTGTGAGTTTACTGATCAATTTAATAACATTGTTTGGTTTAGCCCCTTGCCTTGGCCGTCAGACGTTAAGTCAACAAATTTTCGCCCCTTTCTGGGGCCAAATTTCATCTAAAAACTGTAGATTTGGTGGCAATGGATGCCATTTCCACCTCGCACACTGTCGTGAGTGCCACGCCCACTAAGAAAAGTGGTGGAGGGAAGGTAGAAGTACAAAGCTTGCAGCCGTCTCCCATCGTATCATCGAAAAACGTGGAAAATATCGAAACCGCGAAACCAAACCCGGTAAATAATACCAGCACCAACAACAAGAACAATGACAACAACACCACAACCAACAACTGCAACAATAGCAACACCAATATTACCAATAGTGACAGTAACACGAAAGACAACAACACTAAAATAACATTTGCACAGACTGTACAAGAAAACGAACTATACACGCCAATAGACATAAAAAATGCTAAACAACTATTACAAGACGCAAAACAATTCGTGACTTTTGGCGAAAACGGTGCTTTTAGCATCAATTCTCCACAGGAATTACGTAGAGAGGCTGTCCTGAAAACTGTGGTTTTCAGGACAATATCGAACGTAACAAGAAAACCAGCTCAATTATCACAAAATGAAATTGTCCTGGTTCTAAAAGACGCAATGAAGGACTTAACCTTCATACAAAAAGGTAAACTGTTTGGTAGCATTTCGGTGCTGACGAACAACCAGTCAACAGCTCAAAAGTACTCGATAGCACCCATTGTCCCCCCGCTTCACCTTTTACCCCACATACAGGGGGAAAAGGACACAAAGAATAAAAATAATGAGTATCACACCAAATGTAAACATTTGGTGGATACTATGTGGAATAATAAACTTTGACGAAGACCAGATAATTTCAATAGGAAAGTCCTCCAGAGGTGTATTTGGTGGGACCAGCGTAGAAGTTCTGGTGCAAATGAGCCCAGAACGAATAGCGAATATCCCACAACGCGTGCCTCTGGACGGGCTAACTTATATAAACATTTCAGTGGAGGGAAGGCGGCCGTCATGTTACCACTGCTTAAGCAGGGGTCACCTGAGGGCTGCCTGTCCTCAATTAATGAGTAAAAAAAAAAGGCTCTTCTGCCAACCCCGAACACAACAACACAACCACCACCACCACCACCACCACAACAACAACACGAAAAAATAACAACACAAAACACTGTTCCACACAACCCCTCCCCACCTAAAACAAATACAAGAGCAACCACAACAAAACCCCAAAATATACCCCTCCCCAACAACACGGAAGAGGACTCCGTATCAACGTCACCCAGTGACGACGAGGGAGAACCCTTTCAACAGGTGAAAAGGAAGAAAAAAAAAGGCACCACATTAACAAAAATGCCACAAACACACAACCACCAGCACAAACAGAACAAACATCACAAATAAAAAAACCACCCCTCCCCAAAACATAACACGTACTACAAAACGCAAACACGCGCAAGAACAACAAACAAAAACAAACACAACACAACAAAAACTCTATACATACATTAACAAGAACAATAAAACGTTGATGAAAGCGATAGAAAATAACCCTTCGGTGCAAACCGAAGGGATCACTTTCACCTACGCAGCGAACAAACCGCACCTAATGATGATTAGGGTCCCAACGGAAACCTATGTAACTTTGAAAAAGAACCATCCAATGCATGTGGGGACCAACTGCACCAGACCACATAACAGCGTCCTATTGAGATGTTTCCCCACCCCCACACCAGACACCCACACCCCACCAAACACCCTAATCCCACCACACACTGATGTCCTCACCCCACCACAAACCACCACCCCACCAAACAACCCTTCCAACACCCCCATGGAAATTGTGCAGCCTGGTCCCCAGGAGACGAAGAGGTAAGTAATTTCCTTTCCTCTTCCTTTTTACCTCTTCAGCACCAACATGGCCAATATAAGAGTTGGATGTGTGAATGCACGCGGCTTGGGGATGTCCTGGAAACAGGGCAAACTCTTAAATGACCTCAGGTCGCACAGAGTGGATGTAATGGTTATTTGCGAGTACAGGATCAGAAGCGAGCGCCAACTGGCCCCCATCTTCGACGACTTTGACATCTACGCATCTCTCTGTCAGCCGAGGGGTGGGGGTGGTGTTGTCGTTCTGCTGCTAAAATACCTGGGTCTTGGTACACCTGGACTCGGAGGGTCGACTGGTGGTTTTAGACGTCGGCAGTGGAGAAGGTGGAGCTTTCAGGCTGGTGGCAGCGTATGCCCCATCTGGGACACCACGACCGGACTTCTTCCGACGCCTGGAGAATTTCCTGGGAACGTCTCGCTCCTTGCTTTTAGTGGGGGACTGGAATGGTATCCTGGATGCACGTTGGGACTATGTAGGGGCATGTCCCGATAGAGGGGGTGTAACAGCCTCAAACGATTAATCGGCCGATTTGATCTGGCCGATAGATATCGACTGGATTTTTCGACTATGCCACGGTGGACGTGGAGTAATCGCAGCGGAACATCCAGGTCGTACCTAGATAGGTTCCTAGTTAGAAATAAGGATAGGGACATATTAAGCTGTCCACGAATGTTCATGGTTGACTATTCGGATCACAAGTTGGTGACCGGAGTGGTCAACCTTGATAGAACTCATAGACAGGGACCCGGTTACTGGAAGCTAAACTTGTCTTTACCGACAAACAAAGCTTACAGTAAGCGGATTAGCACACTAGTTAAGCAGCGTTTGACGGGGGCAATTGTCAATAACAGGTGGTGGGGCTCTCTCAAGAGAGAAATTAGAATAGAATCGATAGGTTTTAGTCGGGAATTAGCATCAGATAGGAATAGAACTGAAAGGGAATTAACAAATAGAGTAGAAGAGGCGATTAGGAGTGGCAACGTGGCCGGCGTGCTGGCGTCAAGAACGGCCCTAGACCAGTTCTTTGATGCGAAGCACGAGGGCTGCGTTGTCAGGAGTAAAATACGTGCTCTGGGTAACGAGGGAGCCAAAGCTGTTAGCTGGGCCCGAGTGACAGAGGCAAAAAGTAGAAACAAGTCCACGATTCGGTCTTTGAAGGACAGGATGGACGCGTGATCCTTGAACCTGAGCGGATGAGCGCGGCCTTTCAACGGCGCTTTGCACGACTGTTAGGGAGGGGCGGCGGGCCGGGTGGGGCCATGGATTTCGGTCCATACCTCGACGGTCTGGCGCGGCTCTCGGACGGGGAGGCGAAGTCCTGCGAGAGGCCGATTTCAGCCGCTGAAATAGGGGAAGCGCTGAGCCAATGCGTCAAACGCAAATCTCCGGGTCTCGATGGTCTACCATACGAACTTTATGTAGCGATGCCGGGCTTGTTCTCCGGTCTCCTCGAGGCGGTCTACTGCAACTGGCAACAGAACGGGAGAATTCCCAGTTCTGTGACCAAGGGCGTAGTCACGCTGGTGAGGAAGGACGAGAACAAGGGGGATGACATAGATAACTTCAGGCCCATAACTCTGCTAAACACAGAGTTAAAGATTTTGGCCAAGGTGTTAGCGAAGAGGTTGGCGCTTGTCGTCGGGAACCTGGTGGGAGAAGCGCAGACATGCGCAATCCCGTCCAGGTCCATACACGACAACCTCCACCTCATGCGATACATCGTAGAGAGGGTAGGGAACGAACCCGGCTTTGGTGGGGCCCTGATCAACTTGGATCAATCTAAAGCGTTCGATAGGGTTGACCATCGGTACCTGGATGCGGTGCTCGCGGCGGCAGCTTCGGACCCGTTTTCAAGGGCTGGATTGCTGCAATGCACAGCAGCAACACCTGCTCGAGGGTCAAGGTGAACGGCTACCTCTCGGAGCCGTTCCAAATCACGCGATCCATTCGACAGGGATGCCCTCTCTCCTCCCTCCTGTATGTGCTGGCGCTCGAGCCACTACTGAGGAAGCTGGAGCTGTTGCAGGGCGGTGTTGCGGAAAGCGGTGTCGGCCTACGCCGATGACGTGACAGTAATGGTGTCGTGCGCCTCGGAAATCGGGCAGATCGGCACCTTACTGGAGGAATATGAAAGGTTCACAGGAGCCAAGCTGAACCGGGACAAGTCCGTCGGTTTGCAACTCGGGACGTGGAGGGGCAAAACGATGCCCTCCGACGGTATCGTCGGACGCTGGACGGAGGGACTGGTGAAGCTGCTCGGGGTCTGATTCGGACCGGACCTCCAGGTGGAGAAAAACTGGGACGAGGTAACGAGCAAGGTGTTTGCACTCGCGCAGAAGTGGGCCGAGTGCAAACTATCCCTGAAAGGTCGAGCGGAGGTGGCGAACGCTTATATAGCGTCTGTCATCTACTACCGCTTGACCGTCGTGCCTTGCCCAGAGAAAACACTCGCCAAAATGGAGCGCGCGCTCTTCCGATTTCTTTGGAAGAAGCGGGCTCCTTTGGTGAGAAGATCCATCTGCTGTCAACACCCTTCGAACGGAGGGCTGGGGTTGCCGTGGATGACGATACGTAGATACGCATTAAGGCTACGGCACCTCCAGGTATTCCTCACCGGTCAGCCGGTGTGGGCCCTGTTTGTGAGGCGAGCCTTTCCGAGACTCGTCTCACTCACCGAGCTGCAATCCTGGGTCAAGCAAAGACCGAGAAAAGTGGGCGACTGGCACGTTGAATGTGCCCAGGCGCTGACGGCCCTCTAGCAAGCGGATCCGGCAATCAGTGGAGACTCAACCTCAACATTCTATAGAGGGTTGGTGCGCAGTAAGTGCGACGAAGCTTTCGGAGAGGCTCTGGGCATGGAGGAAGACGAGCTGGCCAGTCTGTTCGGTAGGACGTTTGGCCCGGGACCGATGGACAACTTCCAAAAGTCCCTGGCTTGGCAATGTTACCGAGGAGCTCTACCCGTTCGGGACAAGCTCTACAGACACGGGCGCCCGGGTAGGAACCCCTCGAAGAAGATCTGTCCAAGATTCGTGCGTGACAAGGAAACCGTGGCACATGCATTCGTACACTGCCCGGGCGTTGCTGACCTTTGGGGCTATGTAGAATGACTACTGTCGCGGGTGGGACCAATCCGGTTGACCACCGAGAACATTGTCACGATCAAACCGCCTCCCCCTTTCAAAAACGAAGGAGAGGCGGTTTTCCTCTGTGTGATAGCCATGGCGAAAGAAGTTGTATGGTGGACAAGGTTGAAAGGGCTGAGGTCAGACACCTATCTCTCCGGCCAACAACTGGTCTTTTTTTTCAAGTACCACTTTAGAAGAAGGATCAGAATGGAGAGAGAGGTGCTCTACCCCAGCAAGTTTTATGAAAGATGGGTGAAAGTAGCGAGAATGGCCCGAGTGAATGGGCCTTCTCTCTATATCAGCCTGTAGGTGAGAGGGGAGAAGAATGAGAAGAGGAAGGAAGCACCCGCTCTTTGTGCTCCTGAAGAGGAGGTTTGCACATTTTTTCGGCGGTGTGTGCGACCCATGTCAACGCCCCTCCCTATTGAGGACATCGATTGTTAAATTTAATTTGTTATATGTTTTTTACATGTCTTTTTAAATGTATGTAAACTCCCCCCTTTGTATTTGTCCCAATCTTTGATGCCCTGGTGGCAAATATATAGAAATATATATTAATTCACGCCAAACTTTCCCCCTCTTTATATCAATTACCACCAAACTAGCAATTGGCAAATAGTGATATGTGGAGAAAAAGTTATGACATGATAAAAAAATTTACTATGAGAGTTAACATAATATATTACAAGGTTATTATCAAATATCAATCAAGATATAAAAAAACTTCGATATGCGATAAACATAACATGTATATAAATTGTAGCCCATATACAAATGGATGAGTGTTTTGGGAGTTTGGGGAGAAAAATATAACTATTGGGAATTGGGTTGCGCGCCCCCCCCCCCCCCCAGTTCCACTGCCCCTGTATATATATATATATATTGTGTGTGCATGTGGGTGGGGGTGGGGCCGTGCCTGTGTCTAGAATTACTTTTTGTATATATCCTGGTGCAACCAAACATATCGAGTTTTGGTAATGACATTAGCAGAATATAAGCAGAATATAAGAACCAAACCAACAAGACACCCCTTTTTTACTCTAAGACAAACGGCATCAACCCGAAACGTTAGACTCTTCCTTGCAGTAACTGAATTTATTAAACTCTTTTAGTAACTGTCATTTATGATAATATACCTCTTGCAGAATTGCCCAGTTTTTAAAGTGTGTTTTTTTCTTCTTTCTTTAAATTATTATTTCAAACAGATATTATTGAAATACATCAGATTTACAATGGATTGTTTCATTACAAATGATGGTATATATAAAACTGGCGTCATGTTTGGAAGTTCCAAAAGATATATCTAAAAGAGTAAAGTAAATCATACACTCAAGATCAAAATAGAATTCAACATTTAATACGAATTCTAAAATAGATATCGCTCAGTATGGACTTGTTGATGAAATTCAGTGGAGTGGAATTGTGTGATTATGTTTTATTATGCGAGATATATATTACTGTTTAATCAGAGAGAAAAGGACAGTGCCCACGACTATTTTCAGAACCTCTGATACCGATGGGAGAGAGAGAGAGGTAGGGAGGAAGGAAGATACTCTTAAACTAGAGACTAGGCCCGTATACTTGCAACAGCGTGGACTCTAAATGCATCCGAAAGCTAGATGGTGGTGTAAAACTGAATGATGCATTAAGTATACCATCTAGGTAGGCCTCATCGGGATTTGATGTCAAATCATGGTGTGCCGGAACAAATACCACAAAACATGTCGTCCAGTGATCTAATAATTATGCAAATTATGCTATTTCTATTGTATTGAGTATTCCTGTTTGGCTTTATTGAACAGAAAGTTGTTTGGAATGTGGTTATCACTATCGTTGACTCATAACATTTTACGCAGCAATTGACCTTTGCAGAAAATCATGGAAGGATCAATTAAATACGATTTAATTTTCGTGTTTACAATCGAATTGAAACTTAACATGATTAGGAAAAAATGAAGAGAATTATTTACAGTAAATTTCATAGCCATTTTTCAAAATGAAAGTTAATAGTGACTTTACTTGAGCGAAAATTATATAGTGTAATTGAATTAAACAATGGGCAATTTAACAAATAAATATTGTTTACTATCACAATATTAACTGTATAGGCGAGTACTGCAGAGAAAAATCTATGATGCTGGTAAGCTAAATTTAAAAACCTATTATTTATATATTTGGTTTTACTTTTTGATCTGGAGAAGTGGTTCCCAGTTTGTAATCCCTGGAGTGGACCTCCGGTGGTTCGTAAAGTCTCGTCCTGGGAGTCCGTGATCTACGTATAAAATACATATATACGTGTATGTGGGTGTGTGTGTTTGTGTTTGTGTGAGTGAGTGTGTGTGCGTGTGTGTGTGTGTGTGTGTGTGTGTGTGTGTGTGTGTTTGTGTGAGTGAGTGTGTGTGTGTGTGTCTGTGTGTGTGTGTGTGTAATAGAACCATTTATTTAATTACATATTAAGTTGCTTATATATTTCAATTGAGAGATGAAACAGGGAAAACAAGTTTGTTGTTATTTAACAAAATTGTCTTGTTGAGTAAAAAGACATTTCAAAAACCTGGACTTCTGGTTAAAATTGATTTAAATAAAATGTTCTTTGTTGTAAAAAGGTTAGCAACCATTAATCGGAGGTTTCGATTAGAATAATATGAAATTTCATGTATTTATTGGTATTTACAGAATATTGTAGTTTATTTCCAAGATTTCAATCTGTTGGCATTAGTCATTTCTAAGAACACAGTGCCAATTATGCATACATTTAAAGAACAGAAGGTGAAATATGTTAGACAGTTACCTCCAACCCCACTCAACTATAGGTTTAATCACTAAATGTCGAAGTGTGGCGTATGGCCAATCAGCTGGGTGAAGATATGGTATAAATGGGAAGAAGGCTCTAAGGATCACATCTCAACGTTTGGCCGATAATATTGATACCACAAAACTACTCGGCCAGGGCTTAAGGCTTCATAACAACGACGGCGTTTAAGAGAAGCTTCACATGTCGTTCGGTTTTGCTATTAAAACTTTGATAATATTTTAATTTATTGTTTTATAAGAAGAAGGGCGGTGTCCATGAAGCTTTTTAAAGCTCTGACACATGTGGTTGGGAGGAAGGGAAGAAGAAAAGTATCCACAAACTGTAAACCTGGTTCAAGAATTTGTAATAAAG
>OZ024740.1:70468542-70478542 GCA_964016885.1 Eledone cirrhosa
GGAGGAGGAGGAGGAGGAGGAGGAGGAGGAAGAGATTATGCTGGTGGTTCTGTTAGTGGTTGCTTCGTGCTGATACACTTGATAAGGGTTGAAGTAATAGACATAGCTGGTATAGATGATGATAATGATGATTATGATGACAATGATAGTAGTCGTATAGTGGCGAGGTGGGGTTAAGAGGCTTGGAGGGGACGGATGTGTGACTGTGTTAGAAACATCAACGCAACCAACATTCAGCTTTATCACCTGACCATAACATTTTGAAATGAAGATTTGTGTGGCCCTTAGGGAGCTTGGCAGAATGATTCGAGGGTCGGGCGAAATACACTGCAGCATTTAAATACGGCTTTTTATGTTTTCATTTCAAACCCTGCCAAAATCAATTTTGGCGTTTATCTTTTCCAGGTGGATAAAATAAAGTACCAGTTATGTACTGGGCCAATGTAATCTACTTTTCCTGTTCATCACCACCCTTACAAACATTGTTGTTCTTCTGACTAATTTACCATCAATTAATTATTTGCAGCATAGAGTTATGGCCCTTTACGTTCTAAGTTCAAATCCCGCCGATGTTAGCTTTGCCTTTCATCCTTACAGGGTCGATAAAATAAAGCACCAGTAATGAACTGGGGGTCGATTTAATCGACTTTCCACTCCCCTTCAAATTGCTGGCCTTGTGCCTAAAGTTGAAACAATTATTATTATTTGAAACTTAGGCAATGACCGAAAGAATACGATCGCGAATACCAGCGGCCGAAATGGGGTTTCTCCGAATGGTTTGGAGCAGCACTAGTCGATAGAGTGCGTACCTCGGAGATCAGGGAATCACTCCGAATTGAGAGATCGTAGCTCCGATGCTAAGGGCATGTGGTTGGAATGTCTCAGGAAATTATGGATGGACAGATTTCATTGGCAAAACCAACTGGCAGGAGACCTAGGGGTAGACCCCGAGCAAGATGGTCGGATAACATCCATGAGCTTGGTTGGTCTTGGTTGGGGATCCAGCTGGATCAGTTCGAGACGGTTGCTTCTGAAAGGAGTATTTGAGGCCTCTGCCCCAACAACTCTCTCAAGAAGAAGAAGAAGAAGAAGAAGAAGAAGAAGAAGAAGAAGAAGAAGAATGATTTCATTTATTAGCCACAAGGGCCGACATGTAGGGGACAATACAAAGACAGGGACAGTGGGGTTTACAATAAGGTCGAGTAAAAGTGCACAATGGCAAGACTAATTTAACAATGAAAATATAAAAATATAGAATAAACTATGCATAAATATAACAAAATAAATTCCCCGATAGGGGGTGGACGACCTGGGGTGATTCGGGTACCCCACCAATCCTGAACCACTCTGCGCTTCTAGGGCACCCAGGGAGAGCACCCCTCTCCTCAAGTTAGCCAGCCTATAGGCGCATGGTCAGAGTAGGCCCATTCACACGAGCCATTCTCGCCACATTCACCCACCTTTTAGCAAATGTACTGGGGGGCAGCACTTCTCTCTCCACCCTCACCCTCCTTTCCAGGTGAAACTTGAAGAAGTTGATGAGGGATTGGCCGAAGAGAAAAATGTTTGTCTTTAGTCCTTTCAACCTGGTCCACCATATAATCTCTTTCGCAACTGCCACCAGACAGAGGAAAATGTCCTGCTCTTCCTGACCTAAGGAAGGTGGCGGCTCGATCTTCACTATGGACTCGGCCGATAGCCGGATTCGTTCCACGCGCGACAGTAGCTGTTCGACATAACTCCACAAGTCAGTAATGCACGGACATTGGACAAGTGCGTGCAAAACGGTTTCGTCGTTCTGTGCGCATCTTGGGCAGGTCCGTCTGACAGCACTTCCGTGCCTGTAGAGTTTATCCCGAACCGGCAGTGCCCCCCGGTAGCACTGCCAAGCGAGGGATTTCTGGAAATTGTCCATCTTCCCCGGCTCAAAAGTCCTCCGGTACAGACTGGTCAGTTCGACTTTGTCGAGGCCCAAAGCTTCTCCGAGTGCGTCATCGCACTTGCCCACCACTAATCCTCTATAGAACTCGAGAGTGGAAGTTCCACTGATCGCATTTCCCGCTTGGTAGAGGGCAGTGAGTGCCTGGCAACATTCCAGGTGCCAGTCACCCAGTCTCGGTCTCTTCTTGACCCAGGACTGCAGCTCAGTCAAAGAAATGAGCTGCGGAAAGACCCGTCTGATAAACGGCGACCACACCTGTTCACCATTGAGGCAGAATATCTGGAGATGTCGCAGCCTCAACGCATGTCTGCGCATCATTAGCCACGGCATGCCCAGCCCTCTGCGTAGAGGGTGCTGGCAGCAGATGGACCGCCTCACCAACGGAACTTGTCCCCTCCACAAGAATTTGAAGAGGAGCCGTTCCAACTTGACGAGGCGCGGACGGGGGCAAAATAATAATAATAATAATAATAATAATAATAATAATAATAATAATAATAATAATAATAATGTTTTCTTTATTAACCACAAGGGTTCACATAAAGTAGACATTAAGGACAGTACAGGACAATACAGGACGGTACAAATGGGCATTTCTGCGTGTAAAAAACAGAGGTTGAAATAAAATAACAAAGAAAAATTCCCCAATAGGGGGGAGACTTCCAAGGGACATTTGTGGAGAAAGCCCATTAAAAGACCACAGTGGCCCTGACCACCAGGGCAAGTGCCCTCTCCCAGTTTTCCACCTTTAATTTACAGACACATACTCAGAGAAGGCCCATTCATTCGGGCCATACTTGCTTCTCTCACCCATCTTTCAACAAAATGCTGGGAAGAGAGCACTTCCCTCTCTACCCTGATTTTCCTTTTCAAATGAAATTTGAAAAAGTTAATCAGGGCATCACCGAAGAGGTAAGTGCTCGTCTTCAGCCCTTTCAAACGTGTCCACCATACTATCTCTTTCGCCATGGCCACCAGACAGATAAAAACTGCCTGCCCTTCCAGGCTAAAGGAAGGGGGCGGGGCAATCCTCACGATGGACTCAGCTGATAGCTGGATAGGTCCTACACGTGACAGCAGGTGTTCGACATAAACCCACAAGTCAGCAATGCTCGGACACTGGACGAGTGCGTGCAGGACGGTTTCGTCGCCCTGCGCGCATCTCGGACATGCCCGGCTGACGGCACCTCCATGCCTGTAGAGTTTATCCCGAACTGGCAAAGCTCCTCGGTAGCACTGCCAGGCCAGGGATTTCTGGAAGTTGTCCATAGGCCCCGGCCCGAAAGTCCTTCCGAAGAGATTGGCTAGTTGATTTTCGTCGACGCCTAGAGTTTCTCCAAGTACGTCGTCGCTCTTCCCCTCCACTAATCCCCTATAGAACGCCAAGGTGGAGTTTCCACCGATCACATTGCCCGATTGGTCGAGGGCTGTGAGCGCCTGAAGACATTCCAGTCTCCAAGCGCTCCCTCTCGGTCTTCGCTTGACCCAGGACTGCAGCTCCGTCAAGGAGACGAGCTGGGGGAAAACGTGTCTTGCAAACGGCGACCACACCTGATCACCGTCGAGGAAGAGGTGGAGATGTCGTAGCCTGAGCGCGTGTCTGCGCATCATCAGCCACGGCATGCCCAGCCCTCCACGTAGCGGGTGTTGACAGCAGATGGACCGCCTGACCATCGGAGCGCGTCCCTTCCACAAGAAGCGAAAGAGCAAACGCTCCAGCGCAGTCAGGCGGGGCTTAGGACAAGGTACGACGGTCAGGCGGTAGTAGATGACGGATGCGATGTACGCATTCGCCACCTTCGCTCGACCTTTCAGGGATAGCTTCCTCTCGGCCCATTTCTGGGTGAGAGAAGCCACCCTGCTCGTCACCTCGTCCCAGTTTTTGTCCGTCTGGAGGTCTGGACCGAACCAGACCCCTAGCAATTTAACCGGTCCGTCCGTCCAGCGCCCGACGACGCTGTTGGACGGCATGGACCTGCCTCTCCAGGTGCCGAGCTGCAGGCCCACTGACTTTTCCTGGTTGATCATTGCTCCTGTCACCGCTTCGTATTCTCTTAGTGTAGTGCCGATCGCCTCGATGTGTTTGGCGTTCGACACCACTACGGTGACATCGTCGGCATATGCTGACACGGATCTTCCGCATCCTAGTTCGCGCGGGACCCCCCTCAACGTCTCCAGTTTGTGCAGTAATGGCTCGAGAGTCAATACGTACAATAGGGACGAGAGGGGACATCCTTGGCGGACCGAGCGCATGATGTTGAACGGTTCCGAAAGGTGACCGTTCACTCTCACTACAGAGCAGATGTCGCTGTGCATGGCAGCGATCCAGCCTCTGAAGACGGGCCCAAAGCCAGCCGCCCTCAGGACTGCCGCTAGGTAACGATGGTCGACCCTATCGAAGGCTTTCGACTGATCTAAATTGATCAAAGACCCACCCGTGCCAGGTTCCCTAGCTACCCTCTCTACGATGTATCGCATGAGGTGGAGGTTGTCGTGGATGGATCTGTCGGAAATGGCGCATGTCTGTGCCTCTCCCACCAGACCACCAACGACAAGCGCCAACCTCTTTGCTAGCACCTTGGCCAAAATCTTGAACTCTGTGTTTAGCAGAGTTATGGGCCTAAAATTATCTATGTTATCCCCCTTGTTCGGATCCTTTCTCAGCAGCGCCACCGCTCCTCGGCTCACAGAGCTGGGAATTCTCCCGTTCTGTTGCCAGTTGCAGTAGACGTCCGCCAAGAGGCCTCCGAACAAGTTTGGCATTTGTACGTAAAGTTCATAGGGCAGACCATCCAAACCAGGCGATTTACCTCTTGTGCAACTAGTCATTGCATCCCGTACTTCAGCGGTTGTTATCGGCTTTTCGCAACACTCCGCCTCAGTGGCCGAAAGCCGCGGCAGTCCGTCGAGGTAGACACTAAAGTCCATCCCTCGATCCGGCCCGCCACTGCCCCCGAACAGTTGAGCGAAGTGTCGCTGAAAAGCTTCACACATTTGCCCGGGATCGAGTAGCATGCGCCCGTCGTGGTCCACCAAAGACCGGATCGTGGCTTTGTTGCCACGACGCGCCTCCGCCACTCGGGCCCATTGAACGGCTTTCGTCCCCTCGTGTCTGAGAGCACGCACCCTAGCTCTGACAACGCAGCCTTCGTGCTTTGCATTGAAGAATTGGTCAAGGGCCAATTTCGCCGCAAGTACGTCGGTCGCGATGCCTTTGCTAAGCGCCTCATCTAATTTTCTAACTAATTCTCCCTCTGCTCTATTTTTCTCTATTGCTAAAGTCTTACTAAACCTAATGGACTCTATTCTAATTGCTCTTTTCAGAGCAAACCACCACTTGTTGTTGACGATGGCCCCCGTCAACGCCCGCTTAACTAGTTCGCTAATCCGGTCTCTGTAGGCCTTGCGCGCTGGTAAGGACGCGTTTAGCTTCCAGTAGCCGGGTCCTCGTCTATGAAGCCTATCTAAGTCAAGCACACAGATCACGAATTTGTGGTCCGTGTAGCTGACTATCTTGAATTGTGGACAGCCTATGCTAGACCTATCTATTTCCCTACAAAATACTCTATCTAGATATGATCTGGATGACCCTATGCGATTTGTCCAAGTCCACATTGGTACATTCGGGAAATCCATTCGGTACCTGTCAGACAGTTCAAAACGTCTGAGCAGGTTGGTGAGACTCTTGCACCCTCCTTCCCTATCCACTAATCCCACACAATCCCAGCGTGCATCTAAGATCCCGTTCCAGTCGCCCACTAACACTAAAGAGCGGGACGTTCCAAGAAAGGTCTCCAGACGCCAGAAGAAATCAGGCCGCCCTGCTCCTGTCGGGGCATAGACGGCCACTAACCTGAAAGCTTGCCCGTCTCCGCTGGTCACGTCCAGCACCACCAACTTACCCTCTGGGTCCAGGAAGATGGCCCGTATGGCAAGATCCAAACCTCTCCGAAAAAGCACAGCAACTCCTCCCCCGATCCCGGACGGCTGGGAGATGCGTACACATCGTAGCCGCCGAAGATCGGTGCGAAAGCCTGTGCTTCGGAGATTCTGGTCTCGCTGATGGCCACTACATCTATGTTTAGTGACCTGAGGTCGTTGAGCAGGTGGCCCTGCTTCCATGACGACCCCAAGCCACGCGCATTTATGCTGCCTATTCTGAGTGAGGTCATGTTGAAAAGGAGTGGAAAAGATGGGAAAGACCACTTACCTTACTTCTCGTAGGGGAAGGACGGCTTTTCCATCCTTTTCACTGCTTGTGGCCTCCTCAGGAAGGATGTCCTTATAAATCCTCCTGGAGAGTGCTTGTCGGAAGTCTCCGATGTCTTTGGGGAATTTTTGTTTTAGTGTCATGTACGTTTTCTGTGTGATGCGAGTGATTTGTATGTGTGGAGGTGGTGTGAATTTTGGGGTTGTTGTGTAGTCTTTTTCTGTGATGCTGGTGTTGTGTTGGATGTAGTGTAATAATTGCTTGTTGTTCAAATTTAATGCTGTGTAGTGTGTATCGTTTTGGTTGTTTTGTTTTGTTTGCGTTTGTTGTGGGTTTGTTTCTGTTTCGCTTTTTGGTGACTTTTGTGGTGTAGGTGATGGTGGTGCTGGGGATAATGATGGTGATGGTGTTGGTGTTTGGGTTGATGGGGTTGGTGATGCTGGTGTGGATGGTGGCATATCTGTCCTAACTTTTTTGTTTCTTAGTTTATTTGTTTCCCTCTGTATTTTGTTTTTGGAGGGGGAAGGAAGAGAATTTTTTCTATTTTGGTTTCTTTTTTTTTTTCCGGATATCGTTTCCCACTCCTCGTCGTCACAATCTGTCTCCAGTTGTGATAGGCCGGGGAGTGGAAAATCCTCCACAGCCGTTAGTTTTGGTTGTGGTGTGGTGGATGGTGTAGGCGCTGGTGCTAGTTCTGAAGCGTTGGATGCTGGTGGTGTTGGTTTTGCTGGTGGTGGTAGTGGTGTTGGTTTTGCTACTGTTGCTGGGGTTGTTGCTGTTATAGTTGCTTCTGTTGTTGCTGCTACAGTTGTTGCTGCCATCTCTGCTACTGGTGGTGTTGATGGTTGTGTCACTGGGGTGGGTAGGAGAGGTGGCCTCAACCTTTTAGCCTGAGGGCAGAAAGCCCTTAGGTGGGTTCCTTCACCACAAACGACACACCTAGGTCTTCTGCCCTCGACAATTACCGTGAGGTGGCTGCCGTCAGTGAGTTCTATTACCTCTGGGATCTCCTCAATGCTTTTTTGGTCCGCTTGGATCAGGAGCTCCATCCCAGATCCGGACCAGTTTTCCTGCTTTTCTTTTGCTACTGCTATTATTTTCGTGTTGGCTTCGATGCCGGCGAGGACAGCCGCTATTAGCCAGGGAATTTCGATGGCCGGTGGAACGTGGGTCACCCTGATCTTTACGAGTCTCTGGCCACAATAGCTTGGGACGAGTGTGAGGTCGTCACTTTTTAATGGGGCCATGGAGTGTTCTCTAGCCTCCTCTGGTGTTTCAAAGAACACATCCACGGTTCCATACTTTTGCCCACGTCTGATGTGGGTTTTTCTTGCCCACACATGTCCCAAAGCTTTTTGGATTTGGGACTCGGATGCCCGTTCCACTCGGCGCGATTTTACATTTATTGTTCTATACGACACGGTGCACAGGCGCCGATGCTCCATTTTATTAGGTGGGGGGTGAGGCTGACCCTGTACCCATCTTTCTTTACCATTTGTTTGGCATTTTCTAAATCTTCTTGAGTTACCGTGAACGCTTCGAATTGTTTTGCTACGATGGCGAAACTGAGGGTCGGTTTTATAATGTCATTGTTGTTGTTGTTGCTATCGTTAATATTAATTTTATTTTCAGTTGTGGTGGTGGTGACGTCAGTCGTCTTTGGTGGGGAAGAGTCCATTTTGCTTGATTTCATTTCGACGTCACGAGTTAATTTATTTTTTTCTTCTTTTGTTTCTGTTGTCGCGGTGGTGGTGGTGGTGGTGGTTGTCGCGGTGGTGGTGGTGGTGGAGGGTTTAACACCTGCAGTCATTGGTAATGGCGGGAAATGAATGTCTGCCTGAGACAAATTTAAAATATTGCTACTGCGTATATTTTTTTTGTGTTGGCAAACGTAGTAACATTTACAATGGTGGTGTCGGTGTGAGGTGTTATTTTGTGAGGAAGGCTTTCAGCTGCTTCGTGCAGAGGGGAATTAGCCATTTTTTTTTCAAAGAAATTTTTGGATAATAATAAAAGTTAAAATTTTGGGCACAAGGCCCCAATCTTTTTGGGTGTCCTTTTCGGAAAACAATGTATGTGTGCTTATAAACAGTTTACAATAAAATTTTCCATAAATGGCAATTTTTAAACAGACGGAAATAACAAACCTTTGCGGAGCTCACGATAATACGATTTCCTACGTAGGTCGCCAATAATAATAATAATAATAATAATAATAATAATAATAATAATTGAAAAATTAGCTTTTAGATCATTTTTAATTCCTGGCACATGTTTCAGGAGACTTATACGTTTATGCAAATTAATCAAATAATGTTGCTACAAACACACACACATATATAAATAAATAAATAAATATATATATATATATATATATATATATATATATATATATATATATATGCACACAAACACACACGTGTGTGTGTGTGTGTGAATGTGAGTAAGTGTTAAACTCGAAATTTGAAACTAAATCAAAGCTCAGTTCACCTGTCTTTGAAATGTTGACTAAGTTGTCATTCCAGTAAATTTAAATAATTAAGTAGTGTTTTTTTATTTTTTCACTTTCTTTGAAATTATTCATCACCGCACACTACTCTGTTTTATTTCAGAACACTATTTTAGTTTTTTAGCCACGAGAATTGTAGAGCAAAAAAAATAAGTTTCCGACCTTCCAATATCTAGACTGTTTCTGCATTTTGTTGGGACGAATTCACTATACATACATCGCTCCTGGCTTTAATTTAATCCCACAATGCATATTGTTAATAAATATTGAGCTCAGTGAAATAATTATAGTCTTATGTCCATTTTTCCACACTTGCAAGGACTGGATGAAGCTCGGAGTTTATCTCCGTTTCAGAGGCGTATATCGAATGAGAGGATAAGACAGAACTGAGACTACATGGACGGGATGCCAATCTGTCATATGGCGAAATCCCAGCTGACATTCTCATAGCCGTGGGCTTGTGAGTATCCCCACTCACTTGTACTTTATTGGAACTTATAATAAGACAATTTCCTCTGACGATTAAGTTGGTAATCCTTTTCAGTTCAAAGTCATAAAGCGCGCCTCGTTCTGGTAATCGAAGGTCCTTATGATCATGAGTACAACATCCTTACCATTCAACCACGCGCCATTACTAATAAGTTTCACATAATACCCTCTTGTGCTCAATATAACAAAGACAAAATTGAAAAGTGTTGTTGTTTAGCTCCCGATCGGACCTATTTCAGCGAACCTATGATCGAAAACATTTCAACTGTCCCATCTCTTTTGATTACCACATCCAATGTGCCCTTCTTCACGTCACTGCTGGCACAATAGACGTATGGTCGAAGTCATTCATGTTATAAACATGCCTTTCTCTTGGTTTGTCCTAGTTTTATCCAGTAAGCCTATGGCGAAAAACATCCCAGTCGTAACCATCCTATCTTTTTCTGAGGACCACATTATCCAATACGCCCTGTGATAAGCCAGTCATAGTTCAGTAGACATTCCATCTGTGACCAATACGTCTTTTTTTCGTGAACCACTTTATTCAATATACTCCTTTTATATGCTTGTCAAAATTATGACATCACCTCAGAACACTTAAAACGGACTTTCAAATAACCTTGGTTGGTATAGACCTGTATCTGTAAGCGCCAAGTAACAAGTTCTCTTTCTTATTCTGTTTAATATGTGCCATTGGTGAAGGCGTGTGGCTGAGTGGTTAGAGAATTGGATTCACAATCGTGAGGTTGTGAGTTCGATTCCTGGACCGGGCGATGCGTTATGTCCTTGAGCAAGACACTTTATTTCACGTTGCTTCTTCTACCTGGAGTTGCGACCGATAGATAGCACT
>OZ024740.1:70483542-70508542 GCA_964016885.1 Eledone cirrhosa
CACACACACACACACACACACACCTATATGCACACGCACGAGCCATCACCAGCCAGAATACTAAACGTTTGCTACACATAGTTGCTCTCCTTCAAAGTCAAATTTCCGCTACCAGACCTTTCTAATTGATTCATATTACGTTCTCTATGAGGCACACATACACCTGCTTTTTCTGTTTCTCTCTTCCTGTCATCATGATTACTAACCGAGCAAACTTCATCGCTTTTTACCCAATCTCTGCTTTTAAAATATAGTTACGGATGATACTGCACATCCGCTGTTAATGCTTCATTTTAACTTCGTTCTAACTAGTTTTCTTTTTAAGACAACAACAGTAAACAACACACACAATTAATCAGGTCTACCATTTATAAGGAAATAGGTACCAACAATATATATATACACACACACACACACACACACACGCACACACACACACACACACACACACACACACACACACACACACACACACACACATATATATATATATATATATATATATATTTTTATTTCGTTTCTGAATTTGTTTAGCAAGTTTCTTTATCTGAAAACGTGTGTTGAAACCGATATTGTTATACTTTGGGAGGGTCATGTTGCCAATAAGAAACACATGCACCAGTTGCTTTCACTTCAATTTATTATAAATTGAATTTATAAATTCAGGAATTTATAAATTTCCAGTTGGTTGGTTCCACAACCAGACGATTGATCATATATTGTCAAAGTTCTTTCATCACACATTCTGTGACCTCTTCAGTGACTGGGGATTATTTTCTTTGTTTTTGTGCCTCACCTTTGTTCTGTCCTACGCGATCTTGTTTTTGTGTGTGTTGTGTGCTTAGTTTGCGCATGTGTTACATCCGGGTGTCTGTGTGTGTTTATATTTGTTTATTTATTTGTTTATTTACATGTTACTGGTTGGTTGTTTGTTCTATGTGTGTGTGTGTGTTTTCATTTTGTCCTTAATTGTAAGTTGTGATGTTGCTATTCCATTCATGTTTTCTATTTAATTTTGGTTGGAGTTCATTTATGTTTATTGCCTCATAAATGAACTCCAACCAAAATTAAATAGAAAATATGAGTGGAATAGCAACATCACAACTTACAATTAAGGACAAAATGAAAACACACACACACACATAGAACAAACAACCAACCAGTAACATGTAAATAAACAAATAAATAAACAAATATAAACACACACAGACACCCGGATGTAACACATGCGCAAACTAAGCACAAAACACACACAAAAACAAGATGGCGTAGGACAGAACAAAGGAGAGGCACAAAAACAAAGAAAAGAAACCCCAGTCACTGAAGAGGTCACAGAATGTGTGAGGAAAGAACTTTGACAATATATGAACAATCGTCTGGTTGTGGAACCAACCAACCAACCGTAAATTTATAAATTTAATTTATAATAAGTTGAAGTGAAAGCAACTGGTGCGTGTGTTTCCTATTGGCAACATGACCCTCCCAAAGCATAACAATATATATATATATATATATATATATATATATATATATATATATATATATATATATATATATATATATATATATTTATTAAAATAACAGATTAAAGTTTAAGCAAAGAATCGCTGCTTTCACCCTTAACGGGATCTTCTGAAACTAACAAAGTCAATCTGTAAACGCAGAAGTGGATATTTCAAAAAACGCTGCAACCGGAGGAAAACAGGAAGACGATACTTTGGTCCGTGGAAACGTCCGCTGGCAAAGAACGGGAAAAACGAATATAATACGTCATTAATAGGAGCGTTGAAAACCAATTACGCGCAAAGACAGAACCACGTTTATGGTATAAGAGAGGTCGTAGACTAATATTCTCTCAAATGTGGTTCATAGAGACGTTCTCTGGCAATGAACGAAAAAAACCAGGATAATACGTCATATGTGGAGCGTGGAGAACAATAGCACGCAAAGACAAAACCACGTAAATGGTATAGCAGAAGTCGTAGACTAAAATTCTAACTAGGAGACCGAATGAATCTCCGATACAGAGTTAAGAACAAAGTAAATAAATACAATACAGAAGTAATAGAAATAAATAAATACATACACGCAATGCAGAAACAACATCTGAATATTTCTACAGAGAACATACCCGTACCAAGCAGGAAAACATACCTAAAACTCCTGATACAGAAAACAGACGCGTTCATTAAAAGGTTGCGTTGGCGTGCCTTTTATTTCGATAATCCGCGAAAAGCAGACAACAAACAGGATAAATTTGGATTTAAAACCTATAATAACCCCCCGTGTAACCCAGCATTGCTACTCTTCGAAAATGATGTCTTGGAACTCATTCGGAGTATCAAATTTCGGAATAGGAGCAATTCCTTCCAGCAAGACCTGAAGAATAGAATTTTTTCTATTAAGGATTCTAATGCCGTGCACGTCCATTCCGACAAAACTGGCAACCTATATCAAGTGGAGCGCAGTACTTACCATCAACTACTACATAATGCTGTAACTAAGGATTACCGTAAAACTAATCGGTGCGTCATCAATGAAATCAACGATGCTGGGTTTAAAATCACATCTGATCTCAACATCCTGGACCGGACCGAACCTCTGGACCCTATTTCTCCCCACTTTACCCTGAAGGATCACAAATCCAATTTTCCGAACAACCCCTCTATTCGGCTTATTAACCCTACGAAGACCGATTTAGGTAGACTTAGTAAAACGATTCTCGATGGAATTATACCTGAAATTAGAAGTTTGGCCCCTCTTGCACTGTGGAACAATTCTTTCGCGGTGATTGATTGGTTCAACGGCATATGTAACAAGGAACATTGCCGTTTCATCCAATTCGACATCAACAATTACTACTCCTCCATCACTTTACCACTTCTCCTTAGAGCTATCAATTTCGCTAAAACACTCACAGTGGTTAAGGATTTCGAAGTTGATGTCATCCTCAATGCCCGTAAGTCGGTGATTAATTTCGACGACTCTATTTGGATTAAAAAATCCAATAGTACCCCATTCGACGTGAGTATGGGCGCCAGTGATTCCGCGGAGGTTACTGATCTTATCGGCCTATTCCTTCGTTTCTCTATCAAGGACGAATTCCCCAACGCGGGCGGTGGTTTGTACCGTGACGATGGTCTTTTGACCATGGTTAAGAGCGGACCTCGTGCTTGCGACAGGTTCAGAAAAGAACTCACAGCCTTCTTTAAAGGCTTCAACATCTCTATACAGGTTGAGGCCAATCTCTCGGTCGTTAATTACCTCGACGTTACCCTCAATTTATTGAATGGGTTGTAGTACCCGTATAGAAAGCCGAATGATACGCTTAATTACATAAGTAAGCATTCCAACCATCCTGCCAGCATAACCAAGAACCTGGTAAGAAACGTTTCGTTGAGGCTTTCCCGTCTTTCCACCAACGAGCGTATTTTCAACGACCATTCCACTTATTACAATGAAGCTCTTGCTCGAAGTGGATTTGTCGATAAGGTAGCATATACAGAGTACGAAAATAGACCTAGAAGAAATAGATCCCGTCGCATTTGTTGGTATAACCCACCATATAATATGGAGGTGGCCACACCATTAGCTAAGATCTTTCTTTCCCTTATTACGAAGCATTTTCCCCCTACACATAAATATAGTAAAAATTTTAATAGAAATACTATTAAAATTTCTTACTCTACGACTCCTAACCTTGCACATAACATCACAGCTTCAAATTTAGCTAAACTACCTAGCCGTAGGAACACGTGCAACCCTGTAGCTAGTACTAACTGTAATTGTAGGAATCGGGTTGATTGCCCCCTATCCGGGAAATGCCTCTCTAGTAACATTGTCTACAAATGTAAGGTTGTAACACCCACGTCCCGTAGGGCCTACATAGGATTAACCGCCAATAGATTCAAGCAGCGTCTTTACATGCATACCCATTCTTTTCGTTACCCTCTAAGAAGGAATATGACGTCACTTTCAGCTTATATCTGGAGTCTAAAAGACAACCACACCCAATATAAGTTACACTGGGAGATCCTAGCTAGGGCTAGATCGTATAACGGAAATAAAAGACCATGTGACCTCTGCGCCGCTGAGGCCCTGGAAATACTCTACGCCACAGACCACATCTTAAACAAAAAATCTGAGGCAATTTCGGTTTGTAAACATAAATTGCACAAAACTTTCTTGTATTACAGCCCCACGTTATACCCTAACGGATAATACGATCTATACGTGGATAGTTTACGTCTTGATGTGGGAGCTAAGAATATGTTTTGTTTATACCATTACTTATTTGCATAGGTAAGTATATATTACCCGTATGTTTTGTGAAGGTACGTATACCTTCTCGTACGTATATTTGATTGTTTATGTTATGGCGTATAATTTTATATATTCTGGTACATATGGTTCGGCTATGTGTATACGGGAGTTTTGCGTCTGTGTGAGTTTGCTGGTTCGTACGTATGTGGGTGTGTGTATATGTGTACTTCATGTTTTGGTTGACTTACGTCTCCGAACATTCGTGTATTTACATGTAGGTATGTGTGTGCGCTTGTTATATACGTATTTATTTTTTTATATACGTTTATATAATTATTTATTTATTTGTATACACGCATACACACACACATATTTATATGTGCGTGGTTTTGTATACCTATGGTAAGTGTTTTGCGTATGCTTGTGTATGTACGTATTTGTTTGCGTGTATGTATTTATTTATTTCTATTACTTCTGTATTGTATTTATTTACTTTGTTCCTAACTCTGTATCGGAGATTCATTCAGTCTCCTAGTTAGAATTTTAGTCTACGACTTCTGCTATACCATTTACGTGGTTTTGTCTTTGCGTGCTATTGTTCTCCACGCTCCACATATGACGTATTATCTTGGGTTTTTTCGTTCATTGCTAGAGAACGTCTCTATGAACCACCTTTGAGAGAACATTAGTCTACGACCTCTCTTATACCATAAACGTGGTTCTGTCTTTGCGCGTAATTGGTTTTCAACGCTCCTATTAATGACGTATTATATTCGTTTTTTCCCGTTCTTTGCCAGCGAACGTTTCCACGAACCGAAGTATCGTCTTCCTGTTTTCCTCCGGTTGCAACGTTTTTTGAAATATCCACTTCTGCGTTTACAGACTGACTTTGTTAGTTTCAGAAGATCCCGTTAAGGGTGAAAGCAGCGATTCTTTGCTTAAACTTTAATCTGTTATTTTAATAAATATTTGCTCTACGGTTCTTATATATTTGATATATATTCATCCTTATCGAGCCCTCTTTGGATTTTAGTCTTCAAATTTATTATTATTATTATTATTATATATATATATATATTTATATACAGTATATATAAATATAAGTATGTATACGTACATACATATATGTATACAGACGTACAGTAGTATGTATATACATACATACATGCACACATATATATATATGTACGTATGGGCTTACCGAACATTTTTTATAATGTTTGGTTTGTTTGTAAACAAACAGCCCGAATTAAGCCGTACAGTGTTCGGCAACCATCGTTGCCCTTTTGTTCAACACTGACAAAGGAACGATGAACTAGTTTCTATCTTATTAGCTGTCATCAGCACCGTATACCTTCCTGTCAATCGATTGAACGTTTGAAAGTATATACTTTCCTTATGCATATTTATCGTTTTCGGTACGCCCGGCCGACTAACTCACTCGATATGCAAATTAAGCTGCTCAGCCGTTAATATGCATAAGGAAAGTATATACTTTCAAACGTTCAATCGATTGACAGGAAGGTATACGGTGCTGATGACAACTAATAAGCTAGAAACTAGTTCATCGTTCCTTTGTCAGTGTTGAACAAAAATGCAACGATGGTTGCCGAACACTGTACGGCTTAATTCGGGCTGTTTGTTTACAAACAAACCAAACATTATAATAAATGTTCGGTAAGCCCATACGTACATATATATATATGTGTGCATGTATGTATATACATACTACTGTACGTCTGTATACATACATATATCTATGTACGCATGCATACTTATATTTAAGTATCAGCCGTACTAAGAATGAGAAATTAAATTTCATTTTGTTCTATTTATATATACATATACATAGTTATGTAATAAACAACATAATTATTTCATTTATTTCATTCATACATATATACACACACGCACACACACACACATATATATATATATATATATATATATATATATATATATATATATATATATATACATACATATACACATATATATATATATATATATATATATATATATATATATATATATATATATATATATACATACATATACACACACACGTATTTATATATATATATATATATATATATATATATATATATATATATATATATATATATATACATATACATACAGACATATATATGCGGTGGCGTTTGTGTTTATTAATAGTGACGATTTCCTTTGAAGTAAACGTTCCCTAATAATAATTGCTTCTTTCTTTGGCACATGGCCAGTAATTTGAAGGTAATGGGGAAAGTCGATTGAATTGACCTCAGTGCATTACTGGTACTTTATTTTATAGACCCCTTAAGGAGGAAAGACAAAGCTAACCTCAGAAGGATTTAAACTCTGAACGTAAAGGGCCGTAACTATATACGCTGATTAATAATAATTGTTTCTACTTTTGGCACAAGGCCAGCAATCACCCCCAGTATATTACTGGTGCTTTATTACGCTCATTAATAATAGTAAATATTATTTTGACTTAACAAAGAATATTTGAATTTTTAATTCAGTGCATGTTTATTATAACAAAATGGAAATGATCCGATCGTCAGGTTGCATCAAGGAAACTATATTTCCATTGGTAATTTTTTGCTAATACTATAAGCCTTCGTAAATACTGGCAGAAGCGGCATCGAATGGGGGAGGGATGTGAATTCAGAACGTACAGAGCGAGATACCGTAAAGCATCCCGTCCAACGTTTCAACAATGCCACTAATCCACCGTTTCTAGACTGATACTTTATATATCAACTCTAAAAAGATGAAAGGCAACGTTGACCTTGGTAGTATTTGAATAAGTGAGCAGAAAGTCTACGGATTTGCCGCTCATAAAACAAACACATACACACGCGTCTATATTATATATATATATATATATATATATATATATATATATATATATATATATATATATATATATATATATAAATATTTCGTATCTCCAAGGAAATACGGTTTTAGGAAGCTGTAGCTATGCAAACACCGGGGGGCTAACGCCCTCTGGTGATGTCCAGCAGAAGCAAGGGGGACAATGGTCTATGCATTTCAGGCTTAACTGGCCTTCGTCAGGACGGTCCCTCCCACCGCTTGCGACTGCTGGACTAGAAGACAGCTGAGAATATATACTTTTCTCGTCTGTGTAAATGAGGTGATTAATCTCATTTGCATATGAATACGTACATACATATATGTATACAGACGTACAGTAGTATGTATATATATATACATACATGCACACATATATATATGTACGTATGGGTTTACCGAACCTTTATTATAATGTTCGGTTTGTTTGTAAACAAACACCTCGATTAAGCCGTACAGCCTTCGGCAACCATCGTTGCCCTTTTGTTCAACACTGACAAAGGAACGATGAACTAGTTTACAAACAAACCGAACATTATAATAAATATTCGGTAAACCCATACGTACATATGTACATGTGTGCATGTATGTATATATATACATACTACTGTACGTCTGTATACATATATGTATGTACGTATACATACTTATATTTAAGTATCAGCCGTACTAAGAGTGAGAAATGAAATTCTTTTCCATTTATTGTTTTCGGTACGCCCGGCCGACTAACTCACTCGAAATGCAAATTAGGCTGTTCAGCCGTTAATATGCATAAGGAAAGTATATACTTTCAAACGTTCAATGATCTGACAGGAAGGTATACTGTGCTGACGATAGCTAATAAGCTTGAAACTAGTTCATCGTTCCTTTGTCAGTGTTGAACAAAACGGCAACGATGGTTGCCGAACACTGTACGGTTTAATTCGGGCTGTTTGTTTACAACCAAACCGAACATTATAATAAATGTTCGGTAAACCCATACGTACATATATATGTGTGTGCATGTATGTATATATATCTACATACAACTGTACGTCTGTATACATATATGTACGTACGTATACATACTTATCAGCCGTACTAAGAGTGAGAAATGAAATTTCATTTCATTCTTTTCTCTCTCTATATATATATATATACACACACACACACATACATACATATATATATATATATATATATATATACATATATATATATATATGTATGTATGTGTGAGTATATATATATACATATATATATATATATACATATATATATATATATATATATATATATATATGTTATGTATGTGTATATATATATATATATATATATATATATATATATATATATATATATATATATATACATATATATATGTATGTATGTTATGTATGTTATGTATGCATATATATATATATATATATATATATATATATATATATATATATATATAAACCCTTAAGAAACCTAATTTGCTACATTCTATGTTAATACGCTCTGGAATTAAGCTTGAACTCGTTTTTTCCGATAAACCAGTTATATAAATTCGTTCGAGACGAAGTTGTTTGCAGCTGTCGTGGAGGGCTGATAACATAATCAGAATAAGTACACACACCTAATATTTCACCCTACAATTCAGCAATTAATATATTCTCTATAACAACGTAGGTATTTTACTTGGCTTTCATGCCAATCAGAAGGCCGTAACTACAGATTAGTACCCCTCCTCTCATTTAACTGTGTTCCATACAACTTTGTAAGGTAATGTCTATTTCGTAAAATAAGATTTTGCAAGTACGTTTTTACATTTCATAGTTGTAGAAATAACACTTTCTTGTAGAAAATATATATGCATTATTCTAATTGTTATCAATCATTATTAGCATGATACTGAAAGGTATGGTGAAAAAGGATTCATAGTTTTTGTTAGTCTATTTACAAACACAAATAGAAAGCATTAGGGAACGGAATTATACAATAATGAACATTTTAAATAATAGTTGTTGCTTTTGTTTTAATTTCATCAACCTAATTGCAATCCGCATCATGGAAAACGTATCTCTGTAAAACATAATTAAAAAAATTATGCATTATTAAAGTTATGAGTAATCAAAGCTGGTGGGATACTAAACTGGTATTATATTCTACAAGTTTAGTATCATAAATATTTATCTGAAAATCTGTACCTCAGCCCTAATATACAAAAGTCTTATATATGTTCTTATACGTAGGCCTGATCGTAACGTCAGTTTGATTCCAGGCGGCGTGTTGTGCCTTGGGCAAAACACTTTATTTCACGTTTCTCCAGTACACACAATTGGCAAAATGAGTTGTGCCTCTAGTTCGAAGGACCAGCCTTGTCATATTCTGCGTCTGTGAAATGCTTAACCACTTACACGTTATTTCACAAGCAGGTTGATCTGTTGATCTCATAGACTGAAACACTCGTTGTCGCAACCGATCATTGCCAGTTTCATATGTAGGCTAGACTTGACTGGAGGAGAGTTGAGCCAGTTGTCAGGCGGTCTACTCCCTTTAAGTTCAAGTTCTTTATTCTGTTCTCATATATACTATATGCACATGTATACTTCTGTAACCCATTCAAAAATCTAAAATATTTCATGGAGAATTTGTTATGTGATCTACATTTCAGATCAAGCCTCAGTCTATTATCAGCTTGCTAGTAGTGGTAGTAGTGGTGGGGGAACGTTATATTTTACTAACTTTCCACGAGCCTGTTTCTTCTTTTTCTTTGCACCTAAACTATTTTAAGTAAGCATACATAAATAACAATCTCTTCACAAGACACCCAACGTATTTCACCGGACTCTTTAACCTTCTACCCCAACGAGGATAAAACTTACTTTTTAAACCACGATTATTTGATTACATTTATCAACGATGTTAAATGCTGCCGGCAGAGGAATCTGTACATTCGCCATACTACTAAATAACATGTATTTTACGGCGGTGTCAACGATAAGCATTTAGCTGTTCGATCACGTGAAGTCCTGACTCGTTAATCAACGTGTTAGTGGTTGAGTATTCCACAGACTCGTGTAGTCTTAGCGTAATTCCCAAGCCAAATTAGCGTAACACACTACATGAAAAGGCTGAATCATTAAATTACTGGTACAGTCTATCCGACGGGCTTCTATACTGTTTACGTTTGACTGAACGTGCAAGTGGTTGAGTACCTCACAAATACGTGTACCGTTAACGCAATTCTCAGGGATATTCAGCTTGGTACTGTGAGTGATAAGACTGGTCCTTTGAATTACAGGTACAATTTATTTTATTATCAGGTGAATGGCCTGGAACAACGAGAAATATAATGTCTTGCTCACGGACAAAATCCGCCGCCGAGAATCGACATTACGATCATAAGTGGAACCCACTTACCTCTAAGCCACGTGATTTCCCAGAGACAAATAACATGCAAACATAAATATATACTATTTCATTTTATTATAAAATTTCAATTCTTTTAATAAATTCACTCAATTCCTTTCAGAAAATATTCTAAAAATTTCTTGAAAATTCTCATAAAATTCCTCTCTACCCCATTTCAACAGGAATTCCCATAATTAAACTCTTCATATTACCTAGTTCATGGAACGAGAATAAAAATAAAATCGAAGTTAGACAAAATACATGAACATATACGAACATACATATACACGCACAAATACATACATACCAACAGACAGATACATACTTACGTACACACGTACGTGCACGCAAATACATACATACACTCAAATACGCACGGACATATAATACACACCATGTTCAACCTATACACACAAATACAATCATACATACATACACACACACGTGTGTGTGTGTGTGTGTGTGTGTGTGTGTGTGTACACGCAAATACATCACTCAGACGTACACACATACGAACACACAAATGCATATATGCATACGTAACTGCAAATATTTCACACACACGTAAAGGTAATGGCATACATACATAGGTACACGCAAATACACACATACGTACATTCTTCACACATACATACACACAAATATATGCGCACACTAAACATAAACATACCATACATACATATTTAACACACACACACACACACACACACACACACACACATATATAATATATACATACAGACAGACAGACAGACTGACAGACACACACACACAAACATGCAAAGAAAAAATAACAAAGAGACCACAACGAAGATGGCCGAAAGACAGTTCTGATTACAGCCAGAGACTTTAAAATCCCTGGAAGCCGTTTTAGCTTATCATATTGCATGATATTTGGGATAAAGTCTGCAAGAATTGTTCCCCACACAACAGATTAAATGAAATTTGAACGCTGTCAGACCACATTGAAAACTACCCTTCAGTTTGATTGGAGGAGGGTTTTGTGTTTTTATTTTATTTTACTTTATTTTATACTATTTTTTTTTCACTTATTTAATTTGTTTTTAATAAAATGTATTTTCTAGTGCTTAGGTTACACATTTGAATCACCGTTCATTAATCTTTCAAATGCAATAGAAATTTCTTTTTTATTTCTTTTTACTATAGATGGCGTTTTTGTTGTTGTTGTTGTTGTAATTGTTGTTGTTGTTGTTGTTGTTCATTTACAATATTTTCATGGTTACTATTGCCGTTATCATCGTGGTGATACTAATATTGGTAGTAGTGGTCGTTGTAGGTATCTATAGTGCTATGTCATGGCTCCAATGAGGTGGAGTTATGATCTAAAGACATTCCAGCCGTGACCACCGGGACTAGATTCAATTATATCTGAAAAACCACAAAAGAAATGCTTATTGCTACTTTTTCAGATTCATTGAATTTAGGTTCTAGATTCATAATCAGCGGTAAGTGAGAAATGGGCAGTCCTTGTCGGACACAGGTGAACATTCTGCAATGCCTGTTATTTAAGGTGGGGGTGTTAAAAGTGACAATGCAAAATCAAACCCCATCACACACAGAGTGCTGCGAATTCTTGAAACGGCACCCCTCCAGGCATTTGAGTACCATATCGTATGGCGCAGAACAACGTCTACTGAAATACAAGGGTAAATGTGTACATGACATGTAATCTCAACAGTAGTAATAATTGTTTTTACTTTTGGCACAAGGCCAGCAATTATCCCGGTGTATTACTGGTGTTTTATTTTATCGACCCCGTAAGGATGCAAGGCAAAGTTAACCTCGGCGGGATTTGAACTCAGACCATAAAGGGCCATAACTCTTTGCTGCAAAGCATGGCGTCAAACCCTCTACCGATACTGCCAATCCACCGCCCAATAGTAATAATATCTTGAAAGTAGATGAAGAACTCCTGAATAGGTACTCTGAGTATGCATATATTCCGTATGAGAGAACAGTAGCTGGGTTAACCTACTTAAACAAAAACTTGGACTCTTCATACTATATTCCACAGGCTAGAGGGTATAAACAACAAATAGCCATTCCTGGATCTATGATAGTTACATTACATCATACATAGCGGAATAAGCATTTGCTATTCATTAGAACAGGAGATATCTACTAAATATCTAATCAATAAAAGAAATAAGGATGTCTCCAAATCACCACGTTCGTTAAAAATATCAATAAAGCCATAGCCTTTTGGAAAATTTCATCCATCATCTGCCGCAGTAGCTTCCTAATATTTCCGCTAGATACTAACTCCTAATGAAGCACAATAGTTGCAGAAACTACTTACAATGCTATTTACATGAAGGAATTCCCCGGCTCCATACCAAAGGCACAAAGAACAAAAATGTAACCACACTTATAAAAATAAAGAATACTGGTGGAACATTTCAATAAAAATCTCAATCCAGTGCATGCACAACAGAACTGGGAACAAAAGTCATACTCCGTTGTGAATGTAGCGTTTAAAATTATGAAAAAATAGAACATCTATAATGAACTAATGTGAAACTTGCAGCACTTGTATTAATATTTATTTGCACCTATTATCAGGAGTGGACTGTCTATTTAATTACATGTCTGAATGAAGGCCTGGAAATACTAAGATATTTCAAGAAATACTAAAACAAGCAGAATTGCATTATTAACATCCAATCGATTAGTGGCACGGTAAAGATTTATAAAATATTCCAGCGATTGTCCATTTCAGTTTTTTTTTTTTTTGCATGAACACATGCACACTGTCATGTATGTGCTTATAGTATACACATATATAGCATCCGTACATGCTTATAGCATACGCACATATGTATTACACGGCCGTGTACTAAAGAGCCACATACACCTATTGCATGACTGCACAATTACCCACATATACGCCTACATATCGTAGGACCTCTTTGGTCATAAATGACCATGAGTTTACATCAAGCAGATTGCCTTCCGAGGCACAAGCCTGGGCAAGCTGGTTTTGTGGAAATCCTGCAGTCAGCCTTACATACCAGCATCTCCTCTCACTCCACGGATGTTATCCAAGGGACAGGCAAAGGCGATGCAGCTTAACACCAGTAACGTAACAACTCATTTTTTCCCAGCTGACTGAATTGGAGCAACCTAAAATAAAGTGTCTTCCTCAATGACACAACGCACCTCACGGTTGAGTCCGACAGTCGAAACACTAAGCCACGTACATTCACATATTTGTAAATCCCTAGAATTTTCTGTAATCAAACTGGCTTGAATTCTAGAAAGAATTTACATACGAGGGTGCTTCAAAATGTTCGTAGAAAAAGAATAGTTGGAAAAAATGGTTTAAGTTATGATGTTTATTTTTCAACATATGCTAACTCTAGCTCAATACACTTCTGCAAGCGTTGAGTTCATCTGTGTAAAAGTGAGGGCCATGCGATTTAAACCATGTCAAAGCAGTTTTTTTTTTTTTACATCTGTGGATCATCTTCAGCCTCATCTCTTCCACTTCTGAAACGACTTATCCATTTGTAGTTTGTTGATTTTCTTGAGGCATTGTCCCCATAAACTTGCTCCAGAGTGTCAATGATTTGGCTGCTCTTCCACCTTAGCTTCACCATGATTGATGTTTTGATGGAGACCATGTTGCTCGAGCGGGTGCTGACTTCTGACTGGCGTCGCCGCGTTGCAACATGCATTTAAGGGTTCATGTTAGAACATGTTAGGACAGGTTAGTACAAGAACATATAGGTGCATTGAGATCAAAATCTCTGCATATGATTTTTAGGTATGAATTTTTTCCATAAACGTTTTGAAGCCCCCTCGTATATCTGAAATAAACTCATACATTCATACATGCATAGAGTAATCATACATACACACACAAGAGTCCTAAATAGGCGTACTCACTTATAATATGACTGCTAGTACCTACGCCTACATATATATATGCGTACATAAATTCATTCACTTATTCACAAATCCCTTGGACTGTTTTGACCAAAAAAGCCTTGTTGCTGTGTTAGTGACCGATTTGAATTCTGCGAAGAATTTCAAAGGCAAGCATACATTCATTCACGCAGGCACATATATATACATATATGTGCATGTACGTACATACGTACATACATACATACATGGTGGCTACCAACTGGTTTTCGAGTACGGCCACTACTGTATATCCATGTAGGAGAACCCCTACCGATGCGCTGACGAGTGTGACTTTTTAGTCCAGCCAGCGACTTGAAAACTCTGGTACAAACACTACACTTGTGACAATTATTGACACATAGTGCTGGGCCCATGGTACCATGTGACGATAAGTGCAGAGAAATCTCCAGATATAAAGCAATGCCTGTGCCGTGAAGCTTTTATAGTGAGCAAAGGCACTGCACAAAGCCAGTCCCACTCTCTTAACCAAGATGATATTTACCAAAAAGAAGAACAAGTCAACATCATTGGATACCATCAGGGTTGCAGGTGTTATATCAGAGTTTTCCTTCTCCTGGAATTCTGCCTTGACAAAGGCTAAGGGGTCATCTCTCCCGGTGATTTTGGATGGCCATTGACTCTTAAGAGCTTCTTTGCCCTTTGACAGGTTTTGTTTTTAGTCCTGCGGGATGTCCAAAGTCACCCTCCTCACCAAGAAACCTTGGTGGGGTTGCCAGTTTAGTCACCAACGACCCGACCATGAGACAGGTTGTACTGGGATTCATGTTACCAGTAGCACCAACATACATACATACATATAATGTTAGGTTTCGTTATTCATATGACAATGTAATTTGGATTAATCTGAACTGATCTTTGTGATAGCTGATACTTTTAGAATTATCCTTAGTAAGTCCAATCTTTAATGTTAAATCTTGTGTGTTTCTCTGAGACAGAAAGTGTGTGAATGTGCATATGTGTGCGCGCGCGTCTGTAAGTGTGTGCAAGTACGTTTGCATGTATATGTGTGTGTGTGTGTGTTGTGTTTGTGGACACGAGGGCACACGTGTGTGTGTATGTGTATTTGTGTGTGTTTTGATATTTTTAAGCAGATAAACCTATTTAAATATATTGTACTAGAAATAAACCTTATTCACATGTAATTGTGTCCACAGATTCTATTTCGAATGCTGATAGAGTGAAGGTTTATGTCGTTGGATTAACATAATAGTTAGTCTATAGTACTAAAATAACTTTTACCCGCTAATCTGTATGTACTCTGTGCTCTGTACTCTGTGCTCTGTACTCTGTTACCTTAAGCCCGTTACGGTAGATATTGAATAATGACATTTGTATATTTTTACTAGTTTGGTTCATGAGGCTACGTTTCTGTTGGGGCACCGCCTTGATATTTCTTCTTCTTCCTCTTCTTCTTCTTCTTCTTTTTCTTCTCCCATTTATTCCTGAGAGGGTCTTGATGGTAGAGTGTTCAAACACTCCTTCCAGCGAGTACTGTCAGAAGCACCCGTCTCGAAATGATCCGGCTGGATCCCTAATCGAGAATAGCCAAGCTGATGGATGTTATCCAACCATCTTGCTCGAGGTCTATTCCTGTGACTCATGCCAATTGGCTTTTTCTGTAAAATTTGTCCAGCGATTCTTTCCTGAGACAATCTAACCACATTCCCATAATATTGAAGCTATGATCTCTCAATTCGGAGAAGTAGCGGGTCTATTTGTAGTGACTCTCTGATCTCCAAGCTACGCACTCTTTCGGGTAACGTTACTCCAAAGACTCATCGGAGGAACCCCATTTCGGCCGCATGTATTCGCGATTGTATTCTTTCGGTCATTATTTAATCATTAATCAAAAAGTGTAAGTAAAGTTCATTGGCCTACTCGAGAAATTAACATGTTAGTGGCTGAGTATTTCATAGGCATGTGTACCCGTAACATAATTTTAAAGAAGATTAGGCGTGACTATGTGATGAGTCTAGTTGTTAGAATTATAGATATAGCCTATCCGACTGATTCCCAATATCTTCTGTCTATCTAATTTCACTTGGATTAACGCATGGCTATGCTACAAGACGTAGTATAGAACAGAACCAGAAAACTCATGACTGTAAAGCGAATTTCTAACATATCGAAAAAAGATACTAATAATCTTTAGCCTGTATGATTAGGATACTTAAAAGTGAAATGAACTAAATAGCTCGAATAAACTAATGGTATGTATATGAATAATTAAGTCCAAATAAGAGTTGACCTAGGGCTAAATAACAGACAAAAAAGGACTGCATGAAAGACTTAATTATTGATAATTTCCAATCGATGAACATGCACAGTCTAATATATATTGCGCAATACAGTAGCAACTCTGTAGAGCTGAAAAATATATTTTGATATATCGCCTTTTGTCAGATAAACTTTGAATTACTTTTTTTTTTAAAGAGAGATCTAGAAAAATCGACACAGACAAATTCTACCAGGCAAATTAAAGTAGCGAAATGTGCTCGGGCAGATTTTTGCAGTTATTTATCATAAAGTCGGCCCTGAAAAAGCAGAACTATGATACACTACATTTCATAATATTTCGGGCGTAAGACCTCTTTTTCAAATGAAAGGAAATAAAGTGTGATATGTATACGTATATATATATAATATAAAAGAGATAACATTCAAAAAGAAAGTACACCAATGAAATAAGGGTATACCTAGAAAGGTTTATTGATACTCATTTTATAAAATCAAAGAAGAAAGCAAGCATCGCAGGTATGCTAAACAACCCGACTGCTATTTCTAGCAGGTTGGGAGACAACCATAAGGGATTCTCTCTGCGTTATCAGCGATACTCCAGTATCGCGGCCAGCGTCTCCGTGAATTCGATCGCTGGTTTACACACACACACACATACATACATTTATATATAATTATCTATATCTATATATAATATAAAAGCTTGGAATTCACATCACCCTTTTAAGAAACCTCGACCCAACACGTCTATGCAATGGCATACGCGTAACATTCAGGTGGATGATGAACCATCTCCTCGAGGCCACTATTCATGGAGGCAATCATCAAGGGGAAAATACATTAATTCCCAAGATAGCAGTTATCCCTTCCTCTACTGAGCTGCCGTTAAGCCAGTTTTGTATGACCATAGATAAAACTCAGGGTCAGAGTCTCAAGTTGTAGGACTGAATATGAGAGAATCGATTTTTACCCACAGACCGAATATATGTATGTTGTTGACAAGTGGTAACACCTAGAAATCTTCATGTACTGTGCACGAACGGTAAAACGAAGAATCTGGCATATCGTTTTTTTTTCTTTTTGTCACACACACACACACACACACACACACACACACACACACACACACACACACACACACACACACACACACACACACACACACACACACACACACACACACACAGCGGTTTTGCCTCATATTGTAAACCAGACAACGCATCCAATACAGTCGGTTTCTCTTCTACCGGTCTTTTATCATCTGCTTACCCGAGTGAAGCTGGATACCTCAGCTAGTATATATATATTCGTTTCCGCCTTGCCCGTCTCCTCAATCTTTCTATTTCTTCTTTAATTTCTCATTCTGTCTTTTGATGAAGGACTAGCGTCCGAAACGTTAAGACTATTTTCTTACTATATCAAGCGTAAAACTAATGATGTATTTCTTCATTGTGCCATTTGCTTTGATATTTTTGTTTGCCTTTTGAATATATACATACATACATACATGTGTAACGTTTCGGTCATTAGTCCTTCATCAGGAAATAGAATAAGAAATAAAACAAGAAAAAGAAGGATAATAGAAGAAAAAGAAGGATAGTGACTGTGTCGTTTGCTCTGTTATTTCTGTTTTCCTTTTGCGCGCGCGCACGCACATACACATATATATATGAGAGAGAGTGGGGAATGAGTCTGTATGTATGCATGTGTGTGTATAAACTGGTATGTATATATGCGTTTATATGCATACGTATGCATATATAAAATAACATAGTTACTATGGCCCTTACAAAATAGAAACACACGATAGAAAGAACGTCAAGAAGACAGAAAGAAAATCTAGAGGCTAAACTCAAGCCAAGTCAAGTATTTTAATCGCCGCCATGGTTTCCTCAATCTCACATTTTATTTTTTATGCATCTATTTTTACATCTGGGAAAAATCCTTCATTTTCAAATGGACAAATGGATTAACGGAGGATTTATAAAATGAGTCACTCGGTACATATCTGTCACACGACACACATATATAAGCTTAGTTAGCTCTGGGTTTAAGCCAGAAATATAAAACACATATATAACAAATGTGTAAATTCATTGCAATCATTGTTTATTTACCGTCCTGTTGATATGAAATATACACACATCCGGCCCGTTACAACCTATAGACTAGAGTAAGCCTCTTGCAATACAAAACTTACAACGAACACGTGCCTTTTTTCCTGAACGCTTAACTTTAAACCTGTTTGCATGGGGTGCATATTGTTGAAAATGATAGTGAAAGGGAAAATTGTGGAGAAGGAAGTGGTAGAGTTTAATTAGAACTGTAACCGTATGTCGTTATGGGGGTGTGGTGTATATATCTGTTTACACACTAACGCGCGCACGCACACGCACACATACACACATATTATTATATGTATAAATATATATATAGATATATATATATACATACATATATATATATATATATATTTCGTTGACAAATATATCAATATGCCCAGACATGCAGATATATTGCCCTTGGTATGACAGTGTGGTTTTAGCTCAATCTAGGATAACTAGTATACTACAGAGCCGTTATAGTTATAGGAGTAAACAAAGAGTGTTTAGAAATACATTGTTTTATTAGCTAACAGTGTTTCATCCATACACCATGGCAGGAATCATCAGAGCCTATAAACATGAGTATATCAGTAGTTGCATGCTCCATCGAGCTGCGTCACCAGAACAAGGTTAAAGGACAAGCAGGGGGTCCCGAGGCCAGCGCTATATGGAAAAAGACAGAATCCATGATGAACATAATGTCATAAAAATGTCTTAAAAATTAAAAAATTAAAAATTACACCAAAAATTTATCACTTAAATGGTGCAATATATGATAAAGAGGTTGGGAGAGGGTAGCAAGGGATGAGTGAGGGTATTACTCGGCATGATCAGAAACAATAAGAAAATAATAAATATATAATAAAAAAGTACAAAAATACAGAGATAAGAAAAGAGATAAATATAAAAATACAAAACAATAAAGGAACAAAAAGCCCGACCCCCCCCCCCCAATATAAGATAAAGCAAAGCATAGATGCATCAAAACACAAGCAGTGCAAAAAGAGGGTGTACAGGCAGATCAAGGGAGTTTGCCAGCATGAGTCTGTGAAAAGAATAGTTGGTTAGCAGTGGTGCAGCCTTACATTTATGATAGTCCATATGAGGGATGGTGTACTCCAATTATATCGCCTTGTAACAGGTCGATTCTCCTTATCATATCCGCACCCTACAAACCACATCGATATGTTCCAGTTCCGAACGTTAAGTGAGATAACACTATTTTTCCAAAACCTATACACAGGGGATTTATCACCATAGGCGGTCTGGGATATACACCTAAAATCTAAAATAAAAAATAAAAGAAAGTACGACGAGTTAAAGAAATGTAATGTACATATACAGCCGGCACAGATGTGAGGAAATTGAAAACACGCCAGGTCCGCAGAAACTGGCATTCCCCAAAATCTTCACGTTCGGTCGCTCAATCCAACGTGCCAGGTGAAATACACTATATGTCCAAGTTGGCGTCCAACCAATGTATCACACCGCATACAACTGTACCACAGTAAATACAAATCGTGATGGCTATCCCGTTACATATAGAGAAAAAGTGTATATAGGAAACTCCGCTTCCAGAATCACATATGGCAGAATGAGCATATATTGTTATAATAATAGGCGGGTTTATTATAGTGAATGCAAATTTCTGTAGAATATATAGATATATATAGAAGGGAGAACTCACAACCAAACCTGTCAATGACAGCTATGTTATTTATATTTCCACCACGTGGTTTTCGTTTAGATTATTGACTCCGGAGGTTGCAATCCATTCACAGTCGGGTGTGACCCCTCATGGAGAATCATCATTAAATCATCGCAGTACAAACCCCCTAACAATACCTGTGACCTTTGTCTCTCTGAATCACACGCCATAATACATTCCAAACTGAACCTGCTAAATAGGAAGTCGGGGATATTCTCTTCTTGCCCGCACATAAATCTTAGCTCCGTCTATTATTTTAGACGAATTAGCTACCGCTGTAGGACCTGCATACATCCGTCCTGTCTGGCCTACGTAAAACCACGCCGCACTGCATCCTGGTTCCTTTGTGATGATAACTGCCCTTCAGGTGCATATAGACTACTCTAATACCTCTTCTCTTCTCCCCTCTCTTACTTTTCTTCCTCTCTTCCCTGGTTCATCTTATTGAACCACAAGCCAAGAACCCTGGGGTAGAAACTACTTAAGGCTTTTCACTATACCTAGCACAGCTTGACCCTATATGTTAGTATGGTTTATAAACACACCCATTGTGCGCTAACTGATAGTACAGCACAATAGTCTGTCGAAAGCCCAGAAAACCCCGCTGCAGCTATAAAGCGGGTGAATTGGGCACCCGGGGTCTAGTTAACCTTAGCCCTAAAGTGTGTAATAGATCTAACCTAGTATAGTGAACTATGGTAGCAAATCGTGTGGGCTGGGCGCCGCTGAATCGACCTGGCTCCAGGGGGAAGGGGAGGTGGATCGCCGAGGGCTTCGAATCAAACAAAAGACTCGCCCCTAGCATCCCGTTGGATATCTAATGAATCAATCCGCCCTTTATGACGCGAATTGCCTCCCATACCTTTCATACGTACACTACGACTTCCTGTGTTTATATTCAGACTACCGTTGTGTGTTACTAGCGAGAGGCTATTCTTTGAAAGTTGGAGTTAGTTGAATATGATTTGTGATCCAGCTTTGATGAATTATAGAACCACACTCAAGGCAAAGTGCAGCACTGGATATTGAACTCCCGCCGACCCATGAGGGGTCACACCCGACTGTGAATGGATTGCAACCTTCGGAGTCAATAATCTAAACGAAAACCACGTGGTGGAAATATAAATAACATAGCTGTCATTGACAGGTTTGGTTGTGAGTTCTCCCTTCTATATATATCTATATATTCTACAGAAATTTGCACTCACTATAATAAACCCGCCTATTATTATAACAATATATGCTCATTCTGCCATATGTGATTCTGGAAGCGGAGTTTCCTATATACACTTTTTCTCTATATGTAACCGGATAGCCATCACGATTTGTATTTACTGTGGTACAATTGTATGCGGTGCGATACATTGGTTGAACGCCAACTTGGACATACAGTGAATTTCACCTGGCACGTTGGATTGAGCGACCGAACGTGAAGATTTTGGGGAATGCCAGTTTCTGCGGACCTGGCGTGTTTTCAATTTCCTCACATCTGTGCCGGCTGTATATGTAGCATACATTTCTTTAACTCGTCGTACTTTCTTTTATTTTTTATTTTAGATTTTAGGTGTATATCCCAGACCGCCTATGGTGATAAATCCCCTGGGTTAGGTTTTGGAAAAATAGTGTTATCTCACTTAACGTTCGGAACTGGAACATATCGATGTGGTTCGTAGGGTGCGGATATGATAACGAGAAACGACCTGTTACAAGGCGATATAATTGGAGTACACCATCCCTCATATAGACTATCATACATGTAAGGCTGCACCACTGCTAACCAACTATTCTTTTCACAGACTCATGCTGGCAAACTCCCTTGATCTGCCTGTACACCATCTTTTTTCACTGTTTGTGCTTCGATGCATCTATGCTTTGCTTTATCTTATATTTTTTTTGGGGGGGGGGGGGGGCTTTTTGTTCCTTTATTGTTTTGTATTTTTATATTTATCTCTTTTCTTATCTCTGTATTTTTGTACTTTTTTATTATTTTTTTTATTATTTTCTTATTGTTTCTGATCATGCTGAGTAATACCCTCACTCATCCCTTGCTACCCTCTCCCAACCTCTTTATCATATATTGCACCATTTAAGTGATAAATTTTTGGTGTAATTTTTAATTTTTTAATTTTTAAGACATTTTCATGGATTCTGTCTTTTTCCATATAGCGCTGGCCTCGGGACCCCCTGCTGGTCCTTTAACCTTGTTCTGGTGACGCAGCTCGATGGAGCATGCAACTACTGATATACTCATGTTTATAGGCTCTGATGATTCCTGCCATGGTGTATGGATGAAACACTGTTAGCTAATAAAACAATGTATTTCTAAGCACTCTTTGGTTATTCCTATAACTATATATATATATATATATATATATATATATATAATACAATAAAATATATATAGGAAAAGAGTCAGGACCCCGACGGCTGAGCTCCGGCCGTTTCGATAGCTAGATCCGAACTAAGTTCGGATCCAAAGAGTTCGAATCTAACTGTCGAAACGGCCAGAGCTCAGCCGTCGGGGTCCCTACTCTTTTCCTATTACCTATTCTACTACACAAAGTATGGAGTACTCTGGTGCGTTATGGTCCACCTGTTTCCTTACCACACTTTCTTTGTTATATATATATATATATATATATATATATATATATATATATATTACGAACCAAAGTATCGTCTTCCTGTCTTCCTTCCTTCGGTTGCAACGTTTTTTGAAATATTCACTTCTGCGTTCACAGATTGACTTTTTTAGTTTCAGAAGATCCCGTTAAGGGTGAAAGCAGCGATTCTTTGTTTAAACTTTAATCTGTTATTTTAATAAATTAATATATATATATATATATATATATATATATATATATATATACACCATATATATATATATATATATATATATAACGAGCAGAAAGACGTTTGTTTTTTTCCTTCAGGCAACATATCACAAAATCGAATTTCATCTGAGGATACCGTTCTCATAACAACAAATGCATGAATTACATCTTGATTGCATAGGAGAACTGTTGAAATAATTTTAACTTCACTGTGAAAATAAGCCTTGGGATTAAACCTCAACGCTCCCTCTACAGAACGAACTGAAGAATAACTTATCTAGTTTCACCTGGTTATTGCCGGCTCATCGGGAATGTCTAATCTGTTACACTACACACACACACAAATCGAAAGAAAGAAAGAATAAAAGAAAGAAAGAGACAGAGGGAAAGAGAGAAGGAAAAGGAGAAAGAGAGAGGGAGGGGTGAGAGTGAGGGGGGGGGGGGGGGGGGAGAGCAGTTTACAACGACTTATGAACAATGCTTTGAATAAGAGGTCTGATATTTTTAATTTGCATATGATTGCGTTTGTTGGCGGCGTATATAAACAAAAATAGTGCGACAAATAAAATATAAATAATTTTAGATACTACAATTAATAGGCATGCATTTAGCCATACTCGGGCTTTTCGTTACACAGCAAGTTAAATTTCTGTTTATCAAATGTACACATCACTTTTAGAATCACTGCTCAGTCGCGTACGTCATCGAACAAATAAAAACCAGAAAGCGTATTCAAGCGTATGCGATGGAAAGTTTTCACTTAGAAGAACGGGACTTTTTACCACATAGTCAGGGATGGAAGTGTGGTTACATTGAGCAAGGAGGAAAGGAGGAAGTTATCCTCGAACCGGAGAACTGGTCCGAATGTTTGCAATAAGGGGTGAACTCCACTAAAATCATCCAAGAATCTGGAACTAATACCACAAGGCATCTCACCTGACAATCTAAAAATTCTGCCAATCCACCGCTCTCAAAGTGACGAAAGATAGAGTTAACTGAGAACGCAGGGAGCTGAAAAAATGCCGAAATATACAGTTGCACTTCAAAATCACAGTCACTAAGCATTGCATATGCGTGTGTTTGTGTGTATGTGTATGTTTGTTTGTGTGCATGAATGTGTGTATGTGCGTGTATTCGCGCGTGTGTGTGTGTGCGCGTGCAGGCAAATAAGTGAAACAGTTGAATCTGTGGGAACTAGTAATGATCCGAGACTATATTATGCTTGTTTACATCTATTAATTTCAGCATATGAATAATATATATATTAGCAGTAACACTAACATAGCGTAACTGTAATGTTGTGTTATTGTAACTGCTAATTAATTCCAGCTCGTCAAGGACGCACAACAAGCAAATTAACTTCTCTGGCAGATGTTTTCTATGCAGAAAATATATAAGCTAAATCTTATTATCTCAGTACCGAGATACAAATAAAGCGATACATATCAATATGGAATGGCCTAGGCCGTGAAGAGCTTAAAAAATAAGGAATGATAAATAGGATACATATAGTCCCGGATAGATTGTGTGCGGTATTGGGTGTCTGACAAACAACGTTTTCTTTCTTTCTTACTCTTGTCTATCTTCCTATTTCATCTCTCCCTTAAACATCTCTTCTCTCTCCCATTCTATCTTCTGATGAA
>OZ024740.1:70513542-70523542 GCA_964016885.1 Eledone cirrhosa
TGTCTGTTTCTCTCTTACTGCTTCCCCGTTCTCTCTGTTTCTCTCACTTTCTTTCGCCCCCTCTGCCAGTTACACTTTCTCTTGACTGACCGCTTCCTCGCACTTCCACTCACTCACTCTCTGTTTCTCCCCTTCTCACTTCCTCCCGTTTGGCTTACAGTGGGTCTCTTCTTGCTTACATCTCACTCACGTCGGACGTCTGTACCTTTCGCTCATGTAATCCAATCAGCTTATGCTGACCAGGATAACCATGTTGCTTCTTTTTTTCCTTTCTTTGGTTTGCTTTTATCCTTCTATGTTGTTCACTTGTCCCCCTCGCTTTACGCAATTTACTGGTCCCAATAACTTTTTTTAGTTATTGCTCGCACCAACCTGAGGTATCTGATTTTTAATGCGATGAAATACCAATGATGGTTGGAAAATCACTGACGAAGGACTATTTTTATCATATGTAACCCATGTGCAAGCACGCAGTATTCTTCTTTCTTCTCATGTTTTATATATATATATATATATATATATGTATGTGTGTGTGTATGTGTATGTGTGTGTGTCAGACAGGTATTTGTGTTTCCATCTATTATATTTGACACACACGTCAATGATGAAACCCAGTCTTTAGTAGGCATTTTCTCAAGATGTCAAACATCGGGAGAAAACCCAAAACTCCTTGGTTGTGGAGACAAACTGCATAAACACACCCATCGTTTACAGTGATGGCTGCGCCTAATGTTTAATCTTTTGAAATTATATTCGTAATGAGAGCAGAATTCTTTAGTGTGAAAGAAAATTAAACAATTATTCGTTTTGGCGAGGATTTTTTATTATTATCCTCCCCACCACCACAACCACCACCACCACGACCACACATTTTTTTTTTTTCAGCGATCTTCAGGTTTTTTATAGGAACGAGCGGGGGAGGCGGAGTTCGCACAAAATATTTGCTTTGGAGTGTTTTTAGGTGAAGTTTTTGGAGAGAAGCGGGCTGAATGATGTATGTAACGAAATTGAAGGAGAGCAAAGAAACAAAACCGGAGTCTAGCTGGTCAGCTACAGTTAGCAATCTTATGTGACCAGGTGCCGTCACGCATGAGGAAAAGAGAAAGAGGCTGCACGGTTACTGTATTTGCATATTATAGTTAAAAATGAGGTGATCGTATTTGGTAAATTTTCCTCGGAAATAAGTAATATTGAACACAACCTGAAAATCACCCGTTTTCTCACACCATAGCAAATTTCACCAAAGGATAATTTCGCTACAAACATATCATAAAAATATGTACGCAGTATATCTGAAGGGTTGAAGTTTGTTTCACATGACGGATGGCATGTACCTGTAATTCAAAAGACTAAACTTATCACACCTAATGTCCCGGAGAAATAAGCTAATGGTACACGTGTATAAGAAATACTGAGCCGCTTAACGCGTTTAATATAACAAATAGGCTGTTCTATTGATGTATCGTCGAAATCAACGGTGCATATACATATATTTTATAATTTGCTACAGACAAAACATGAAGGATATTTCACCAAGGTAAAGTATAAAATGTTATGTGGATAATTATCTATTTTCCAGAATGGATTGCGATGTTAACCCATGGGGAACTGCTGGCTGAAATATGATTTTCAATTTCTAAAACAAAATACGTTTGCAAAAATCTTTTAAACGTATATTTCGAATAAAAAAGAAGAGTTGTCTCCCTTGCATCGTAGTATGTTTCAAAGGGAAATAACTATGCAATTTAAACGGCGGCTAATTGTTTTTGAAAGTTACGTTGTTACAGTTTATTCTATTGTTTCATATATAATCTGTCAAGGAATAAAATAAGCGCCTCTTTGATTTTATAGTTGGTAGAGTTAATATCTTGTTGTGCCAGTATGTTAAATAGTGGCATTTCTGCGAGGCAAGCTATTGTAAATGATGTCATATAATTATGCTTAAAACACCTTCCAATGTTATATTCTTTTACTCTTTTGCAGATTTCATTTATTAGACTTCAGCTATATATATATATATATATATATATATATATATATATATATATATATATATATATATATATATATATATATATACGGAGTGTCCTAAAAAATGTATACACACTCCAAGAGCATTCTAATAAATATGCGTGTACATCTTTTTGGACACCTTGTATATACATGTATATATATATATATACATGTATATATATCATTTTAACTCTTGATATATACGGAACCCCATCGAATATATATATAGCAGTGTGCACCAGAATTTTTCCACTCCATACTATGTCTTTGGGATTCTGACTCATAGTGATGGCCCTACGTTTCATCTCCAGTGACTATTCTGGACGAAAATGCTTCGCCTTCATTGTTGTAGTAAACGTTGGCAGAATCCAACTGTGCTCTGCGGTAAATTCTCTTATCACCCATCTCGCTCAGACTTCATGGTAGCCGAGCTTCCATGTTGATTTGATAGGCAGAACAATGACTAATTAGCAGAGAACATGCTACCTCATCGATGATAACTCACTGGTTCACCATTACCATCACTCGAACTTGTTCAATTTTCTCGTCAGAGGTTGACGGACGTCCTGCTCCTTCTTCGTGCGCCACGCTTAAACTTCTCAATCCAGTCATACACACTTCTGCGTGATAGTGCGCTGTCACCGTATTGTGTTAAAAGTCTCCGATGGATTTCAGCTCCTGACACAAATTCCTAACAGAGAAATCGGATCACTGCTCTTTGTTCGTCTTTGGTGCAAACTACAAGCGGACCATGTTTACACTATAATAGCAGCAAGAAAACTCGCGCGAGCAAACTCAAACTTCGATCATGTGACCACAAGAGTACTACGTATAAGCACGCATGATCAGAAGACCGGTGTAATAAATCAAAATATATTTTAGGGCGAAATTGCAGATAAATTTTGACTTACCATATATATATATATATATATATATATATATATATATATATATATATAGAGAGAGAGAGAGAGAGAGAGAGGGAGCATGGTCAGTCGGTTGTGAAGCAGATAAAAATAAGCGCTCAACGACCTGTATAAATGGTGCAAGTCGGAACATTATATATTAAAAGATCGGAGGTCAAATTCAGTTAATTCAAGTTTATTTAAAACTCCGTTATACATATTTCACTGAAGCCTATCAGTTAGGAGAGCCTGAGCTCTTCAGACGGCAACACCTAAAATAAACATTGAAAGTTCCTAAAAAACCTTTAAATTTGGAAAAATCCAATAATTTCCCCGAAAAAGATTTTCTTTTCATGATAGCGGGAGCCGGCCGAACGCATGGTGTTGTTTCTTCGACGGCCAGCCGCTGTATATATATTATATAAATAACAGATTAAAGTTTAAGCAAAGAATCGCTTTCACTGCTCTACGGTTCTCTTATATATTTGATATATATTTATCCTTATCGAGCCCTCTTTGGATTTTAGTCTTCAAATTTATTATTATTACTATATATATATATATATATATATATATATATATATATATATATATATATATATATATATATATATAAAGAAAATGCTGACAGATTTTTTTCCAGTGAAAATTAATTTAATTAGGAATAAGTATAAATTAGTAATAAGTAATGGTTAGTATTCAGTGTTAGTTTTAAGTTTTTTACCGGTTGCGCATTTTAAATGCTTTTCAAAAATAATTTTGAGATACAGCGTTCCTTATTTGGTTGGTTGTTGAATGTCACGTGAATAAGCACTATAATTTTGATTGGTCGGTAGAAGTCACGTGCATGTTCAATAATAAAAGAGGTGAAATGGTGTATAGTATTGTCAGCATTTTCTTTTCCTTTTTACTAATATATCACAACTCGTGTGTCACACTTCTATTTATATATATATACATACTTACATGTATATCACCAGCTGTTGTCAACATTGTTACATGTATATCACCAACTTTTGACAACAGCTGGTGATATACATGTAAATGAATCTTTATCTGATATTTTGTAACTAACCTTACATAGATCGATAACGAAGTATGGTTACGATGTATTATCATCACCTAGAAACGATCGTAAAGTAGTGGAGTATATTTCTAATGACTTGAATTTTTATTTCATTGTTTTAACTTATATATATATATAATATATATATATGAAAATGTTCGCTCTGCATGACTGAATACAATAAATGTAATCTGAGTTTACATGCTCGTGTTGGCATGTAAACATGCCAACACGAGCAAGAATAAAGAGTTCATTCTACTGAGATGGCTATAAAAATGAGGCTTGTTTGCAAAATTGCAAACGAATCGAATGTTATTATTAATATTCGAAAAACTCAGATTACATTTATATATATATATATATATATATATATATATATATAAATATATATATATATATATATATATATATATACGTTATTCCGGGTTGAATCGGAGGTAACCACAGTAAGTAAGGTACTCAATACATAGCAGAGTATAAAAGTTTAAATATAGATGAGATTCTACAGGACCAGAACTGTTTCATTCATTAGAAATCATCAGGAATCAGAATTCCTGATGATTTCTAATGAATGAAACAGTTCTGGTCCTGTAGAATCTCATCTATATTAAAACTATATATATATATATGTCTGAATTATTTCACTCAGTTGCTGATCGAGTCACCAATGGTTCTGTGCCTTCTTTCGCAAGACTACAGCCCAAACTGTTTATATATATTTATATTAATGTTTATTCTTCTGTTCCTTGCTAAGCTATTGCACACCGTGTTCTTAAAACTTCCTTTTGAGTTGAAGCGTATTGGTTTGTAAGAATTTTAATTTTCTAGTATTATTATTATTATTATTATGTTTTGCTTTACCTGTGAATTCGTTGAAAAGCACAATTTGTCGTATATCTCCATATTTTGTCCTGTTACTGTCCCGTCTAGACTTGAAGGAATAAAACTGAACTTTAATATACCAGAAATGTAAGGATTTTCAGAAGTTGAAAGCAACTGTCTTTGTCTTGTACGCTCGCCTCTTTTTATTCCTATTCCACATGGTTTTAGCTATACACACACACACACGCGCGCGTACACACACGCGTACACACACACACATACGCGTACACACACGCGTACACACACGCGTACACACACGCGTACACACACGCGTACACACACGCGTACACACACGCGTACACACACGCGTACACACACACACACACACACACACACACACACACACACATATATATATATATATACGTGCGTGTGTGTATGCTGTATGTAGGAAGTACGTATATTTGGAAACAACGCATGCACATACTTGATACAGATTTAAAAACAATATTGTTTATTTTGCTTGAATATTTATGTTAACATATGGCTTTACCAATATGTTTTTCTTAATGAACGATAATAAAATACAAATGTTTATCTGAGGGACTTCCGTTATCGACACCCACCGTCGGTAGTCGTTTAAGTTAGAATTTTACTTTATTTATTTTTAAATATTTGTTTATTTCTTGTTCTTTTAAAGATGCGTTTTCGTAAAATATAAAAACCACACCTATTTCCATCATTATATCTTTTCCATTGATTGGCAGTACATGTAGAAGGTCGGTCGCCATGCTTTGCAGCATAGAGTCACGACTCTTTAAGGTCTGAGTTCAAATCCCGCCGATGTTAACTTTGCCTGTCATCCTTACGGGGTCGATAAAATAAAGAACCAGTAATACACTGGGATAACTGCTGGCCTTGTGCCAAAAGTAGAAACAATTATATCTTTTCCATCACTTATTTATTAATTTACATATTTTTAAAAATTATTTATTTACTTGTGTGTTCTTTTAAGAGCTTCGGTCATCAGACTGCGATCTTACTAGGCATTGCCTTAAAAGTTTATGATATCAATGCCCAGTACGTATTCTTTCAAGCCTGAAATATTGATCCTGGATCCATATGGTTGCGAAGCGAAATCCTTACCGACACAGCCATGTTTGTACCTATATATTATTCTAAACTATTTTTCCTTACTTAATTTTCTATTACCCCTTATTAACCCCAAATCCAACGTCGTCTCTTCTCAAATATGGCGTAGGCTGATTTTTATTTTTTTAATGGCAGTATATTATTGTCTGCCAGTCGATGGAGGTGCAGACGATAAACATTTCTTAAATTTTTTCGTTTGTTTTCTTTTTTCTTTTGTTTTCATTTTTATTTTATTTATTTTCTTTTTTTCTTTTTTTCTTATTCATTCTGCAAATTAAATCCGCCGTTTACCATTTATTATGTGGCGTGATGAATTCAAGGAATTTTATTTATCTATTTACGCCTTTATCTTCATCCTTCTCCTTTTTTCTCTCTTCTTTGTATTCTCTTTCTCATTCACATCTCTCTCTTTCTCTCATTCATATATAGGCATGCACACACACACACACACACACACACACACACACACACACACACACACACACACACACACACACACACACACACACACACATATATATATATATATATATATATAGTATTAAGGCTACTATTTATGGTTATGTATATACTAAAACTTTTTATAGTTATATATATTTTAAACCCTAAACAGTGAAAGACAGTAATTTATTACTACCTTATTACCAGTAAGATAAATAGCTCAATGTAATAACATCAGTTGTTCTACAGAGCAGTTATATAGAATTTGACAGGAATCAAAGTTATGTCCAAACCATTTATTAGCTTACAATTGTTTCATCCAAACCGAGGCTTGGAGTCTTCGGAGCATTGGATTGGCAGTGTCGGTAGAGGGTCGGACGCCATGCTTTCCAGCATAGTTACGTCCCTTTACGATCTGAGTTCAAATCCCGCCGAGGTTGACTTTGCCTTTCATCCTTACGGGGTCGATAAAATAAAGTACCAGTAATGTACTGTAATTGCTGGCCTTGTGCCAATAGTAGAAATAATTATTTAATGTTTGTATACATTTATGACCTCCTTTCCAACGCAAGAGACATACAGATACATATGTATATATTAATGCACAGTGGGGTGACATATATTATATTATTTCTGAATGGCAATTTAAATTCAAAAATTAAAATCATATTAAAACAGAATCAAAGCAAAATTAAAATTAAAATTAAAATACAACATCGGCAGTTAACGTTGTATTTTAATTTTAATTTTGCTTTGATTCTGTTTTAATATGATTTTAATTTTTGAATTTAAATTGCCATTCAGAAATAATATAATATATGTCACCCCACTGTGCATTAATATATACATATGTATCTGTATGTCTCTTGCGTTGGAAAGGAGGTCATGAATGTATACAAACATTAAATAATGCTCCGAAGACTCCAAGCCTCGGTTTGGATGAAACAATTGTAAGCTAATAAATGGTTTGAACATAACTTTGATTCCTGTGAATTCTCTCTCTATATATATATATACAGGAAAATGTTCAAGACCCCGATGGCAGAGCTCAAGCCGTTTCGACGGCTATTCTGGACTAAATTAGATTTTTAGCGTGGTAGTAAATAGTAAATTTTCCTATTACCAACTCTACTACCCAAATTATTGAGTACTCTAGTGAGTTATGGTCCACCTGGTTCCTTACCACACTTCCTTCGTTATATATATAAATATATATATATATATGTGTGTGTGTGTGTGTGTGTGTGTGTGTGTGTGTGTGTGTTTGTTTGTGTGTGTGTGTGTGTGTGTGTGTAAGTGTGTGAGTCTGTGTGTATATATATATATATGGATATATATCTATATCTATATCTATATCTATATCTATATATCTATATGTACGTATGTAAGTATGTATGTGTGTGGTGTGTGTATATATGTATGTGTATATATATATATATATATATATATATATATATATATATATATATATATATATATATATATATATATATATATATATATATATATATATATTATATATATATATACTGATAAAGATTCGAAAGCTAGATTTCCATAATTAATTTTATATTGAAACCAGCTGTAATACGTATTTCTGTTGCGTCATTAATTACGTAACGGTGCCATGCTGTCATCACGCAATCACTACCATGAATTATACAGACAGCAACTTAGGTAATACATTTATTATGTAATATATTTCTAATGCAATACAAGCTATTAATTAGGGTACGAATTTATATTTGAAGTATTGCCTCCCTTGGAAAATGCCTCTAGAGAATATGAGAACTTGTTACACAGAGTGGGGTCTGTAGTGCAGTCCATTGATCTCTGACAAAACAAAATTCAGGCATCTCAATGGAACATCAAACAAGCAGATGCATGCACTAGATGGTCAGGATATTGATGGTCTGGATGTCCTGCAACTGCCACTACCGAGGAAAACATTGATCGTATTTACTACATGGTGATGAATGACATATGGTTGACTATAAATCAAATAACCAATGCTATTAGCATATCCCGTGAGAAAGTTGAGAATATTCTGCACAATGAACTTAGCATGACTAAGCTTTCTGCTCGGTGGGTGACACGCATTCATACACCTGATCAAAAGCGCAACAGGCTGATCACATCGCGGGAAAATCTGACATTGTTTGAGGCAAACTCAGCTGGTTTCTTTTAACGCTTCCTAATCCAGGATGAGTGTTGGGTTCATCACTTGGAGCCAGAGACAAGGAGACAATCCTCCCTTGCTCCAAAGGAGGCCAAAGCCATTTCATTTGCATGGAAGGTGATGGCCTCAGTTTTCTGCAATGAAAAAGGCATTGTATTTATTTATTACCAAAAAACCATACCATCAATGGGGACCACAGCTACGAAAAAGGTTATCTAGACTAGGATTGTCAAACTGAGGATCCCCCAAGGGCCGCATGGGTCACATATGTGTTGTCTGAGGCCGCACACGGCAACTAATTGTCCACATTACAACTAATTAAAGTCATTTAAAATGTATTGCAGAAAAATGTGTTAGTTAAATTTAGAATCATACAATGTACATACAAATGTTTTAGCAACATTCATGAATAGAAAGTAGTGAAGTGATTTGACAAAAAACTAAAATTTTTATGGCAACATATACTTGTAGCTTGCAACAGCAACAAATACATTGTACAAAAATTACAACAGTTCAAAACTGAACATTTATTTGCTACTATTCAACTATTTTTAGAGTTTTGTCCTGAGGCTTGACACCTCTTTTTGTTGACAATTTTTGGCATATCTGGCTGAAATGTCTGTACAGTTCCGACTTTGATAAGAGATGACAAGTGTTGATCAGTTAGCCTTGTTCTCTGAGAATCTTTGTGGTAAACTTTCTGAAGTTTTTAAACTTTTCAGGAAGGTATGAAAAGAAACCAGGTATCCACACTTCAAGATCCTTTGCTCTGAGTGTAGAATCTGACTGCATTTCCAATAGTTCCATCTGCAGGTTTTCTTCTGCCTTGGCAACATCAAAGGTGAATGGTGCTGAGAATAATGCAAGCTGATGTTCGAAAGTTGAGAAATCACAAAATCTTTCCTGAAATTCCCTTGACAACAATTCCTAGCGACTGTCATACTTAGCAAAACTAAGTACAGAATCAGTTTTGGCAGTGTTTTTCAGCTCTTTGCACGTAGGAAAATGAACTAAATTTTCATTTGACAACTGTGATTTCCGTAAGCTTAGTTTTCTAATGAAGCACTTGATGTCATCATACAACTGAGTGATGAGTTTGTTTTAACCTTGTAAAGGGCCACCAAAAAAGTACAATTTGAAACGAACTATTGATCATACGATAAATATGAAGGCCCAATGCGTGTTTCAAGACTGAAAGAATTGAAGGCTAACTTGACGAGAACTGCTTTATGTAAATTCAGGAAGAGAATATCGCTTCCGTTACTGCAAGCTTTGAACTCGGCCGAATATTCAAAACCACAGAGTCAAATTCACAATGATGAACAATGAAGGAATAAGGTAAACGAAATGAGGCAGTAATTAATCATTGTTTTACGATCGTTCCAGTAAGCCACATCAATGTCAGGCAAATGAAATTCATTT
>OZ024740.1:70528542-70533542 GCA_964016885.1 Eledone cirrhosa
AAAAATCAGCAACGAAATTACACCAATATTGTCATGGTATACCATGATTTAAAAATCTACGAACTATCGTCACAAATTTATGTAGAGGAATTCAGCTGTTAGGTAAAAGAAAGTTGAAAAAGATACCCGGATGGCTATTTTAATTTGTGGAGGGATAACCTTGAGAAACTGAAAGATTTTCAAACTATCACCAATAAATCAGAAAAAATATCCTCAAAATTTAATCAATAATATTATTTAAAAATCAACGCAACTTAACATCCAGGAACTTCGAGAAACAAAAATAAAAAGGGTATGTCATATATTTTAACTTTTAATCGGAAGAACATCAAAATCTATACACACATACAACCAAACCTTGCTATTCTACTAAAGGACAAAACAATTTATTTACCGCACTACACTCACATTCATTACTGATTCTAATCTACCTATTTATATCTAACTGACATCCATTTCACGTCCTTCCTTTTCGAATCAGCACGCTTAAAAGTAAAAGATAGACAAAGTAAAAGATAGACAAAATCACCAAAGATACTGACGAATGCTAAAGTTAGAAAAGGCAACCGAAGTTCCTGAAGTTAGAAAAGGCAACCGAACAAACTGCAGAGCATGCCGCTACATGTTAGGGTGTTCCGAATTTCACTGCAAAGAGAGACCTATTTTCAAAGTTAAAAACGACTTGTGTGACTCATACAATTTAAAATATATTATACCATATAAAAATTGTCATGAACACTATATTGGTCAAAAATGTTTGACATTCAATCAAGTGACGACAGTATACCTTCAACAAATTAGGAAACAGTGCACCAGAAAAATATCTCAGAACCAACATATAAAGTATCGGAGGATGAACCCTGACAAATTTCGATGTTTTCTATTTCATCAATGCAGCTGTTTGACATCAGAACAAAAACGCATTAATAAGAAAATGTACTTTGTAACTAAATACAAACCAAAACGAAATTTGTTGTATTTGACCGAAAATACGACATTTAATTAAATAGTAATATCAGAGTTGCAGTCCTTAGTCATGGGTTGTAAACTTGTCATAAGCGGCAAGAAGCATGCAACCAGTTGCGTCCCTTGTTGTAGAATGGACGTAAGTGACATACAACAACACAAAAATATACTCAACATAATACGCAACAACATGTGTGAAATAGATTCAAAACTAGCACAAATTAAAATGAAATTTTGAAAAGCTACTCATAGTAAAACTGGTTAGTACAATAATTAATTAGATAATCATAACTGCTTCTAGAAACCCAACCATATTAGAAAAATATATATAATTTGTTTGGCATAAAATAATTTCTGTTCATTGTGTACAATAAATTTGTATGAATATATAAAAGAAAACATTAAATACATCTTCAAATCTTTATTAGTTACTATATATAAACACATTCATGTACATATATAAATACACACATAAACATACATATACCTATATATACATACACAAAACACACACACACACACACACACACACACACACACATACACACATATATATATATATATATATATATATATACTGCCTTGTCATATATATTAAAAAATATAACTATTCCTGTTACCGTAATATTATCATATGAATATGCTCTGGAATATATTTTTCACATCTAACTTCCACTGAGCTTTTATGGAACAACGAAATCAAGATGATATTTCGATTTTGATGCATGTTAAATTTATATATAGATAAAAGGCTATGGGCGCAATACGGATAGATGTATAGTTAATAATGCGCTGAAACATCCGTGAGCTGTATTTAACTAATGACGAAGGGAGACTGTCCACCTCTTGTTTGTGTCTCCTTACCTCCCAACACTCGTTATCAGTAACCACACAGCCTCTCCAGTCATATATATATATATATATATATATACGTTTAAATTTGGTGCTTTACCACTGGGTAGAATTGGTCATTCTGCAATGTTAATCATGACGTAACATGAGAAAAGCACTCGACGTTACGCAACTCATCTATCTTCAATGTTGAATCACTAAAATGTGCAGTGTTTACAGTAATAAAAAATTAAGGAAATTCAACATATTTGGCCTCCTGTCATTTCAATTTATAATATATATATATATATATATATATATATATATATATATATATAGTAGTTTCTTACAATAATTGATTGAAATTTCTGTTAACCAATTTCATTTTGAGTCGCTTGTATTCTCTCAACGGTGGTTACAAAGTACTACAAAATATACATACACAAATGAGGCTGAACTCCATTGCTACAGTGACTACCACTTCATATGACCCACACGTATAAGCACACAAATGCTACCAAAAGTGACGCACACACCCACAGTTACACACACAAACGCGTGCGCAAATAAACGCTTGGACATATGTTTATATATATATATATATATATATATATATATATATATATATATGTGTGTGTGTGTGTGTGTGTGTGTATTAGACACTACTAGATGATAAATTCCATTGCTAGAGTGACTTCCACATCACATGCCCTATTTGTAAATTAACTGAACGGTCAGGAAGAGATGTATTAACGCGATATCTTGTTAAATCCATTCTTATTTGTTTTGAACGTTCAGGTGATTGTTTCAGCAATGAAAATTGTCTTAAACCGTGTCCTCATAATTCTTATCTTCCTCAAATTCCAGTCCGATAATAATTAAGGGAAGAAGCGTAAAATATCATATAATAGCAAAATACATAATTACATGATGTATATATCATATAATATATAATTAAATATATATTATACAATATATATGGTGTATATATATATATATATATATATATATATATATATATATACCTATGTGTGTGTGTGTATAAATGTATGTGGGTATGTATGTGCATGTTTGTATGTATGAATCTATATATATATATAAATGGAGACACTTGATGCACCTCAGTAAATTGGATCAGCTAATATATTTAATGAAATGTATTTATTTAAATATTTATGATATTTTGGTCAATAATGTTTGCATTAATTAAATATTTGACATGGATCTTTGCTATGAAAATTATAATACTTCGGACTAATCACCTCTTCTTTAGAGACGAACATCAAAAAGAAATATTTATAGCTAAACTTCCTTTTCATCCTTTTAATCTCTGCTTATCGTCAGATGTATGATAATGTATATGCAGTGGTCAAAGATACGGGTTCTTAGTTCGATTTCAGACTGCTAACAGTTCAATATGTGCTGCATCAGGAAGATATGCGGCACCGCCTCGAAAGACAAGGTCACCAATACCGAGACACTGCCATGATGCAACTTCATCAGCATCAAGCCCATCATCATGCAAGCTCAACTACGCTGGCCTGAGCCTGTCACGTATGGACAAAGAGTATATCCCTAAGGCTCTTATAATCGGCTAGCTGACAGTGTTGCATGACTCACAAGGCAGGCAGTGTCAGTGGTACAAATATTTACTCTAAATCAAACTGAACACCTTTCGGTTTGATTCAACAAAATGGGAAAACCAGGTTAGCACAGAGGCATGGTGGCTGAAGATCTGCCTGAAAACACCGTTCAATTCGTAAAGGATCGCATAAACCAGCTGGTCACCCGCTGACACACACGACCTGTTGCTGTATGTAAACTTTTTTCAACAATATTTCCACACAGGGCCTTTGTGGATCACGCCTAGGACATTTAGCCAATACAAGCATAGACATTTACACTAGACCGCCTAGAGAACAAGATTCGCAAGTTGTTGCAAACTAATTTATCATCACATGAAAAATAAAATACCCGATAACGATCAGGTATCAAACTAATTGAAACGTAGTGTAGAAGTAAATATTAAAATGAAATATATTCGTATTTGAAGATGGTGCTCATAGTCCGAAATATTATGATCATTTTTGCATTGTTGTATGTTATGCTTTTGTTCCGTCATTATTCCATGTTTTACTTAATTATTTCATCTCAGACGCATTTGTTTTGTAGAATATTTAAAAGTTTATTTTACAGCATTTTATTCATATTTTATTAACATTTTATTTTTATTTTATTTTAAGCAAACGAAAGAGATGTTTGTTTCTTTTTTAGTGTTGTTTTATTTTTACTGTATTTGATATTTCGACCCCCGTCATGTCGAAATGGTTTTATTTAACCATTCCAGAGTATTCCACAAAGGATAGAAATCGACTATGTCTAATGAAGGCGAGCTGTTGGCTGTTCCAGTGTTTGACGTTGATTTAAAACCGGATCCGATTCCCGCCAGTCGCCAGTTAGATGAACTACCAAAATACAACGGTGATCCTAAGGTAAACAAATCCCTTTTCTGCTTTGTTCGATTCTGCATGCGGACGCATATTTTATTTTTCTGTCCCAAACAAAATTCAGGGCTATATTTAGCACGTATCGATTTCAGTTTTGAACCAGACTTACGACCATCAACATTCGCGGTAAAAGCTCCGGTTTGTAGAGATTTTGTAACTGTAAAGAAGTCGGTCTTATTCATCAAACATACATCCCCAATATGATGTTCGTCTTGAAAGGATGAGTTACTGTGTACTCGGAGTAACGCAAATAAACCATTGTTTGGTTGAACAATCACCTTGTTTATCTCTCTCGCATGACCATGTCCAATTCTAACTTGTGTGTTCACTGGGAAAGTGCCAGTGTTGTCACTGGATGTAGTCATTAATGATTTAATGCATGACAGTGTTGTAAGGATCCAGTTGGGGGATAACGAATGTCCGTTGCAAACAATTTGGCCAAATGAATCAATTACAGTTGCTTGGAATTGGAACAATTCAGCCTTAATTTTTCTGAAACAAAAATAAGAGACAAAAGTAAATAGTCAATTAAAAATGCATGGAGTAATTCTGACGAAAGTAAAAATGTACAAATAGTTGCACAAAATCTATTAGTGATTATATTAACAGATAATAGCTTGCGATTGTCTCATGGGATGTTGCAAAATGCCAGTTCAAATTTTTAGTAAGGGATACAGCAAATTATTGTAAAACGTG
>OZ024740.1:70541042-70576042 GCA_964016885.1 Eledone cirrhosa
ACAAGGTTGTAAATACTTTCAGTATACTGTCAATAAAAACACATTTTCCGGTAATTACGTGCCAAGTGGCAAGCATCTAAAGTTACTATCAGTAGCAGCGATCTTCAGGCCTTCTATGGTAAGTACGTCTTAAGGGTCTTGCCAGTGAAAACATGTAGATGCGCACTACTTGTAACTTTCATTACAGCCAATGTATCAAAAATGGTTTCTAATTGAGGTACAAGGCTAAGACCTACTCTGATGGGAAGAGAGGTTTTATCGGCCCCAATACTTGATTGATATGTTATACTATCGACTACAGAAGGACAAACATGCTGCCAGTGGCATTTGAACTCAGAACATAAAGACCATTTTTCTCCGACCTTCTATTCTTCCTGACAACCCACCACCCTGGTCAGTGTATTATTAATAATGGTTTCTCGGCCCTTGTGGTCAATAAGTGAAACAATTATTAATAATGGTTTCGACGGTGGGTTGGCAGTATCGGTAGAGAGTCGGACACCATGCTTTGCAGCATAGAGTTACGTCTCTTTACAGTCTGAGTTCAAATCCTGCCGAGGTTAACTTCGCCTTTCATCCTTACGGAGTCGATAAAATAAAGTACCAGTCACGCACTGAGGTCGATTTAATCGACTTTCTCCCCCCCCCCCCCCCCCCCAATTGCTGGCCTTGTGCCTATATAAGAAACCATCTAAACTATAATTATAATAAAGGAAGGGACTGCGTACGATTTTTTTTTTTTTTATCCCGTTAGTAAAATAAGTTGGATTACTTTGAATAAATAATGAATGAATATTACATAATTTATCTACTAAATTTCGTAAACAAAAATAATTTCGTAAAAATAAATAATTTAAAATTGACTTATTTTCAAAGTTGCACTTCCGGTATATGGTTGCCACCACCAACTACCATATATATAGAAAGAGAGAGTGTGTGATATCAACACTTCCGGTGGCGATCACTTAAATAAACACTAATTTTCTGTCACTAATTTTCTCCTAATGCAGTTTATATATACTATCGTCTTTTTTTAAATATATAATGGATTACGTTACTGATTACATAAGACAGTGTAACAACATTCAATTTCTGTTTTTATTGTCAATTACGATTTTATTTGATGTATCATATTTACATGTATATTATATACTTGCGTATAATATCAATATACACACTACACATGCTAGCAGAAAACTACCCGAAGGTGGTTTTTCTAGTTATTAATAATTGTTTATTAATAATTGTTTTGCTAGTTATTAATAATTGTTTCTACTTTTGGCACAAGGCAAGTAATTACACCAGTGCATTACAGGTACTTTATTTTATCTACCCTGTAAGGATGAAAGGCAAAGTTAACCTCGGTGGGATTTGAACTCAGAATGGCAAGAGCCATAACTCTATGCTTCAAAGCATGGCATCCGACCCTCTACCGATACTGCCAATCCACCACCCTATGCTATGGTTTCTGATTTAGGCACAAGGCCAAATATTTTGGGAGAAGGGGAAAGTCGATTAAATCGACTCCAATGTGTTACTGGTATATTATTTTTTCGACCCCGTAAGGATGAAAGGCAAAGTTAACCTCGGAGAGATGTGAACCCAGAACGTAAAAGGCCATAACTCTATAACGTAGATAATTGTTTCTACATTTGAGACAAGGCCAGAAATTTGAAGGAAAGGGAAAAGTCGACTAAATTGACCCTAGTGAGTTACTGGTACTTTATTTTATTGACCCCGTAACGATGAAAGGTAAAACTAACCTCGGCGGAGTTTGAACTCAGAACGTAAAGAGCCATAACAAAATACTGCAAAGCATTTTGTCCGACGCTCTACCGATTCAGCCAGTCTACTATCCTCTATACCGTTAATAATGGTTACTGATTTAGACACAAGGCCAACAATTTTGGAGGAGGGGCAAGTCGATTAAATCGCCCCTAGTTCAGTTCTTTACTGGTACTTTATATTATCGACGCCGAAAGAATGAAAATCAAAGTTGACCTCGGCAGGATTCGAACTCAGAAAACAAAGAGCCGGAGCAAATAGCCTTTGTTAAGCATTTGTCCGATACTTTCACGACCCTGCCAATCCACCGCTCTACACGAAATTTAAAAAAAGTGAATTCGCGGAGCCGTTTGAGTGTAGGACAAAATGCTTTGCTATATATGTTCCGGCCGTCTGCGCTCTGAGTTCGAATCTTGCCGAAGTCGACTTTGACTTTCATCCTTTCGTGATCGTTAAAAAAGTATCAGTTCAGGGTGATGGATTAACGGAATTGTTAAAGCATTGAATGAGATAGATTTGTTCCGATTTGTTCATATTCTTGACTCCGATAGCCGGTGGTCAACTTAATTCATCGCCAGGTACCATCACCATCTGGTCTTTGGGTATCTGTAGCCGAGTGCAATTTTTGCAAGCATTCAGGTCATGTCTCCGGTTTAAAGATGCCTTTTCTCTGATCGCCCAAACAGCCTGAGAGATCCTGTAGGATCGAGGCCATTGACTAAACAGTTATAAACTGGAGAAAGAATTTAGTATTGGTTTTCTTCATTCTGAGCACAAATCCCATCGAAATTGACTTTAACTATTTACCCCTTCATGTTACATAAAAACAATAATCAGCCACTTCTTACTGAAATTAGTTCATATATATATATATAATATATACTACGTTTTTGTATTTGTTTTGCAATATTTCTTATCTGAAAACGTGTGTTGAAACAAATATTGTTATACTTTGGAGGGTCATGCTGCCAATAAAAACACACGCACACCTGTGGTTTTCACTTCAATTTATTATAAATTTCCAGTTGGTTGGTTTAATAACTAAATTAAAGTGAAAATATACAGGTGCATGTGTTTTTGTTGGCAACATGACCCTCCCAAAGTATCACAATATATGTGTGTGTGTGTGTGTGTGTATCAAAAAGTATATCTAATCTTGCTTTAAAATGATGGCTACAATATGTTAGGGCTTTTTGTAAAAAACTGAAATCTACGCTGGCAAAAGTATACGAAGGGTGGCTTGGTATTGAATGGGTATGTTTTATAACACAAATAAAATAGATGCAGAATAATACTGACCTTTAAACCTGTTACGTTTCTCGGCATCTTACAAAGTGTCTCTTCACTAAGACCTAAGATCAATTGTTTTTTCTGAACGTATTCCCGTAACCAACGTAGTTTGCAGTCACACTCGAGAGGGTTATTCGATAAAAAAACTGAAGCACCAGGAACAAGTACACGAAGTATATTTCTATTAAATGTTACCAATTCGTTTCCAACCAATGACAAATACACAATGAAAATATCACGTCGCGTCGTTTCTTTCAACGATGTCAGCTGGTTTCGATTCAGATCAATATAGTGAAGCCTACGCATGGGAGCTAAGATATCGAAATTAAACGTTGAAAGTTTATTGTCAGCAAATTCAAATCGAAATAAACTCGGTGTATCTTTGAATGTGTTTGGGTCTATACTGCTTATTTCGTTAGAGATAAAAACGGCTTTTACAAGATTTTGCAGTCCTGAAAGAATTCCTTTCTTTAATGAACGTAATTTGTTATTTGCCAGATTTAGATGAGTCAGCATCTTTTGTACGTTAAATTGCCCAACGGTCAGCTTTTCTAAATAATTGTCGTTTAAAAGTAAAGTGTTCAAATAGGGCAACAGATGAAACGTCTCATTATGAATGGCCTTTATTCTGAAATATAAATGAAATAAAGAATGTTTAGGAGTTTATCACAATATATAACACTATAGATATTCTCTTTTAAAAGAAAAGGAAATCATTTCGATACGTAATAATCAATGAGGTGACAAATTGGCCGAGTCGTTGGCGCGTCGGATAGAATACCTTATGGTATTTGTTCTGGTTCGGTCCTCTAATTTGAGTTCAAAACCCGCCGAAGCAACTTTTCTTTATATTTTTTCTGGGTCAACAAATAACGTTATAACTCCAGGCTGGTTATGGCTCTTTGAGTTCTTACAACAACGCCTGTGACACACTGATTCCAATACATATCGACCACTGTCTTTTGTACGGACAATATTAGTAGCATGGGGAGGGGAAAGTTGCATACTAGGACAACAACTTGCCTTCCAGCAACCCAAAAGATTTCGTTGCTTAGGCCTAAGCTTTAAAAAGAAAGCTTCCAGGTACAGATCAATGGATTTAAGAGATATTCAGTAACACCAGACGGGAATAATCAATAAAATATCAATTTCTTTTTCAAATAGATGCATGGCTTAGTGGTGAGACTGTAGGGTTCACAATAGTGCGGTTGTGTGTTAGATTCCCGTTATTTTACGATGCTCCAGTTCACTCAGCTGGAAAAATGAGTTGCGACGTCACTGATAACAAGCTTTATCGGTTTTTACCTTTCCTTTTGACAACATCGGTGGCGTGGAGAAGGCAGACTGGCATGCATAGGTGACTGCTGGTCTTTCACAAAAATACCTTCCCTGGACTTGTGCTTCGTAGAGGAACTTTCTAGGAACTTTAAACAATTGCATGTGGTGATGTGGTGACGTTAGCCACCAATCGACGTATAGACGAAAATTAATAGAGAACTGAAATGGCTAATTGAATCCACTCTTGGTATGAAAAGCAAAGACGACCTAGGCAGGATTTGAACTCAGAAAATAGAAGACGAGTCATTTACTAGCGTAGATAGTAAACACCTTATAGTCGGGCCCCCGGATAAAATATGTAAAAATATTACAGTGCCATTACAATGCCATTACACACACACACACACACACATGCAACTATTCTCCTGCAGAGCGCAGAAAGCCACAACAAATACTGCAGTGCATTCTAACTGACATTTGAACGACTCTGTCAATTCACCGCCTATTACGACACATTTACTTAACTCTAAGCATTATATACAATAAGGTTATACCTGTACATATACAGTATAGAGGTAGCCGAGACGGCTTAAATGTGTATATAAATATACACAATGAATATTCAGAATAATCATAATTTCTTTTCAATTTATAGAGAAATAAGGAAATTTGATATGTTTACGTGCCTGTATACTCAATATATACTCAATAATATGTATATGCTTATATGCATGTATGCAGTCTCGGTTACCTCCGCACTGTATATATACTGAGATATATTTTACGTATATTTAAGGTGCTTAGTGCATATTTGAAAATATTGTATGTGTTTAACTGGTAGACTATTGGTTAAGTTTTGGCTTTACCGAAAGCGGGGATGATTCGAATGTGAATCAAAATTGTAGATGATGAATAGGCAGAGTTGTTAGACCATAGGACAAAATACCATGCGATATTTGTCTCGGCTTCAAATACCAATCGTGATCAACTTCCATCTTATCGGAGTGTATCAACATAAACTACAAGTACGGAGTAGTGAATTAGCAGAATTATTAGAACGCCAAAAGAAATGTTTTTCTGGAATTTGCTTCGGCTCTTTGTGTTCTGAGTTCAAATCCATCTGTGGCTTCTATAGAATAGTAGGTATACTTAATCTGTCGCCCAGGTTAACTTCATTACCTGGCTTCTTGAATGCTTTTAGAGGAGTTCCGTGGTTGCAAACATTCTGACCAGATTTCCAATGTGAGGATGCCTTTCTTCCGTTCTCCACCAATTTTAGAGACCCTAAAAAGTGTCATAGGCACTGCTATTGTCTCCTAACTTAACCGTAAAAAAACTTCCAGTTGCTGCACACGTACTCTCTTTAAATTTGTTTTGAACGAAAAAATATTTTTCAAAGCAAGAATAGGTATATTTCAAATGCATGAGAGTTTTTAGGGATGAATAAGTTTAGTTGAGGAGCAGAAATCCTGGTGATTTGAACTAAGTACCTTCAATAGAGATATTTACATTCACAAATATTAGCATGGTTACTATATAATGTTTTTAAATTAGGTTGTATCGCGCTCTAGTAATGTGTTGAGATAAATAGACTTGCGACTGTTTTGATGATGAGCGTTGCTGTAATTCGGTCAATGGAGCAACCTACCCGTTAAATTTTCGGATAAGTATCTGAAAATTCCACAGGTACGTGTACTCTTAACGTACTTCTGAAGGGGATTCAGTATGACACAATGTGTGACAAGGCAGGCCCTATGGATTACAAGTAGATTCCATCCGACGAGTTTCCAAACTGTTTACATCTGCTCAATTTTACTCACAAGGCTTTGGTTGATTCGAAGTTATATAAAATACATTCGCCTAAGATTCCATGCTAAAGAATTGAACTTGGATTAATATGAAGCGAACTTCTTAACCATTTGGCCATGCTGCGTTCATATGCAGAGATACTGTAGAGTTAAACAAGCAATAATATCAATGAAACTTATATAAATAAATAGCAGAATAAATTGTTAACCTTTTAAAATATATATAGTTATATTTATTATCTCCTGTAATGGCATGCACACTGGTATTCTGAACAAAGGAGTAGACTTGAGATAATGGGGCGCGTTGAGTGAAGAAAAGCTTGCGAAACACTACTCTAAATAGTCACTAACCTGTTGTTTCCGATGTTGAGAAATTTCAAATGTGGTGTCTCATGGAATACTTGAGGTATTATATCTCCGATCTGATTAAACTGAAGATTCAACCATGTTATTTGAGAAAGCAGAGATAACTTTCCTATGCTGAAAGCCCTTGCATCGAGATGTCTTATAGAATTATTGGCTAAATTCAGTTCCCTCATTTGAGTTAAACCTACGAAACTGTCGTTGTAAATTGCAGACAACTTGTTGAAGCTTAGGTTAATCTTCTGTAGGGATGTGGTCGAAGAAAACAACCCTATAGGGATTTTCTTGATCCAGTTTAAAGAAAGGTTGAGTTCTTCAAGACTGGATACTTTATAGAATGGCATTGAGTCTAAACTGGATATGAAATTATCTGCTAGATTCAGTTGTTTTAATGTCTGCAATCGGTCAAAACAATGAAATGGTATTTTGGTAATCTTATTGCTGTAAAAATCCATCGTCTCAACGTGCATTAAGTTATCAAAGAAAGTTTTGTTCAGAGTTGATAAGAAGTTTTGTGACAAGTAAAGCTCACGTAGCATATTTGGTCTTGAAATCATTTCATTTGGTACATCCCACAAAAGATTACCCCTTAATGAAAGAACCTCTAGATTACGCAAATTCCGAAACCATTCAGGGCGCAATAATTTTAAACGATTCTTATCCAGGCGAATGGTCTTTAAATTAGAGTTTTGGGAAAACACGTCCCTTGGCATATCATATAGATTATTCCGCGACAGATCAACCACTTCGAGAAAACGCAGGGACTTAAAAAGACCGCTATATATTCTACTTATTCGATTAGTATCCAGATAAATTTGGACTATTTTTCGTGTCCATTGGAAGAATCTTTCATTGATGTAAGCAATTTTGTTATTAGAAAGGCGAATTTCTTGTAAATTTGGAAGACCCTGTAATGCTGCACTAGATAAATACTGGATGTTGTTCTTTCGTAAGTTGAGATTGATAAGTTCGGTAATGTTTTGAAACAAATGTGGACTGAGGAACCGGATTCTGTTTCCTACCAGAGCTAAATCTTGCAGTTGAGGAGCTCGTCGAAATGTTGTTGCATCGATATTTGTCAGGTATCCAGAGCTACTTTCTTTTGATTTTGCTGCTAACTGGAGACTAGAATAGCTTTGCTCACGAGCCAGCTGCGAATCAAATACCGGGTGTCGAATTTCACCATAGACAGATAAGCGGATGGCATCTTAAAGAAAAAAAGGGGGGAAGAACGATTTTAAAAAATATATTAGATTTCATTATAATGAATCAAGAAATAAGAAAGCATTTCAGAGAAAGTAAAATAAGAATTGAGGATAAAGAGTGGGAGATGAAAGCACAAAATAAGGCAAAATAAAAAGAAACAGCAACAACAGAAAAACCAACATATTAACGATGACAGTGATGATGACGATAAAGGAATAATTGCAACAGTGGTAAGAGTAACAATGATGAAAGGGGAAAATTGAAGATGGTAATAAGATGAAGATAATGATAAATATTTTGAGGATAAATATGCGAATGATGATGTTGATGAGTCGGATGAATGGGCGGAGAAAATAAACATATATAGAGAATAGTAAGAAAATCAAGGATGATGATGGTGATTAAAAGAAGGCAATTATGTTGCTGCAATGATTATAGGGAAGAAAATGGGGGAAGCAACAAGAACTAAATTATTAGTAGCTGTTAAGCAATGATCTGAGAAACAATAATGAAAAAGACATAAATAAAAATAATCTTTCTAAATCATCTTATTAACCAGAAGTCATTCCATAACACATCTAATGGAAAACTGTTAGCAATAGTAGACGTAATATCGTGTCACTTTTAAACCTAAGAAACAATTGGTATTTTTACAGTAATAGTTTGATGTCAATTAAACACAGACTTCTAAAAAAATAAATCATACACAAAACGCCAGCACCAGCAAGAGATGTCAACATGAATGGACCTGTTATTTTTATCTAAAGACATTTTTTCCAATTCCATCCTGCCCGTCCCCTCAATCTATCTTATTTCTCATTCTTTCTTCTGATAAAGGACTAGCGTCCGAAACGTTAAGACCCTCTTCCTGCTATATCAAGCGTTAACCTAATATATCCCTTCCATATACTCTACCGATTGTGTTGTTATTTCTGTTTACCTTTTACATATATATATATATATATATATATATATATATATATATATATATATATATATATATATATATATATATATATATATATTTATATATATAGTTTTCAATATAGATGATATATATATATCACAACACAACCTGATCTCAGTTTGACAATCGCCACCGACGAATGCGAGAAAGTTCTCCAGGAAAGTTAACCAGGAATCTTTAAAAATCTTCTTCTATAATGATTTCAAACTCGTGTCTGTCAGACATGTGGACCAGTTAAGAAGAAGACATTTGGTTATGTATGCTATATATGATGTTTATTTACTTTTAATAAGTGTTGAACATGTTTTATAAGTGTGGAACATAAGGAATGGTCTTGGAGATTTGTAAACTTTAATATATACTAGCAGTGGTACCCGGCGTTGCACGGTATAAGGTATTTTGAAATGCGGGCCGCCAACAGGCCTAATCGTGGAAAAACTGCATTCCTGGGCAATATGTAAAGAAAATAAACCGAATACTCTGATGGCTGGATAATCTTTAAGATTTTCCTCGATGAAACAGGAAAAATGCAGGTTTTCACCTAATGCGGGCCCTAGGGGATCAAGAAAATGAATTTTTTTTTATGTGCATAATATGCCTTGAAATTTCGGGAAAATCGGCTAGACGTAACGCCTCCAAAAAGCCCTGAAAAGCTGAAAAAAATGAAGTTTTTCACCTAATGTGGGCCCTAGGCCATTAAAAAGTTGGATTTTCTTTGCTCACGGTATGAAGAAGAGATTGACTAATACATAGTTACAATTTCAAGGAAATCGGTCTGACGTAACACCTCAAAACAAACCCTAAAAAGCTGAAAAAACGCAGTTTTTCACCTAATGCGGGCACTAGGAGATGAAAAAGTTGAATTTTATGTGCATAACACTCCCTGAAACATAAGTAATATACATGTAAAGTTTGAAAAAAACCGGTTGGGTACTTCTCGAGTTTTAGGGATTCAAACTCTCTCACACACACACACACACACAGACATCCTCAGTTTTATATATATAGATTGTATATATATTATAGTTTACAAACCATGTGGTTCTGGGTTCGCTTCCTCTGTGCAACATCTTAGACAAATGGCTATACATACACACACACACACGCACACGCATACACACACACGCGCATACACACACATCCACACACACACACATATATATGTGTGTGTATAAATCGAAGTTGTAGCTGCCATATAGCAGGTATTACCCGAGTTGCTTGAGCAGCACTGTTGTCCTACATGTCTGAATGTAGACACATATGCAACTGGACTGAAAATCTATGTCAATCAAATGCACAATGGTCAAGCCCTATTGGTGATGCATCTATCCAGGTTCCATGACACAACAGCTATGAAAAATTCAAGTCAGGTCCTAATAGTCACCCATGGGTCCATAAAAGAAGAAACAAACATATGTGATACAGGGGCGGTGGAACTTGCAGGGACCCAGGGCGCCCAATAATTACATTTTCTCTCCAAACTACGAAAACACACATCTATTTGTATATGCGCTACCATTTATGTACATGTTACGTTTATCGCATATCGAAGTGTTTTTATATATTGGTTGATATTTGATAATAACAACTAAAGTAATCACTACAACTAAATTGGCCAAATTTGGCTCCCCTAATTCAGAAATGGCTCCACCGCCCCTGATACAAGCTGATGACTGTAACAAAAAAAGTAGTTTTTTACGGATTCAAGTCGAGCAGTGCACTGATATACATTTAATGTTTTATTTATTATCATTTGCCCTTAATATATTTCTACCGCATTACACCGACTTCGTATTAATTATACTACTTTATAATTAATATATTTCTTAATTACAGTTCGGGCTCGTTGGCCTTTTACAACGACAGGGTTGCCGTGACGCGCGGCAGGCGTTTAGCCGGCGGCGAACGGTCGACTCGGAACTGGTTCGGACCGGGGAAATTCGACTTTCTAATTAAAACAGAGCTTCCCGTAGCCGACCGAGCCGCATAGACGCGATGCGATTTCTGCCCAGTGTTCTGAATGTCAACGTGAAAAAAAAAACGCATTTTAGAAACGGGAATCATGCGTATGAGGTGCTCATTGTGGGTGATTTTCGTAAAAGCAAGAAGCGCCCCTTGCATATTTGTTCTGGCCTTACCATTTGGTTTTTGATGCAGTGCATATATCTATGTAACGTTTCCTTTACTTCTAAGTTCATAAGAAATCAGTATTATTTAGCGTTGTATTATTTTATTTACAGGGTCGATAAAATAAAGTACCAGTAATGTACTGGGTAATTGCTAGCCTTGTGCCGAAAGTAGAAACAATTATTTAGCGTTGTGAATTGGCAGTATCGTTAGAGGGTCGGACGCCATGCTTTGACGCATAGAGTTATGACCTTTTACGTTCTGAGTTCAAATACCGCCGAGATTAACTTTGTCTTTCATCCTTAAGGGGTCGAAAAAATAAAGCGCCAGTGATGCACTGGGGTAATTGCTGGCCTTGTGCCAAAACTAGAAACAATTATTTAGCGTTGTGAAATGTGTGTGCGAGAAGAAAAAAGAAAATCCAAAAATTAGAAAAGTGTCAAGTACATCTAATAAAAAAAGCTATGGACATCCGTTGTATGTTGTCATAGCATGACGTGCCCTCTTCGTTGTCGTCGTCGTTGTCGTCGTCTTCTTCTACTTTCTTTCTTCTTCTTCTTCTTCTTCTTTCAATTGCACATGGTTGAGTGTTGTGGTGGTGGTGGTGGTGGTGGTGGTGACAGGCTTCAGTCCGCGCGTGCCAAGAAGAAATCAGCACCAACACTATCAGTGCACCACCACCACCACCCCCACTACCTCCACCAACAAGAACACCACTGCAACTCCTCAAACACACCCAATACAACCACCACTATCACTATCACTACCACCACTACCATCACCACAGTAATCGCTTCTCTAATTAGAATATTAAAGTAAATTACATCCTTTAAATTTATACTAAACATCTAGCGAGTCAACTAAGAAGCTTGTAACGTAGTCAATAGTCATACTAGAAATAGTAGGCCCTTAAATAAGAAAATCACAGATTATATAATGCGCACTAACTCTTTTGTTAACATATTTCTAATGAAATACACCGAGAGTAATTCAATAGAATAAATATTTTCATTATTAAGCTGACATTTGGAACATAACAAAAGTTTCTTATATAAATTATAATAGAAGGTTTTTAAAACGGAAATTTTGCAGCGATAGAACCAGTTATAATTGAGTGTGGCTGGTACCAAAAGGGTTCAAAATATAATGAAAAAGATGAGATAGTCATTGTTAGAATGTCTTCGGAAAGTCTGCTCGATAAGAGCTAGCCAGGAGAGAAAGCAACAACTAATATCTAATTGAAATATAGAACTAGTAGAGCCTATTTTGGGGTTACATTGGTAGTCTCTCATGTTAGAAACCGCAATCAAATTTTCCTAAAATCACAACATTTTCAAAAAGGAATGACATACTGGTTAATGTTGTTCTACATTAAAACTGGAAGGCAAATGACGTACTAGTTAGGATGATGAGCTGATAAAAGTAAGAATGTGGGTTCCATTCCTGGACTTGAGCAAAGGACTTAATTTCAAGTTGTTCCAATCCACGCAGTTGAACAAAATGACTAAACAGTAAAGTACTGGGTCGATTTAATCGACTAAACCATCCACCCAAATGTGTCTGAATTAAAAATGAATGTTTTTGCCATTGTGATCTTAGCACAATTATTCGATCGTCATACAGTATTTATTCCGGCTCTTTATATACTGAATTCAAATTTCGGCCTTCCGGGACCGATACGGAAATGAAATGAATAAGGTTTCCAGCTCACACATATGTTTAGCTAACCTCTTAAGAGGCTGCTTGTTATATGAAGTATATCGGTTGTTTTAATGTTAGGGGGCACCAGTCCTATCATGAGATATAACGCGAAATGCAACGTGTCACACGAGTACACATGCCCACCGCTAGTGAAATCGAACAAACAACCTTATGATTGTGAGTCCAACACGCTAATCACTTGTCCACGCGCTGTTCACCGTAAAAAGATTGTGAATTGAAATAAGTTGGGCGTCTGTCATATTAACATAATCATGATCAACGTATGATCCTCTCTCATAACATGTAAATCTTCTTTTCTTCTTTCTTTGATCTGGTAACTCCTGTTGGAGTCGTAGGAGGCGCCCATCACTCTCCAGGTTTGAACATGGCAGGTTTCTTCCAGAGAAAGATAGAAAATGAGATAGAGGAAATGAGAAAGAGATATAGAGGAAGAATCGACCTCAGTACTTGACTGATATTTTACTTTATCGACCTCGAAAGGATGCACAGGCAAAATGTCATAAGCCTAGAATAGAAAGAAATCCTATATTTCTTGCTGACTTCAAATAGTGGGATGTTGGATGTAATGACTTAATTCCTGTTGGTGTCATAACATTTCCCTTTTAGCTTGTGTTTACATATGTATGTTAATGTATATCGCTTTATAACAAAAAGAAATGCGTACATGCAGCCGTTGACATATCGAGGTAGATAGACAGATAGATAGATAGATTGTTATTATATGGTTCAAACAAATGTTACAACATTAATAAATGTTAAGCTCCTATTCCATAACACAACTAATGGGAAACTGTTAGCAGTTGTACACGTAATATCGTGTCACTTTTAAACCTAAGAAACAATTGATATTTATACAGTAATAGTTTGATGTCAATTAAACTCAGGCATAGCTGTGTGGTTAAGCTGTTCGCTTCGCAACCACATGGTTCTCAATTCTATACTACTGATCTGGCACCATGTCTTCAACAGATGTCTCTGCCTGGTTAATACTTTGTGAGTGGAATTCGTTTGACGGAGACGGTGCGGAAGCCTATTACAACACACACATACACATACACACAAACACACAAACACACACACACACCGGTATATATATTTATATATATATATATATATATAAACGGAAAAAATGAAACGAAATTTCATTTCCCACTCTTAGTACGGCTGTTACTTAAATATAAGTATGTATACGTACATACATATATGTATACAGACGTACAGTAGTATGTATATATATATACATACATGCACACATATATATATGTACGTATGGATTCACCAAACATTTATTATAATGCCCGGTGTGTTTGTAAACAAACATCCCGTATTAAGCCGCAGTGTCTAGCAACCACCGTTGCTCGTTTGTTCAACACTGACAAAGGAACGCTGTACTAGTTTCAAGCTTGTTAGCTATCGTCCGCAACGTATACCTTCCTGCCAGATTGTTGAACGTCCGAAAGTATATACTTTCCTTATGCATATTAACGGCTGAGTAGCCCAATTTGCATATCGAGTGGGTTAATCGGCCGGGTGCACCGAAAACGATAAACGGAAAAAATGAAACGAATGAAGGAAAACCCAAAAGTGCAAAAAACTCACCAAAAAAAAAGCCCTAACAAAACACAAAAACATACACAACAAAAAATACAGATACCACTAACGCAAACACTTCCCAAATAACATCAGCACCAACAGCAACATCGACACCACCCCCACAAACCCCGAAACGCAAACAACCTAAACAAACACAAGTACAAATAAACACACAAATACCTGAAATTGCAGACACCACACCTACAACAAACACAGACATACCCGAAACAACACCACCAAAACCATCACCACCACAGTCACCAAAACGAAAACAAATAAAACCACACCAACAAAATGTTAAAAACTTCGTGCTTGTCAGAAGGGCCAACGATAAACTGATGGCCCTCTTAGCACGAAGCGAGGACATTCAAACAGAGGGGGAGATTTTTGAAATGAGCACATTTTTGCGTGCCAGTAGATTTGCTTCTGGTCCGAATGTCACTCAATTCCTTCAAAGAAATTCGAGAGAGCTTTCCTCAGAACGTGGGAACCTCGAATGGGAAACCTTACATCGAGACTTTTAAAGGGGTTCCCAAAAGAAACCCCACCAACCATGGAGGTCGAACCACCCGACCTTCACAAGACCCCGGGAGGTAAGTAAACCTTCCCTCTCTCTCTTAGCTTACCAACATGGCCATATTAAGAATAGGATGTTTAAATGTTCGCGGCCTGGGGTCACCCTGGAATTAGGGTCGCCTGCTCAACGACCTCAGGTCGCTCGAAATGGATGTGATTGCCGTCGGCGAGACCAGAATTCTCGACACGCGCGCACTAGCACCCATTTTCGACGACTATCAGATCTTTGCATCTGTTAGCAGGCCGGGAATGGGGCAGTGCTGTTTAGGAAACGACTGGATCTCGAGGTAAAGTCGATCTTCCGGGACCTGGACGGTAAGTTGGTGGTCTTGGATGTGAGCAGTAGCGAAGGTGGTGCCTTTAGACTGCTGGCCGTCTACGTCCCTACAGAGGCCGGACGACCGGACTTCTTTAGGCGCCTGGAGACCTTTCTGGGTACGTCTCGCCCTTTACTGTTAGCGAGGGACTGGAATGGCATCTTAGACGCACGCTGGGATTGTATGGGAGTAGCCGATAGGAGTGTGGGGGGGGGGGGGGGGGCAAAAGCCTCAAGCACCTACTCAGCCAGTTCCAACTGTCTGACAGGTATCGACTAGATTTCCACCAATGTGCCAGTATGGACATGGATCAACCGAATGGGGTCATCTAGATCGTATATAGACAGGATCTTCATTAGGAAAATAGATAGAAATAGTGTAGGCTGCCCACTTTTTAAAACGGTCGCCTATTCAGATCACAAATTTGTGATCTGTACGGTCGACCTAGATAAAACGCGTAGGTTAGGACCGGGTTATTGGAAGCTGAACATGTCATTTCCGGCACGTAAGGCTTACAGGGACCGAGTCAACAATTTAGTTAAGCAAAAGTTGACAGGGGGGATCATCAACAACAGATGGTGGGGGGGCTCTCAAAAGAGAGATTAGAGTAATTTCGATAGAGTTCAGCAAAGAACTAGCGTTAGAGAAAAATAGAAAGGAGGGGGAGCTGATAGATAAGTTAGACGAGGCTATTGGTAGTGGCATTGCAACTGATGTGCTAGCGGCGAGAATGGCATTAAACCATTTCTTCAATGCGAAACACGAAGGTTGTATTGTCAGAGCTAAGGCGCGTGCGCTGAGAAACAAGGAAACCAAAGCTGTTCGATGGGCCTGCGTGGCGGAGGCCTAGCGTGGTAATAAAACCACAATTCGGTCTTTGGCGAATCGAGACGGACACGAGATAAGCGATTCCAAGCGGATGTGTGAGGCCTTTCGCTAGCACTTTGCTCGGTTGTTCGGGGAGAGTGGTGAGTCAGAGTGAGTAGCGGATTTCAGTCCCTATCTTGACGGCTTGCCGCGTATCTCGACGGTCGACGCTGAGCGTTGCGAAAGGCCGATTACTCCAGCCGAAATTAAGGACGCCCTTGTTGGCTGCATGAGGCGCAAGTCACCCGGTTTGGATGGCTTGCCATACGAGCTTTACGTAAATATGCCAGACTTGTTCTCCGATCTCCTCGAAGCACTCTACTGCAACTGGCAGCAGAATGGGAGTATTCCCAGTTCTGTGAGCAGGAGAGTGGTGACGCTGATAAGGAAAGACAAGAACAAGATGGATACATTAAACAACTTCAGGACCATAACTCTGCTCAACACAGAGTTTAAGATTTTGGCCAAGGTGTTAGCAAAGAGATTGGCGTTTGTCGTCGAGGATTTGGTTGGGGAGGCGCAAACTTGCGCAATCCCAGCCAGGTCCATACACGACAATCTCCACCTCATGCGATACATCATAGAGAGGGTAGGGTGTAAACCTGGCTTCGGTGGGGCACTGATCAATTTAGATCAATCGAACGCATTCGATAGGGTCGACGATCGGTATCTGGAGTTTGTCCTCAAAGCAGCTGGCTTCGGCCCTGTCTTCAGAAGCTGGATCGCTGCAATGCACAGCGGCACACACTCGGTGGTCAAGGTTAATGGCCACCTCTCGAAACCATTTCGGCTCTCCCGATCGGTCCGTCAAGGGTGCCCTCTCTCTTCCCTTCTGTACGTATTGACTCTCGAGCCTTTACTGCGGAAGCTGGAGCTGTTGCCGGGCATCCCGCTCGAACCGGGACGTAGAAAGGTGGTGTCGGCTTATGCGGACGACATCACCGTGATGGTGTCGAACACCTGAGAAATCGAGGTGGTCGGCACCTTATTGAAGGAATATGAAAGGTTGACAGGAGGCAAACTTAACCCGGAAAAGTCGGTGGGCTTGCAGCTCGGAACCTGGAGAGGCAAGCCCATGCCGTCCAACAGCGTCGTGGGGCGCTGGACAGACGGACCGGTAAAGTTGCTCGGGGTTTGGTTCAGACCAGACCTCCAGGTGGAAAAGAATTGGAACGAGGTAACGAGCAGAGTAGCCAGTCTCGCCCAAAAATGGGCTGGGAGGAAGCTATCACTGAAAGGTCGCACGGAGGTGGCGAATGCGTACATAGCGTCCGTCATCTACTACTGCCTGACCGTCGTGCCTTGCCTCCGTCCGCGCCTCCTCTTCAAATTCTTGTGGAGGGGACAAGTTCTGTTGGAGAGGCGGTCCATCTGCTGCCAGCACCCTCTATGCGGAGGGCTGGGCATGCCCTTGCTAATGATGCGCAGACATGCGTTGAGGCTGTGACATCTCCAGATATTCTGCCTCAATGGTGAGCAGGTGTGGTCGCCGTTTATCAGACGGGCCTTTCCGCAGCTCATCTCTTTGACTGAGCTGCAGTCCTGGGTCAAGAAGAGACCGAGATTGGGTGACTGGCACCTGGAATGTTTCCAGGCACTCACTGCCCTCTACCAAGCGGGAAATGCGATCAGTGGAACTTCCATTCTCGAGTTCTATAGAGGATTAGTGGTGGGCAAGTGCGATGACGCACTCGGAGAAGCTTTGGGCCTCGACGAGGTCGAATTGACCAGTCTGTACCGGAGGACTTTCGAGCCGGGGACGATGGACAATTTCCAGAAATCCCTCGCTTGGCAGTGCTACCGGGGGCACTGCCGGTTCGGGATAAACTCTACAGGCACAGAAGTGCTGTCAGACGGACCTGCCCAAGATGCGCACAGAACGACGAAACCGTTCTGCACGCACTTGTCCAATGTCTGTGCATTACTGACTTGTGGAGTTATGTCGAACAGCTACTATCGCGTGTGGAACAAATCCGGCTATCGGCTGAGTCCATAGTGAAGATCGACCCGCCACCTTCCTTAGGTCAGGAAGAGCAGGACATTTTCCTCTGTCTGGTGGCAGTTGCGAAAGAGATTATATGGTGGACCAGGTTAAAAGGACTGAAGACAGATACTTTTCTCTTCGGCTAATCGCTCATCAACTTTTTCAAGTTTCACCTGGAAAGGAGGGTGAGGGTGGAGAGAGAAGTGCTGCCCCCAGTACATTTGCTAAAAGGTGGATGAATGGAGAATGGCACGTATGAATGGGCCTACTCTGACCATGCGCCTATAGGCTAGCTAACTTGAGGAGAGGGGTGTTCTCCCTGGGTGCCCTAGAAGCGCAGGGTAGTTTAGGATTGGTGGGGACCCGAGTCACCCTTGGGTCGTCCACCCCCTATCGGGGAATTTATTTTGTTATATTTATGCATAGTTTATTTTATATTTTTATATCTTCATTGTTAAATTAATCTTGCCATTGTGCACGTTTACTCGACCTTATTGTAAACCCCCACTGTCCCTGTCTTTGTATTGTCCCCTACATGTCGGCCCTTGTGGCTAATAAATGAAATCATTATTATTATTATTATTATTATTATTGAATGCTATGGTTGACGGAGGCTCGGCTCTGTAAGGTATTGTAAATTTTGAACGCTATAACAATTGTAAATTGTTTAAAACTTTTACCAACTTGTAGACAAAAACACCCTCCTCCCCGTGAGAGGGGTCTTTCTGCCCGTTATTTGGCCCTTCGAGGTTAAATAACTGCTTATTGGGGTTTTGTGCCCAATATTTATTTTAAACAAAAAAAAAACAACATGGCTACGAAAAAGAATTTTCATAGGTCACTCCCACTCATTCCGTCTTCTTCTTCCTCAATCGTCACTACAGCAGAGAGAAGATTGTCTCTCTCCCTCCCTTCTTTAAATGTGTCTCTCTCCCTCCCTTCTCTTTCGCAAGCGACGACAGAAAAGAAAAGTCTCGTGCAAAGCGTGCAAGATTTCTCCACGACGACAACGACGACGAAACAGGTGTGCGGGAAATACGAAAACCCATTTCATTCGTCTGACGTCAGGAATAATAGCAGTAGCAGCCGTAATAACAACAGCAACAGTGACAATGAAAACAACAGTAGCAGCCGCAACAGCATCAGCAGCAGCATAAACAACAACAGCATTAGCAGCAGCAACAACAACAACAACCACAGCAACAGCGGCGGCGGCAGTAGTCGTAGTACCTGCAGCAACAACAAAAGTAACAGCAGCTCTGACGACAACAACAACAACAACAGCAGCAAAGAAAAACCAATCTCATTTGCAGGTATCGCGAAGAATCTGGAAACAATCCTCATAACAAATGAGGAATTAGAGGAAGCGAAGAAGATGGTGACAAAAACTGGACACCGAGCAATCTGCAAGGCAGCGGAAAAAGTTTTCGAAACCCAACAGCACTGTACGGTCACGTACCGTACAGTAAGTACAAAATCCCGTAGGGTGGAAAGATCCACAGAGGCTCAAATACAAAAAGCCTTGGGGTCTGTGTGGCAGCGGAAAACACACATCACCCGAGGCAAGAAATATGCCACCGTAGACGTACTTTTTGCCACACCCCAGGAGGCAAATGCTCAATCCGTAGTGACCCTAAGGATCGAGGAAATGGTGTTGGTGCCCTCCTACTGCGAGCAAAAAATTGTGAGGGTCAAACTGACCCCTCCCCGACCTCACAGAATCAGACATGGAGTGTGAGGTGGGAGAGGGATGGGAAAAGGTCGTAAGAAGGCACAAACGCAGAAGCAGCGCACCGTTGCCTTTGAAAAGGGAGGAAAGAAATGAAAAAAGGGTAAAGTCTACTGCAAAGAGACTCACAGCAGCAACACCACCAACACCATCACCACCCACACTAGCACCACCATCACCACCGGCGACAACCCCACCGCCAACAACAACAACACCTTCAACACCACCACCACAAGCACCAACATCGCAAACACAACAACAAAACACACACACCCAGCAAAAACGACATGGAAAATAGCAGAACCCCACCCCACCCCCAGAAAAACAAATGCACGGCAATAAATACACACAACAAGAAACTAATGACTTACATAATTGAACACACAGACATTTCACAACACGACTACATAATACCAGCACCAATCAAAACGCCAACTAACATAAGACTGCTAAAAATAGCACAGAAACAATACACAAACATTAAAACGAAATTCCCCAACGCAGTTGATGATTTCAGAGACCTAGGAGGAACTATCAACCGAAGAGTATATTGGGACATACTCATAGAAGAGCCGATGACCAGCCGAAGGAACGATTCAACGGTCCCTTCACCAGACGATCAAGTGAAAAGGGATGTAAAAACCATCCCTCCTCTACGAAAAGTACGGTAAGTGGTCTTTCCCATCTTTTCCACTCTATTTTAAACATGTCCTCACTCAGAATAGGCAGCATAAATGCGCGTGGCTTGGGGTCGTCATGGAAGCAGGGTCACCTGCTCAACGACCTCAGGTCACTAAACATAGATGTAGTGGCCATCAGCGAGACCAGAATCTCCGAAGCACGGGCCTTCGCACCGATCTTCGGCGGCTACGATGTGTACGCATCTCCCAGCCGTCCTGGATCGGGGGGAGGAGTTGCTGTGCTTTTTCGGAGAGGTTTGGATCTCGCCATACGGGCCATCTTCCTGGACCCAGAGGGTAAGTTGGTGGTGCTGGACGTGACCAGCGGAGACGGGCAAGCTTTCAGGCTAGTGGCCGTCTATGCCCCGACAGGAGCAGGGTGGCCTGATTGCGTCCGGCGTCTGGAGACCTTTCTTGGAACGTCCCGCTCTTTAGTGTTAGTGGGCGACTGGAACGGGATCTTAGATGCACCCTGGGACTGTGTGGGACTAGCGTATAGGGGTGAAGGGTGCAAGAGCCTCACCAACCTGCTCAGGCGTTTTGAACTGTCTGACAGGTACCGATTGGATTTCCCGAATGTGCCAATGTGAACTTGGACAAATCGCATAGGGTCATCCAGATCATATCTAGATAGAGTATTTTGTAGGGAAATAGATAGGTCTAGCATAGGCTGTCCACAATTCAAGATAGTCAGCTACACGGACCACAAATTCGTGATCTGTGTGCTTGACTTAGATAGGCTTCATAGACGAGGACCCGGCTACTGGATCTAAACGCGTCCTTACCAGCGCGCAAGGCCTACAGAGACCGGATTAGCGAACTAGTTAAGCGGGCGTTGACGGGGTCCATCGTCAACAACAAGTGGTGGTTTGCTCTGAAAAGAGCGATTAGAATAGAATCCATTAGGTTTAGTAAGGCTTTAGCAATAGAGAAAAATAGAGCAGAGGGAGAACTAGCTAGAAAATTAGACGAGGCGCTTAGCAAAGGCATTGCGACCGACGTGCTTGCGGCGAAATTGGCCCTTGACCAATTCTTCAATGCAAAGCACGAAGGCTGCGTTGTCAGAGCAAGGGTGCGTGCTCTCAGACACGAGGGGACGAAAGCTGTTCAATGGGCCCGAGTGGCGGAGGCGCGTCGTGGCAACAAAGCCACGATCCGGTCTTTGGTGGACCACGACGGGCGCATGCTACTCGATCCCGGACAAATGTGTGAAGCTTTTCAGCGACACTTCGCTCAGCTGTTCGGGGGCAGCGGTGGGCCGGGTTGAGGGATGGACTTTAGTGTCTACCTCGACGGACTGCCGCGGCTCTCGGCCATTGAGGCGAAGTGTTGCGAAAAGCCGATAACAGCCGCTGAAGTAAGGGAGGCAATGACTGGCTGCACAAGGGGTAAATCGCCTGATTTGGATGGTCTGCCCTATGAACTTTACGTACAGATGCCAGACTTGTTCGGATGCCTCTTGGCGGACGTCTACTGCAACTGGCAACAGAACGGGAGAATTCCCAGTTCTGTGAGCCGAGGAGCGGTGGCACTGCTGAGAAAGGATCCGAACAAGGGGGATAACATAGATAATTTCCGGCACATAACTCTGCTAAACACAGAGTTCAAGATTTTGGCCAAGGTGCTAGCAAAGAGGTTGGCGCTTGTCGTTGGTGGTCTGGTGGGAGAGGCGCAGACATGCGCCATTCCCGACAGATCCATCCACGACAACCTACACCTCATGCGATACATCGTAGAGAGGGTAGCTAGGGAACCTGGCACGGGTGGGTCCTTGATCAATTTAGATCAGTCGAAAGCTTTCGATAGGGTCGACCATCGTTACCTAGCGGCAGTCCTGAGGGCGGCTGGCTTTGGGCCCGTCTTCAGAGGCTGGATCGCTGCCATGCACAGCGACATCTGCTCTGTGGTGAGAGTGAACGGTCACCTGTCGGAACCGTTCAACATCATGCGCTCGGTCCGCCAAGGATGTCCCCTCTCGTCCCTCTTGTACGTATTGACTCTCGAGCCATTACTGCGCAAACTGGAGACGTTGAGGGGCATCCCGCGCGAACTAGGATGCGGAAGATCCGTGTCAGCATATGCGGACGATGTCACCGTAGTGGTGTCGAACGCCAAACACATCGAGGCGATCGGCACTACACTAAGAGAATACGAAGCGGTGACAGGAGCAATGATCAACCAGGAAAAGTCAGTTGGCCTGCAGCTCGGCACCTGGAGAGGCAGGTCCATGCCGTCCAACAGCGTCGTCGGACGCTGGACGGACGGACCGGTTAAATTGCTAGGGGTCTGGTTCGGTCCGGACCTCCAGACGAACAAAAACTGGGACGAGGTGACGAGCAGGGTGGCTTCTCTCACCCAGAAATGGGCGGAGAGGAAGCTATCCCTGAAAGGTCGAGCGGAGGTGGCTAACGCGTACATCGCGTCTGTCATCTGCTACCGCCTGACCGTCGTACCTTGTCCTAAGCCTCGCCTGACTGCGCTGGAGCGTTTGCTCTTTCGCTTTTTGTGGAAGGGACGCGCTCCGATGGTCAGGCGGTCCATCTGTTGTCAACACCCGCTACGTGGAGGGCTGGGCATGCCGTGGCTGATGATGCGCAGGCACGCGCTCAGGCTACGACATCTCCACCTCTTCCTCGACGGTGATCAGGTGTGGTCGCCGTTTGCTAGACACGTATTTCCCCAGCTCGTTTTCTTGACGGAGCTGCAGTCCTGGGTCAAGCGAAGACCGAGAGGGAGGGCCTGGAGACTGGAATGTCTTCAGGCGCTAACAGCCCTCGACCAATCGGGCAATGTGATCGGTGGAAACTCCACCTTGGCGTTCTATAGAGGATTAGTGGAGGGGAAGAGCGACGACGTACTTGGGGAAACTCTAGGCGTCGACGAAAATCAACTAGCCAATCTCTTCGGAAGAACTTTCGGGCCAGGGCTTATGGACAACTTCCAGAAATCTCTGGCCTGGCAGTGCTACCGAGGAGCCTTGCCAGTTCGGGATAAACTCTACAGGCATGGAGGTGCCGTCAGCCGGGCATGTCCGAGATGCGCGCAGGGCGACGAAACCGTCCTGCACGCACTCGTCCAGTGTCCGAAAATTGCTGACTTGTGGGTTTATGTCGAACACCTGCTGTCGCGTTTAGGACGGATCCGGCTATCATCTGAGTCCATCGTGAGGATTGCCCCTCCCTCCTCCTTTAGCCGGGAAGGGCAGGCAGTTTTTATCTGTCTGGTGGCCATGGCGAAAGAGATAGTATGGTGGACACGTTTGAAAGGGCTGAAGACGAGCACTTACCTCTTCGGTGATGCTCTGATTGACTTTTTCAAATTTCATTTGAAAAGGAAAATCAGAGTAGAGAGGGAAGTGCTCTCTTCCCAGCATTTTGTTGAAAGATGGGTGAGAGAAGCAAGAATGGCCCGAGTGAATGGGCCTACTCTGAGTATATATCTGTAAATTAAAGGTGAAAAATTGGGAGAGGGCACTTGCCTTGGTGGTCAGGGTCATTGTGGCCTTTTACTGGGCTTTCTCCACAAATGTCCCTCCGAAGTCTTCCCCCTATTGGGGAATTTTTCATTTTTATTTTTTGTTACATCCTCTGTTTTTGTTTTTTACACGCAGAAATGCCCATTTGTACCGTCCTGTATTGTCCTGCACTGTCCTTAATGTCTACTTTATGTAAACCCTTGTGGTTAATAAAGAAATCATTATTATTATTATTATTATTATTATTATTGGTTGGTGAAGCCACGCTTCTTATCGCCTCCAGTCTTTTTCGACGTTTTACCTCTTTTTCAACCGTTCTAAACCTTTTATTCAAGTTTTAAATTTGATAAAAGTTTAGAACAAGTGACCCACCTAATACAGGGGTTCACTAGTAAATAATACGGCACCCCTTTACGGGGTGTCGTATTCGTATTTGTGTAAAAATATTTTTTGAAAAGTTTCAACATGGATAACACAAAAAAGAGAGAGAGCGCTGTCAGACAACACAGAGAGAGGGAGACTTTATCAGCATGTCAACAAGACAGCGTTCCAGCGGAGGTAAATATAAACGAAAATATTACAAAGGAAAAAAAGATTGTTACAGATTTAAAATTAACAAATATTTCTAACACAAACAACACCAACAACATCACCAACAACAAAACCAAAAATAACAGCGCTAAAGTCGAGAACGACAATAACAAAAATAACAGCGGTAAGGTCGAGAACGACAATAACAAAAATAACAGCGGTAAGGTCGAGAACGACAATAACAATAACAATAACAACAGCCACAACAACAATAATAGTAGGAACAGTATCAACAAAAACAACAATAATAACAACAGCCACAATAACAGTAACAGCAGCAACATTATCAACGAAAACAACACCAACAACTGTACCAGCGAAAAGAACAACAATGACACCGATACCTGTAATAGCGACCTCAGCACCACCAGTAAGACCAGTAGCGGCAGCAATAGTGGTGCTGCTGAAAAAGGGACCACTTCTTTTGCAGGTGTCGCCCGAAATATCGAGACAGTGTTAGTCACAGAGGAGGAGATGGCAGTCGCAAGGGCCATGGTGACAAGAAGCGCAAATAGAGTTTCCCTGAAACCTCCACCCGATTTTTTCAAGGACCAGCAGCTACGAACGGTGACTTACCGCACCGTAAGCAAAATCTCACATCGAGTGGAGAGAGCCACGGAGGCTCAAATCCAAAAGGCCTTGGGGTGCGTCTGGGCACGCAAAACCCACATCACCCGAGGCAGAAAGTACGCCACAGTAGACGTACTTTTCGCCACCCCCCAGGAAGCAAAGTCTCACTCTTTGGAAACCCTAAAGAGTGAGGAGTTAGTCTTGGTGCCCTCCTACTGCGAGCAGAAAATTGTGAGAGTCAAAGTGACCCAGGTCCCACCCGACGTGCCCATACCTTGGCTGGCCGCGTCTGTCCTTGCTAGAATTGAGAACAGGGCGACCATGCTGCAAATAGAAAAAATAGGGAGAGAGAACTGGTCAGGTATAGGCATGCAAATGCTTATACAAACTGACCAGGAATGTATCGAGGCTATCCCCGATATCATAGACTTTGAAGAAGGACTCCAACTCCCTATAAGTGTAGAAGGAAGACGGCCAAAATGTTATCGATGTGGGTCGAAAGGTCACCTCAGGGCCTTTTGCTCACAGAAGACACCGAAGACGGCCCCTCTCCTTCCAATACTTGGTCCGCTGCTACCAAGAGCAGAGCAAGCAACAAACGAAGAAGCCCCTTCCACGGTGAGTAGGAGGGCAACGTCCGTAGCACCCGTACCAAGGCCACGGATAACTAAAGCAGCATCATCAGTAGCGGCAACACCAATAGCTACATTTGAAATAGCTACACCAGCAACAACATTGCCGAAGAGGGCTCCACTACCACCACCAACAGCCGTGGAGCACATACCCCTCCCAGACGCCACAGAATCCGACATGGAGTTTGAGGCGGGAGTGACGTGGCAAACAGTCTGCCACAAAAAACAAAAAACAAAAAACAAAAAACCCTTAGATTCACCCTCCAAAAGCGAAGGCATACAAAGAGGGGTAAAGGCAGCAAGGAAACTTGCAGCAACACCACCACAAACACCAACAACGCAAACACAACAAGACACACACACCAAACAGCAACAAGAAGAAAACGGCAACAAAATCACCCCTCCCCCCAAAAAGTACACAGCCATAAACATAGCAAAAAACGAACTCATAAAATATATAAAGCAGCACACAGACATCACGGAAAAAAATTACTACACCCCACCAACACCAAGAACTCTCCCGACAAACATAAGCATCATCGAAATCTCATTAAAACATACAAAACTTTAAAACAAAAATTCCCCAACGCAGTTGGAGACTTCAGAGGGACGGTTTCCAAGAGGATATACACTGACATCCTCTTGGAAACACCCATGACCAGCGAAAGGGACGGTTCTACTGTCCCTTCACCACACGAACAAGGTAAGTGACCCTTTCTCATTTGCCCCGTTTCTCATCCAACATGGCTGTACTCAGAATAGGCAGTATAAATGCACGTGGCCTGGGGTCATCTTGGAAGCAGGGTCACCTGCTCAATGACCTCAGGTCACTAAACATAGATGTGGTGGCCATCAGTGAAACCAGAATCTCCGAGGCACGGGCCTTCGCACCGATTTTCGGCGGCTACGATGTATACGCATCTCCCAGCCGTCCAGGATCGGGGGGAGGGGTTGCCGTCCTTTTTCGGAGAGGCTTGGATCTCGCGATACGGGCCATCTTCCTGGACGCAGAAGGTAAGTCGGTGGTGCTGGACATGACCGGCAGCGAAGGCAATGCTTTCAGGCTAGTAGCTGTCTACGCCCCAACAGCGGCAGGACGGCCAGATTTCTTCAGACGTCTAGAGACCTTTCTTGGAACGTCCCGCTCTTTAGGGTTAGTGGGCGACTGGAACGGTATCTTGGGTGCACGCTGGGATTGTGTGGGACTAGGGGATAGGGGAGGAGGGTGCAAGAGCCTCACCAACCTGCTCAGACGTTTTGAACTGTCTGACAGGTATCGACTGGATCACCCGAATGTGCCAATGTGGACATGGAGAAACCGTATCGGGTCATCCAGATCGTATCTAGATAGGGTATTCTGCAGGGAACTAGATAAGGCTAGTATAAGTTGTCCACAATTTAAAATAGTCGACTACACAGACCACAAATTTGTGATCTGTGAGATCGACATAGACAGACTTCATAGACAAGGGCCTGGTTACTGGAAGCTGAACGCGTCTTTCCCGGCGCGCAAGGCCTACAGAGACCGGATTAGCGTATTAGTTAAGCGGACGTTGACGGGAGCGGTCGTCAACAACAGGTGGTGGTTCGCCCTGAAAAGGGCAATTAAAGTAGAGTCGATTTGGTTTAGCAAAGGAGTAGTGATAGAGGAAAATAGAGTAGCGGGAGAGCTAGTCAGAAAGCTAGAAGAGGCGTTTAGGACAGGCATCGCAACCGACGTGCTTGCGGCGAGATTGGCACTCGACCAATTCTTCAACGCAAAACAAGAAGGCTGCGTTGTCAGAGCTAGAGCGCGTGCTCTGAAACACGAGGGGACAAAAGCCGTCCAATGGGCCCGGGTGGCAGAGGCGCGACGTGGCAATAAAGCCACAATTCGGGTGCGTGATGCTTGAACCCGAGCGGATGTGTGAAGCTTTTCAGCAGCACTTTGCTGAACTGTTCGGGAGCGGCGGCGGCCCGGATCGGGACATGGACTTCAGTGCATACCTCGACGGACTGCCTCGGCTCTCGACGACCGCAGCACAGTGTTGCGAAAAGCCAATAACAGCCGGTGAAATACAGGAAGCGATGGCTAACTGCACAAGAGGTAAATCGCCAGGTTTAGATGGTCTGCCCTACGAGCTTTATGCATTTATGCCAGACTTGTTCGGTGACCTCTTGGCAGACGTCTACTGCAACTGGCAGTAGAACGGGAGCATTCCCAGTTTTGTGAGCCGGGGAGCAGTGGCGCTGCTGAGAAAAGACCCGAACAAGGGGGATGTTATTGATAATTTCAGGCCCATAACTCTGCTAAACGCAGAGTTCAAGATTTTGGCCAAGGTGTTAGCAACGAGGTTGGCGCTTGTCGTCAAGGGTCTGGTGGGAGAGGCGCAGACATGCGTCATCCCGGACAGATCCATACACGACAACCTACACCTCATGCGATACATCATAGAGAGGGTGGTTAAGGAACCTGGAAAGGGTGGGGTCCTGATCAACTTGGATCAATCCAAAGCATTCGATAGGGTCGACCATCGGTATCTGGCGGCGGTCCTCGAGGCAGCCGGTTTCGGGCCCGTTTTCAGGCGTTGGATCGCAGCAATGTACAGCGACATCTGCTCAGTTGTGAGGGTGAAGGGTCACCTGTCGCAGCCGTTCAGCATCATGCGCTCAGTCCGCCGGGGTTGTCCCCTCTCGTCCCTCTTGTACGTATTGGCTCTCGAGCCGTTATTGCACAAACTGGGAGCGATGAGGGGCGTCCCACGCGAACTAGGATGCGGGAAATCCGAGTCGGCTTCCGCTGACGACGTCACCGTGGTGGTGTCGAGCACCAGACACGTCCAGATGCTCGGCACCGCTCTCAAGGAATACGAAGCGGTGACAGGAGCAAAGATAAACCAGGAAAAGTCGGTGGGCTTGCAGCTAGGCACCTGGAGAGGCAAGTCCATGTCGGCCGACAGCGTCGTGGGGCGTTGGACGGAACGACCGGTTAAATTGCTTGGGGTCTGGTTCGGACCGGACCTCCAGATGGAGAAAAACTGGAACGAAGTGACGAGCAGGGTGGCCTCCCTCACCCAGAAATGGGCTGAGAGGAAGCTGTCCCTGAAAGGCCGGGTGGAAGTGGTGAATGCGTATATCGCATCCGTCATCTGCTACCGCCTCACCGTCGTCCCTTGCTCCAGCCCAACTCTCACCAAAATGGAGCGCCTCCTCTTCCGCTTTTTGTGGAAGGGACGCGCTCCCATGGTCAGACGATCCATCTGCTGTCAACACCCGTTGCGTGGAGGACTTGGCATGCCATGGCTGATGATGCGCAAACATGCACTGAGGCTGCGACATCTCTGGTGCTTCCTTGATGGTGAACGGGTGTGGTCGCCGTTCGCCAGGCACATTTTCCCACAGTTCGTCTCCATGACGGAGCTGCAGTCCTCGGTCAGAAAAAGACCGAGGGATAGCTCTTGGAAACTGGAATGTCTCCAGGCGCTCACTGCCCTCTCCCAGTTGGGCACCAGTATCGGTGGAACATCCACTTCGGCGTTCTATGGAGGACTAGTGGAGGGGAAGAGCGACGACGTTCTCGGAGAGATCCTGGGCGTCGAAGAAGATCAGCTGTTTGCTCTCTTCCGGAGAACTTTCAGCCCAGGGCCTATGGATAACTTCCCAAAATCCCTTGCCTGACAGTGCTACCGGGGAGCGCTGCCGGTTCGAGATAAGCTCTACAGGCACGGAAGTGCCGTCAGCCGAGCCTGTCCGGGATGCGCGCATAGCGACGAAACCGTTGTGCACGCACTCGTTCAGTGCCCGAGCATTGCTGACTTGTGGAGCTATGTCGAACAGTTGCTGTCACGTGTGGGACTGATCCGGTTGTCGACTGAGTCCATTGTGCAGATGGTCTCGCCGTCTTCCTTTGAGGAGGAAGGGCAGGCGGTTTTCATCTGTCTGGTGGCCATGGCGAAAGAGATTGTGTGGTGGACAAGGTTAAAAGGATTAAAGACAAACACTTTCCTCTTCGGCGAATCCCTGATTAACTTTTTCAAGTTTCACTTGAAGAGGAAAATCAGGGTGGAGAGGCAAGTGCTGCTTTCTAGCAAGTTTGTTGAAAGGTGGGTGAATGTAGCGAGAATGGTCCGAGTGAACGGGACCACTCTGAATATACGTCTGTAGTTTGAGAGATGGAAAAATTGAGAGAGGGCGCTTGCCCTGGTAGTCAGGGTGGCCGTCGTCTTTTGTGTGGTTTTCGCCACGAGTAACCCTCGGAGGTTTCCCCCCTATTGGGGAATTTTTCATTTTTTCAATTTTCATTTTATTGTTTATATATATATATGTTTTATGTCTTTTTTCTTTTCTTATATAAATAATAAAAATATTTACACGCACAAAACCCACATCGTACCGTCCTGTTCCGTCTGTGATGTTTTTCTTGATGTCAGCCCTTGTCGCCAATAAAGAAATCATTATTATTATTATTATTATTATTATTACAGTTGCATTTATCTTGTTTTATGTTCATACGAGTTATCATCAAGTCACAACCAGTGACCTCAAGAGACAACAAGGTCCGCCATGTTCAAGAAAGAACATACATATTCACACATGCATCTTTAGTGTTTAGACTTGTGATGTACTTATATTGACAGAATCTTCCTTAGTATATGGGCAGTTCCCATTAATACTATCTTTTGTATTTCTCCTATACGCGGGTTTCCTGGGATTTGCGATATGTAATCATTAGACCCCTTAGGTATCATTCCCAGAGCGCCTACAACCACTGGTATTGTTTTAGTTCTCAATTTCCACATTTTTCCAATTTCTATCTCCAGGTCCTTATACTTGCTCAATTTTTCAAATGTTTTTATAGATACATTCTTGTCTATTGGAACAGACATATCAATTAGCAGGCATACCCTCTTTTGAAAGTCTTTCAATATTTCTATCTCCAGGTCCTTATACTTGCTCAATTTTTCAAATGTTTTTATAGATACATTCTTGTCTATTGGAACAGACATATCAATTAGCAGGCATACCCTCTTTTGAAAGTCTTTCAATATTATATCAGGTCTGTTTGCATCTATTTTTCGGTCTGTTTGGATGCTAAAGTTCCACAAGATTGAGATGTGATCTTTTTCAAGTATGGGAGGTGGTTGATGCTCCCACCAATTCTTTTGATGGGGCAGGTCAAAATGCTTACACATTATCCAATGTATGTATTGTGCAGCTCTGTCATGCCTGTTTAGGTATTCGGTTGGAGCTATAGGACTGCACATTGAAATTATATGGTCAATGGTCTCTGGTTGTTTTTTGCATACACGGCATAATGGGCTGCACCCATTTTTTATTATGTTGGCTTGGTAATTTTTTGTTGGCAGACACTGATCTTGTGCCGATATAATCAGTCCTTCAGTCTCCGATTTCAGTCCAGAGGATGCCAACCACTGATGGGTTAAAGTTTTGTCAACATCAGGATTGTTAGCTCGCTCTGGGTATTTTCCATACAGAGGCTTTTCTTGCCATTTCTTAGCCAGTTTCTGTAGCAGTTCTTTCTTTGCAGTTACTTTTACCTGCTTTGCTTTTTCTGTGTTTTCCATTTCAGCAGTAAATGGGACTTCTGAAATTTGTAGTCCATTACTGTATCTTTGTGCATCTTTTGTAATGGAATATGATCTTTTGATGCTTTCGTGTTTCAAAACGAGTTTGATCATCCAATCATGTGATTCCCTTAGATATGTAGATAATCCAATTGTTGCAGTTTTCAACGCAATGTCTAACTGGATTAACCCACGTCCTCCTTCTTTCCTAGGGAGATATATTATATCTATATCTGCCTTAGGGTGATGCATTCTGTGCATGGTTAAGAATTTTCGAATTTCTGTATCGAGCCTACGGATCTCTGTGCTTGACCAGTTGATGACATTGTAACTGTAGGTTACTACTGGTATGGCAAGCGTGTTTATGGCATCGATCCTATTCCTTGCATTCAATTCCGTTCTTAAGATTGCTCTTACTCTGCGGTAACATTCCTTCCTTATCCTTTCCCTCATTGTCGAGTGCTTGATTCCGTCTCCTTCACAAACACCTAGATATTTGTAAGTTTCTTCTTGATCAAGTTCTCTTATCACGTTCCCCCGATCAAGATTAATGTCTGAACTCTTCAGCAGCTTTCCTCTGGTGAACGTTGCTTTGGCGCATTTATCTAGTCCAAACTCCATTTTAATGTCATCACTGAACTGCTTCACAGTGGATAATAGCCCTTGCAATTGTTCATCATTTTTTGCAAATAGTTTCAGGTCATCCATGTAGAACAGGTGATTAATGGTTTTGTCATAGACTTTATATCCATGTTTTGTTTCATTGAGCATTTTACTTAATGGTATAAGTGCGATGCAGAATAAAAGCGGTGACAAAGAGTCACCCTGAAAAATTCCACAATTAATATTAACTTCTCCAGCTTCCAGTGATTTTGTTTCACTATTCAAAAGGAGTGTCGTTTTCCATGTCTTCATACTGAATGACAAAAACCTCCTGACAACGGGGAATACTTTGAAAATCTCTAAACATTTTTCAATCCAACTGTGTGGCAAACTATCGAATGCTTTTTTATAATCTATCCAAGCAGTCGATAGATTTTTGTGTCTATTATGACAATCTTCCAGTATCATTTTGTTAACCAGAAGCTGATCCTTACAGCCATATGAGCCTCGTTTACACCCTTTCTGCTCAATGGGAAATAGGTCATTTGTTATCAGGTGGTCATATGTGTATTCAGTTAGGACTGATGTTAAAATTTTATACATTATGGTCAAGCAAGTTATCAGTCTGTAATTTTTGGGATTGTTTGTCTCATCATTCTTCGGAAGCAGGAATGTAATGCCGTTAACTAGCCATGAAGGTATCTTTTCTGGCTCCTTAACTATTTCCTTGTAAAGTTGGGCTAACAGCTCATGAGACTCTGTGAAGGTATTTATCCAAAAGTTTTGTATTTTGTCTTTTCCTGGGGATTTCCATTTGCTGGTTTTTCTTAGAGCCAAGCGCAACTGTTCAACTGTTATATTTTCCCATGTTTGTTCCTCAAGGTGAGCTGTATCTTTCATTGGTCTGTCTATCCATGGGGCATGTATGTTATGAACTTTTTCTTCGGCCCAGATCTTTTCCCAGAATTCTTGCACTTCCTCCTTGGGTGGTATTGATTTAGCAGTTATTGTTGACTTACCAATTTTTCTGTAGAAATTTCTTTGGTTGTTTTTGAACATATTATTGTCCTTATAGAATCTAGATCGTTTTTCAAAGCGCCTTATACGAGCAGCTTTGGCCGACACTTTTTGCTTGATTATTTCTATCAGCATGTCTATGTCACATGTTGATTTTATACTGTACTTTTTTTTCAATTTTCTAAGTTTAGTTTGTTTAACATGTTCACCTACTTTATAGTTTGTTATTATTATTATTATTATTATTATTATTATTATTATTATTATTATTATATTGGAAATGTGTGAAATCCTTGGTACAGTTAGGTATATTTAAGTAAAGGAAAAGAATGGCATACACAAAACGCCAGCACCAACAGTTTTGCAAGAGATTTCAGCATGAATGGACCTGTTATTTTTATCTGAAGACATTTTTTTCCAATTCCATCCCGCCCGTCCCCTCAACCTATTTCATTTCTCATTCTTTCTTCTGATGAAGGACTAGCATCCGAAACGTTAAGACCCTCTTCCTGCTATATCAAGCGTTAACCTAATATATACCTTCCATATACTGTACCGATTGTGTTGTTATTTCTGTTTACCTTTTACATATATATATATATATACATATATATATATATATATATATATATATATAGAAGTGGTTACACAACAGTTAGTTCACCATACCGAGAACAATTGTTTCACCTTAGAGGATCTTCAGCTCGGGATGTGCACAACTAACTGTTGTGTAACCACTTCTACCTAACTCGTCCCTTGGACTGAGTGCTCTACCACTACGGATATTACCTTCCAGTGTTCCACCACTATATATATATACGCTTTAATTCCTTTAAATCTTCATCAATATTCCTTCACTCCCACACACATTAACCCCCTCCCCCCGGGACGCGCACACACACACATACACACATATATATATATTATATATATATATATATATATATATATCACAACACAATCTGATCACAGCTTGACCATCGCCACCGACGAATGCGAGAAAGTTCTGCAGGAAAGTTAACCAGGAATCTTTAAAAAATCTTCCCACCGAACTTAACAAAGAACTTACTAGATGTACCAAATCATAATATTATAAAATTAAATCAAATTGTTTAGAACTACAAGAGAAGTCATTCATTTCTTTTTTTTAAATATATATATATGGTGGAAACCATGGCGTCTGACCCTCTACCAATACTGCCAATCTACCAAAGATATATATATATATATATATATATATATATATATATATATATATATATATATATATATATATATATATATATATATATATATATATATATATATATATATATATATATATATATATATATATATATATATATATATATACAGAGAGAGAGAGAGAGAGAGAGAGAGAGAGAGAGAGAGTCCAGCCAGAAATTAACAAATCATACTGAAGGCCGCGCATTTCACCGAGCGGTTTTTCAACCCGTGTATAGAAAGAAAGTTGGACGTGTCAGGCATAAGCGCTTCCTCAGGAGTACAAATAGAGACAGGTTCACAATGGAGAAACAGAAAGAATGTCCAGGAAAATCCCAGGTATGCCAGCCGTATATTCAGGCCGTCCCGACGAATAGCTTGTCTTTTCATTAACGGAAAGTAATGTGGGCAATTTAAGAATTAAAACGGCCATTATCATTAACAAGAAAAAAAAAACAAGACAGATAAATAATAGATTGGAAATGTACGAAGCTTCTATAATGATTTCAAACACGTGTATTTCAGACATGTGGGACAGTTAAGAAGAAGACATTTGGTTATGTATGCTATATATGATGTTTATTTACTTTTAATAAGTGCTGAACATGTTTTATAACTGTGCAACATAAGCAATGGTCTTCGACATTTGTAAACTTTAATATATATTGTATATATATTACAGTTTACAAACCATGTGGTTATGGGTTCGCTTCCTTTGTGCAACACCTTTGACAAATGGCTAGACATACACAAACATGCACGCACACACATACACACACATACACACACATATACACACCCACACACATATATATATATATTTCGCCAGGTGGTCATATTAAGTTGGATATGGTCTGAGCCAATATTGATCGAAACCTATCAAAGTTATCAAAGTTATATATATATATATTATGTTATATGATATGCTATACTTACGCCTGTGTATGCGCGCGCGAGTATGAGTGTACGAGTGTTATATATATATATATATATATATATATATATATATATATATATATATATATATATATA
>OZ024740.1:70578542-70583542 GCA_964016885.1 Eledone cirrhosa
AGAGAGAGAGAGAGAGAGAGAGAGAGAGAGAGAGAGAGGGGAGAGAGAGAGAGATCATATGCCATCAATAAAACAGGGAAACCACCAGTGTATGGAATCTATAGCCTATGGAAGGCAGGGTAGACACACAATAATTAAAAATATAAATTAAAATGCATATACGCACCTCTATAACTATATAACACACTGTCTCGCCAGGAAATTGACTGAAATGGAATCGTCTATGGGTCATCAGCGTGTGTAAGACGATAGATTCCAGACAACTCTAAGAAAATTTTATTTGATGGCACACGATCTCTCTCTAGTGTGTTACCCTTTCAACATATTGTATTTTAAAGAGTTCAGGATTCCTTTTCCTTTGAGCACATAATTTACAGGGAATAACGAGAGTCTCTGGCTCCGTTAATTTATCGTGATATTTCACTCCTTATAACAGTCTTTCCTTTCTCTCTGTTTGGTTGAGCACATTTCTTTGAGTGGTTTTTGGGCTGCCCTTTATCGTGCCCTTTATCGTGATATATATATATATACATATATATAAATATGTATAGGAAAAGAGTCAGGACTACCCTATTACTACCCTAAGTACTCGAGTACTCTGGTGCGTTATGGTCCACCTGGTTTCTTACCACACTGTCTTCGTATTATATATATATATACACCTGGAGATACTAAAGTGAATGTTTTAAATAGCAACACTAAAAATATTCAAACATTAATTGAATGAGCATTCAATGCATGTGGGTGGAGTGTAAAATTTATTTTCTGAAGAAAGAATTGGCAGTAACTTCGAGGTTTCAGATATTGCTTCATAACGGTGTAAATATATATTAAAAAAAGTATCTTCTACAACTGTGCATTCCTTTAATATGAGATTGAATTTTACTCCAGTATCTTTTAATATATTGTCTGCACCATAGTATGTTTCATCTGCGAAATGCACAATGATTTATCATCTTTATGAGTTAACTAATGGTTTTTACAATGTTTATGTAAGCTGACTGACTGACCAAAAAAGGTTATTTTGCGAATTGTTTCATACTGTTTATATTTAGAATTTTTCTACTTGGCACTAACACACATATTTATCTTTTACTTATACTACAGAATGTTTTGTCCAGTTCACAGGCATATTGCATTAATGACACTTAAAGTTCTCTACGTGTAGACTACGCTGTCTCGTAAAGTTAATTACCGGAAGAGGATCTTCGACGAATATTGGTTTAATAGTGTTTTCAACAAGTTGGTGTTGAATTGGCAGATTCGTGAGTGGTATATTGGTAGATGTTAGAGCATAGGTTAAAATGCCTTTCGATATTTGTTTGCTTTTAATAATTTCGGGGTTGATAAATTATAGTATTCGTGGTAGCAATATATTGACAGAATTGCTTAGAGCATCGGAGTGATGTTGTTTACGTTTTGAACTCAAATCCCACTCTACTCTACTTTAGTGGGAGACTTATTCCACCTGGTTCATGGGTGACTTTAGCCATGTTCACTTTGCTGTATGCAGTCGGGCCAGGACTCCGGTTTGAGGATATCTTCTTCCTTCATTTTAAGAATTATCTGGGGTCCTGGTTATAGGCACTGCCCGTCTCTCGCCGACTAAACAGCAAAAATAAAAAGTGTGCTGTTTATTTTGATGGTTGATACACTATCTCGTTATTTTTATTTATTGACTTATGCAAGTACGAAGTTAAACTGAAATGGTTAAAAGAAAACATCAGAGCTTATATACCCAAATCAAGAGGTCGACACAAAGGTAGAATTAATCATAGTAAGCAAGTTATTAAAATGGCCTCATCAATGCTCATTTATAAACATATGCTAGATTCTGAATATAGGTTAAATTAAATCAGCCATTTTTTTTATAACTACAAACATACCTTGATATTGACCGATTTATTAATCTCCTCATCAAAGGATTAATTATCATTACATAGCAGTTCCCTCAAGATTTTCTGGTGGTTAAGAAATTCCTTTTGCAATTATAAGGTCCTGGGTTCTATCCCACAGAATATCATTTTGGATAAATATCTTAACCGTAGCATAGAGTTGACCCAAACCTGGTAAGTGAAATTGGGTAGTCGAAAATTTAACTGTAATTCAAATATCCAGACTTGTTATATATCATCTCACTAAATCTCTCTCTTTCATTCACTGCCTCCGTCTCTCGCACTCTTACAAGCAAATGAGGTCCCACACACTGGCCGCCCCACTGCTCAGGCAGATAGAATTGAGAAAACGTTTGCCGAGAATTACATTAAGGATGGACGTGAATATGGAGTACTAACTAATTACACCTTAATTTTCGCCTTTGATGTTCAGTTCATCGAATACCTGGATGCTCGTCATCGTAACTAAAGAACTCATCACTCTAGAAAATCTTATTCATAAATAGGTCCTAGAACTCCTGCTAAACACAAAAAGATTCAAGAAACCTATTTGAAGTTAAACGATCCCAAATCATCTTTGCGTTTGTCATGTTAAAAAGAAAGGCTACGTTGAACAATGCAGTCGTGTGTGTGTGTGTGTGTGTGTGTGTGTGTGTGTGTGTGTGTGTGTGTGTGTGTGTGTGTGTGTGTGTGTGTGTGTGTGTGTGTGTGTGTGCGTGCGTGTGTGTGTGTGTGCGCGTGCGTGCGTGTGTTTGTGTGCGTGCGTGTATGTGTGTGTGATAATGGCTAGAATGCGTTTGATTGTAAGTCTGCTTGATAGGGTCTTACAGAGTAGTAAACGACAACAACCACGACAATAACAACAATAATAAAGTCATAGTAAACTTGATACAAATGATTGACTCAACGCTACACATTAAATAGAAATCATTGTGAAAGACGATTCTTCAGACATTTAGATGAACAGTTTTATTCAAACAGAACGGAACTTCAAATTATAGAGCGATTCTCTCTCTCTCTCTCTCTCTCTCTCTCTCTCTCTCTCTCTCGCTCTCTCTCTCTCTCTCTCTCTCTCTCTCTCTCTCTCTCTATTTTCTTTTAATGATACTAGAATATAAAGGAACCAAACACTTTGCTGAAGACGGCCAACACTACTAAGTTGATAATAAAGGAAGCTTTCACGACAACGTCGCCTATTTAACTTATTTATCACCCCCACCCCCCATAAAAATAAATTCACACTATAATGACATATTATTTACTAATTGCACGAATGTAATATTATCTTAAACACTTCACAATGTGTTGCATAATTTATTAATAATACTAATACTACTACTACTAATAATAATAATAATAATAATAAAAGACGAAGAAGCAGGGATGATTGATAAGACACTGCCTATCTTATCAGAGATAAATTATTTCTATTACGAATTCCTTTCAGCAAAGTTTAAAGTTACTAAGTCAAACAAGGTCTTTATATATATACAAACACACACAAACATATATATATATATATATATATATAGAGAGAGAGAGAGAGTAGTAGATAGGTAGATAGATAGACAAACATGCATTCATACATACATTCGTACATACATATATATATATGTGTGTGTGTGTGTGTGTGTGTGTGTGTGTGTATGTGTGTGCGTGCGTGCGCGCCTATTGTATATATATATATATTATATATAACTTTGGTACATTCGGCTTCAGGCCATGTCTAAATGAATAGCACCACCTGGCAAAGTCTTTCAGATCATAATTCACACCTTAGTTGTGTTTGGGTCCCCAATGACTCTCTCTTGTAAGGAGTTATTGTTGCCGAAAACATATCCGGGTGGGTTTATCTGCAATTTCTCAGAGGAATTTGCCAAGGAATGTTTGGCATATTTTTCTGTGTTGATGTATTTTACTATGATATTTAAGAAAGAAGAGTCATCTGAGGTGACATAGCTGTGTTGTAATGTTGTCATAAGATGCGAGGGCGATTTTTGTAGGGAGTGGGTGTCTGAGGGATCAATACAGCAAGCAGATCCGTTACCCAATCCATTGATGACCGTTTGGAGCTTGGAATCATCTGCGACGATTCTTATTTGGGTGTATGACATAGGCATCGATATATATATATATATGTGTGTGTGTGTGTGTGTGTGTGTGTGTGTGTGTGTGTGTGTGTGTGTGTGTGTGTGTGTGTGTGTGTTGCCACCATCATACAAATGAAGTGCTCATGGTGTCGTTGGAGAGAGAAGAGTGTTTATAGTTAATACCAGTAGTCAAGGTTTGTCATCCCGTCTATCGTTTTTGTAATTGACCTGTGCAATTTTAAAGTTTTAATAATAATGATGGCGGTGTATTGGCAGTATCGGTAGAGCGTCAGACACCATGCTTTGCATCATAGTTACTGCCCTTTATGATCTGAGTTCAAATCCAGCCGAGGTTAACTTTGCCTTTCATCCTTACGGGGTCGATAAAATAAAGTACCAGTAATGTACTGGGTATTTGCTGGTCTTGTGCCTAAAGTAGAAACAAGAATATATTTTTAATGGGGCCTGGTCAATGTAGAGAAAACATGTATTATTGTTTGACTATCTTTAGACTGGTACACATGGCGCGGGCCATTCCAACTTCGTTGTTTATGTGAATGCTCCAGCTTAAATTTTTATCGAAGTTCTCCAAGGTCTGTAGTCTTGTTGCATATTATTATTGTTTCACCCGAATGTGAAAGGGCGGTGGATTGGCAGTATCAATAGAGGGTCGGACGCCATGCTATGCAGCATAGAGTTATGTCCCTTTACGAACTGCGTTCAAATCCAACCAAGGTTAACTTTGCCTTTCATCCTTACGGGGTCGATAAAATAAAGTACCAGTAATGTACTGGATAATTGCTGGCCTTGTGCCAAAAAGTAGAAACAGTTATTGTTTCACCCGAGGGAAGAGAATAGGGTAAATTAATTGCGTCCTCTTTCCGAAGTGGATTAGATCAAATTTATTCTCGTTTACTAACACAATGCTTTTCCCGCTCATTGAATAACAGCAAGCAGATCCGATTGACGGCATACCCGTTACCCAATACATTGATGACCGTCTGGGGCTTGAAAT
>OZ024740.1:70586042-70616042 GCA_964016885.1 Eledone cirrhosa
AATAAATAATTGTTTCTACTTTTGGCACAAGGCCAGCAATTACCCAGTGTATTACTGGTACTTTATTTTATCGACCCCGTAAGGATGAAAGGCTAAGTTAACCTCGGCGGGATTTGAACTCAGAATGGCAAGGACCGTAACTCTATGCGTCAAAGCATGGCGTCGGACCCTCTATATTTTTTACTTTATTATATTTATATATAATACGTTTCATTTGATATTTAATATACTATTATATCATCTCTACTGCCCCCTTAGGCCCCAGCGAGACCTGGACCTTCTCAACGCCCCCCCCCCCCAGGGGGTGGTAGCGCCCACTTTGAGAACCTCAATTCTAATGGATCTGACAACCCACCCATTTCTACCCAATCACCCTTTCTCATTTATTTTCTACATCGCTTTGCTTCCGTTTTTTACTGTTTTTTCACTCACTTCGCTCCTCCTAGTTTCGTTTGTTCTTTCATTGCTTTCGTTTCAGACTGTCTTGTATTCTTGTATTCGTTTAAACAAGCCGAAATAAAATACAAAGACCAATTATAGAAGATAAAGGTTTCCATGAGTACTTTATAAACGAATAATATTTATATCATAATAAATACCATTCAACGTTTAGAACATCGTAATGCATGTAAGAAATAAAGCGATACTGTTTTCGTATTCCGCATATGTATGTGTATATATATATATATATATATATATATATATATATATGTAATGCACACAAAAACACACGTACACACACAAACACACATATATATATGAGAGAGAGACGTATATATATATAGGTGTGTGTGTGTGTGTGTGTGTGTGTGTGTGTGTGTGTGTGTGTGTGTGTGTGTGTGTGTGTGTGTGTGTGTGTGTGTGTGTGTGTGTGTGTGTGTGTGTTGATAAGCAATCGTTCAAACAGATGTGCCATACAAAATAGATTTGTCAGATAAGCAGATGTATATTCAATTAAACTAGTCGGAATAACAAATTCGGTTAAACTACGAAAAACTCGTGTTTCAAAACGAAAGGAATATTTACAACAAAAGTTGGTATGCTATTATGCTTTCACGTAAGTGAGATAACTAACCTGCATTAAGTGAAGAGCCCGACAATTGATGAGAATTATGTCAGGGTGGTCTTAATGAAATTTTTAAAAAGGCAAAGCTTTGTGGTTCACATAAAACATGTTTAAAAAATGCGAATTTTGATTTTAAATCACTCGTCTCCATAACACGTTACACAGATAATATATTCAGTAAAATCTTTTAACCACTGTTATAGTTTAGTCGCATGTGGCGAATTGTTAGAACGTCGGATATTTTGCAATATTTTTTCAAGCCTTCTGCGTTCTGAATTCTAATCCCGCCGGGTCAACTTTGGCTTTCATCCTTTCAAGGTAGATGAAAAAATTACCAGTTTAGTACTGGAGTCGATTCTTCCGCTATATCTCTTTATTACTTCCTCTCTATCACTTTCTCCCCTCTTTTGAAGAAATCGGCTGCGTTTAGATCTGGAGAGGAAATACGCTCTGCCAGGTTTTAAAACGCCCAAGAAACAACGTATGTCACTACGGCGTCCATACATGTCATTACGGGTCCATATATGTATTTAGTTTAGTCAGAAGAAGAAGGTAGTGTCCCAAACTTTTATCAGTGCCTCTGAAACTGGTGAGAGGAAAGGAGTATGTTATCTCCAGAGCAGCCACCTGGCCCATGTGCTTATAACGGAGTAGACTCTGCTGAAATGCATCTAAAATTGGGGTCTCAAAGCGAAGACCGGATTAATTCTATGAGCATCTCTGTCTACCAAATTTTACTCACTATCAAAAACGAGAGAGAGAGAGAGGGAGAGAGAGAGAGAGAGAGAGAGAAAGAGAGAGAGAGAGAGAGAGAGAGAGAGCGAGAGAGAGAGAGAGAGCAGGAAAAGATGGACGAGTGCAAAAAAAAAAAACAAAAAAAAAACGAGAAAAGTTAGATAGGAGAGAAAGTACGTGCTGTTTTTAGTCAGCCATCTTGAGAAATGATAAAATCACAACGAAGCTAGGACTTCTATACAGTTTCCGCCTACCAAATTTCAATCACAAATCACTGGTTAATCTGAGCCGATGGTAGAAGACGTTTGTTGAATGTGCCACGTAGCAGAATTGAACCCGAAACAATGTGGTTAAGAAGGGAATTCCTTAACCACACAGCCATGCCTACACCAGCTGATTGCGTTATACAAGATTAAGTCTTATGATTGTAATGTATTTGTGAATATATTAATAATCGTAATTAATGTACGGTTTTTTAAGTAATGATTATGTTGATGATGATTACGATGATCATGATGAGGATGATGGGGATGAGGATATAGATAAGGATGATGATAAAATGATGATGACTATGATCAAAATAATAATGATGAGGATGATGATGGCAAAGATTATAAAGATGATCATGATCCAGATGAAGTTAATGATAAAGATGAAGATATTGATAAAGATGATGATGATGATGATGATGATGATGATGATGGTAATCATCCTGATCATGATGACGATGAAGATAATGACGATGATGGTGATATAGGTGATGATGATGACTAATATAAGTAACTGTTTATTACAATTGGTAGCGACCAATAATTTTATACAGCTGGGATAAGTATGCAAGCAAACTGCTAAAGATAGCTTTTATATATATATATGTATATATATATATATATATATATATATATATATATATATATATATATAGAGAGAGAGAGAGAGAGAGAGAGAGAGAGAGAGAGAGAGAGAGAGAGAGAGAGATGTATATATGTACATATTGTTTTTATTTATTTTCATGTTCTTTTTTCTTATCTATATTTGTATATTTTTGTTTGTTTGATTTTTACTACTTAATAAATCCAATTATAAATACAAGCAATTTATTTTCATGACCAACAAGTTGCTTTTTATAATCTAAATCTGAATGACTAGCTTCACTGAAGTATAAGGTTTCTGAATGATTGCATGGTAATAAGTGGTAATAAGTGAGACTTGGAACTGCTGGTTTAGTAGTGTAGTGTTTTGAAGTTCTCTGCCGGCAGTAAAGACTTTTTCCTGAGTTCAAGCCTCGACCGGCTCTCAAAGAATTGTTGTCTTTTAATGTAGGAAAAGGAATATATATCCGAGGAAGTTGTGCATCTGAAACAAGATGGGTCATATACCCCTATCAATGATCACAGATTTAATGGCTAGACACACATCCACGCACCATTCGTTTTATTTTTTTAGGGCTTAATCATATTATCATAAGAAGAAGGACAGCACGTGTGGGTTCGTTCGATTAGTTACAACAGAGTGGGCTCTGCTAAAGGCACCAAAAGACCCACATGGATGAGGTAAACCGAGAGATAGATTGTCTTCTTTGTTTCTACTCACAGTTGTAGTGATTAGTTTAGCTCTTTGCACTAAAAAATGGTCAGAAACTTCGATATGCGATAGACATAACCTGTACATAAGTTGTAGCGCATATCTAAATAGATGTGTGTTTTAGTAGTTTGGGAGAAAATATAATTATGGGGGGCGGGGGACATGCACCGTTGACCTCCCCCAGTTCCAGCGTCCCTGTATGTATATATATATAATGTAAAAAAATAATTCTCTGTACCCTTTCCTAATGGGTTGATATATCGAGCTTCTTCGCATTTGGTAATAAACTGGTATATATATATATATATATATATATATATATATATATATATATATATATATATATATATATTGTTATATTTGGGGAGGGTCATATTTGCGTAATATTGCCAGAATTAATAACAGAACACACTCACTGTTTGGTTGGTTTTCGCTTCTCGCTGTCTTTTATATATATATATCTGCGATCTAACTTACTCGGTCCTCAATGTTGCCATTGACTGACCGGCGGTCAAAAATAATACAGATACAATATAGACAAACACATATATATATAGTTTACATAAATCTTTCGTTGCACATCTGCAACATCGTCAGTGGTGTTATATTCATTGTTCCTCCTGTTGTGTTGTATGTCTACGCCATTTTTTTTTTGTTCAGTCTCTGAGACTGAACAAAAAAAAAATGGCGTAGACATACAACACAACAGGAGGAACAATGAATATAACACCACTGACGATGTTGCAGATGTGCAACGAAAGATTTATGTAAACTATATATATATGTGTTTGTCTATATTGTATCTGTATTATTTTTGACCGCCGGTCAGTCAATGGCAACATTGAGGACCGAGTAAGTTAGATCGCAGATATATATATATAAAAGACAGCGAGAAGCGAAAACCAACCAAACAGTGAGTGTGTTCTGTTATTAATTCTGGCAATATTACGCAAATATGACCCTCCCCAAATATAACAATATCTGTTTCGACACACGATTTCATATAAAAAACCTCGCAAAACTAATTCATCGCCGCTATATATATATATATATATATATATATATATATATATATATATATATATATATATATATATATATACAGTGACGAAACATAAGTCAATTGCATGAACTCATAATCCTTTATTTACTGCTATATATATTTCGATGATAGCCATTGAATGGCTATGACCTCATCAGGCAGTTAGTCAGTTCTTAGATATGCCAGCTCTGTGTTTATGGTGTTGATGGTATCAGAGCCTTGGGACATATCTTCACACACACACACACACAGACACACACACAGACACACACACACACATATATATATATATATATATATATATATATATATATATATATATATAGAAATGATATATAGAAATGGCTTCTACAAGACTAGAATGTATATATATAATACATTCAATTATTATGGCTATTGGTGATCTGTGTTACTCTAAATTTTACCTGTGCACTCACAGGATCACGATTCTTGTCTGATGATCCTGTAAGTACGCAGGTGAGACTCCAGAGTAACAAGGCTCATCACATAGCCATAATAAATGAATATTTAAACTTTACATCGATACTGAGTTTTCATAAAGAACATTACAAGAAATCCCATATTTACGAATGTAAACTATACAATTACCGATTTCCCATGCATCTCCCTCCCATTCCTACCCTTCCTATTATTTGGGGCCGTCTCAATGTCTACTACACGGCACTCTCCCATTATCCTTTTTCTATATCTACAACCACCAAATTCTCCCCCTCTCTATATCTAACATACAAAACACTCTCTCAATCTCTCTCTTTATATCAATCATCTCCAAACTCTCCCCCTCACCATCTCTACCACACTCTCTCGTAATCGTTCTCTCTTAATCCATTACAAACTTCCCCCTCTATATCTTTTACGACATTGTCTCTCCTAATCCCTCTCTCTGTATTTAGCAATATTTATCTCTCCCAACCCTCTCACTACATCTACAAGCATTGAAATCTACATCTCTCTATATCTACAACACGGCTCTCTCTCTCTCTCCCAACCCCCTTCTATATATCAATTACCACCAAACTATCCCCCCCCCCCACTATATCAATTACCACTTGATATAGACGTGAATTACTTCGCTCCGGATTGTTACGGATTATTGTCAAAAAAACTGTGAGTTCATTGCTCAATTTAATAGCATTGTTTAGTTTAACCCCTTGCCTGGGCCTTCAGACGTTGAGTCAACTAATTTTCGCCCCTTTCTGGGGCGAAATTTTCATTTCATCTCAAAACTGTGTAGACTTGGTATTCAGAAATGGATGCCATTTCAACCTCGCACACTGTCGTGAGTGCCACGTTCACTAAGAAAAGTGGTGGAGGGAAGGTAAGAGTACAAAGCTTGCAGCCTTCCCCCCTTGCATTATCGAAAAACGTTGAAAATATTGAAACCACGAAACCAAACCCGGTAAATAATACCAGCACCAACAACAAGAACAATGACAATAACACCACAACCAACAACTGCAACAATAGCAACACCAAGGAAAACATGAACAATATTACCAACAGTGACAACAACAGCAGCAACAAAAAAGACAACATCCCCAAAACAACCTTCGCACAGACTGTAAAAAAAACGAACTATACACGCCAATTGACATAACACATGCTAAACAACTACTACAAGACGTAAAACAATTCGTGACTTTTGGCGAAAACGGTGCTTTTAGCATCAATTCTCCACAGGAATTACGTAGAGAGGCTGTCCTGAAAACTGTGGTTTTCAGGACAATATCGAACGAAACAAGAAAACCAGCTCCATTATCACAAAATGAAATTGAGCTGGTTCTAAAAGATGCAATGAAGGACATAACCTTCATACAAAAAGGTAAACTGTTTGGTAGCATTTCGGTGCTAATGAACAACCAGTCAACAGCACAAAAATACTCGGTATCACCCATTGTGTCCCCAGCTTCACCTTTTTCCCCACATACAGGGGAAAAAGGACACAAAGAATAAAAATAATGAGTATCACACCAAATGTAAATATTTGGTGGATACTATGTGGAATCATTGACTTTGATGAAGACAAGATAATTTCAATAGGAAAGTCCTCCGGAGGTGTATTTGGTGGGACCAGCGTAGAAGTTCTGGTGCAAATGAGACCAGAACGAATAGCGAATATCCCACAACGCGTGCCTCTGGACGGACTAACTTATATAAACATTTCAGTGGAGGGAAGGCGGCCGTCATGTTACCACTGCTTAAGCAGGGGTCACCTGAGGGCTGCCTGTCCTCAATTAACGAGTAAAAAAAAAAGGCTCTTCTGCCAACCCCGAACGCAACAACACAACTACCACCACAACAATAACAACAACAACAACAACAACAACAACAACAACCACAACAACACGGAAAAATAACAACACAAAACACTGTTCCACCCAACCCCTCCCCACCTAAAACAAATACAAAAGCAACCACAACAAAACCCCAAAACATACCCATCCCCCAAAACACGGAAGAGGACTCCGTATCAACGTCACCCAGTGACGACGAGGGAGAACCCTTTCGGCAGGTGAAATGGGAAAAAAAGGCACCACATTAACAAAAATGCTGCAAACACACAACCACCAGCACAAACAGAACAAACATCACAAACAAAAAAACCCACCCCTCCCCAAAACATAACACATACTACAAAACGCAAACACGCACAAGAACAACAAACAAAAACAAACACAACACAACAAAAACTCTATACATACATTAACAAGAACAATAAAACGTTGATGAAAGCAATAGAAAATGACCCTTCGGTGGAAACCGAAGGGATCACTTTCACCTACGCAGCGAACAAACCGCACCTAATGATGATTAGGGTCCCAACGGAAACGTATATAACTTTGAAAAAGAACCATCCAATGCATGTGGAGACCAACTGCACCAAACCACTTAACCACGTCCTATTGAGATGTTTCCCCACCCCCACACCAGACACCCACACCCACCAAACACCCTAATCCCACCACACACTGATGTCCTCACCCCACCACAAACTACCACCCCACCAAACAACTCTTCCAACACCCCCATGGAAATTGTGCAGCCTGGTCCCCAGGAGACGAAGAGGCAAGTAATTTCTTTCCTCTTCCTTTTAACTCTTCATCACCAACATGGCCAATATAAGAGTTGGATGTGTGAATGCACGCGGCCTGGGGATGTCCTGAAACAGGGCAAACTCTTAAATGACCTCAGGTCGCACAGAGTGGATGTAATGGTTATTTGCGAGTCCAGGATCAGCAGCAAGCGCCAACTGACCCCCATCTTCGACGACTTTGAGATCTACGCATCTCTCTGTCAGCCTAGGGGTGGGGGTGGGGTTGTCGTTCTGCTGCGAAAATACCTGGGTCTTGCCACACAGAAGGTACACCTGGACCCGGAGGGTCGACTGGTGGTTTTAGACGTCGGCAGTGGTGAAGGTGGAGCTTTCAGGCTGGTGGCAGCGTATGCTCTATCTGGGACACCGCGACTGGACTTCTTCCGACGCCTGGAGAATTTCCTGGGAACATCTCGCTCCTTGCTTTTAGTGGGGGACTGGAATGGTATCCTGGATGCACGTTGGGACTATGTAGGGGCATGTCCCGATAGAGGGGGGTGTAACAGCCTCAAACGATTAATCGGCCGATTTGATCTGGCCGATAGATCTCGACTAGATTTTCCGACTGTGCCACGTTGGACGTGGAGTAATCGTAGCGGAACATCTAGGTTGTACCTAGATAGTTCCTAGTTAGAAATAAGGATAGGGACATATTAAGCTGTCCACGAATGTTCATGGTTGACTATTCGGATCACAAGTTGGTGACCGGAGTGGTCAACCTTCATAGAACTCATAGACAGGGACCCGGTTACTGGAAGCTAAACTTGTCTTTACCGACAAACAAAGCTTACAGTAAGCGGATTAGTACACTAGTTAAGCAGCGTTTGACGGGGGCAATTGTCAACAGCAGGTGGTGGGGCTCTCTAAAGAGAGCAATTAGAATAGAATCGATAGGTTTTAGTCGGGAATTAGCATCAGATAGGAATAGAACTGAAAGGAAATTAATTAATAGAGTAGAAGAGGCGATTAGGAGTGGCAACGTGGCCAGCGTGCTGGCGTCAAGAACGGCCCTAGACCAGTTCTTTGATGCGAAGCACGAGGGATGCGCTGTCAGGAGTAAAATACGTGCTCTGGGTAACAAGGAAGCCAAAGCTGTTAGCTGGGCCCGAGTGACAGAGGCAAAAAGTGGAAACAAGTCCACGATTCGGTCTTTGAAGGACCAGGATGGACTCGTGATCCTTGACCCTGAGCGGATGAGCCCGGACCTCCAGGTGGAGAAAAACTGGGACGAGGTAACGGGCAATGTGTTTGCACTCGCCCAGAAGTGGGCCGAGTGCAAACTATCCCTGAAAGGTCGAGCGGAGGTGGCGAACGCTTATATAGTGTCCGTCATCTACTACCGCTTGACCGTCGTGCCTTGCCCAGAGAAAACACTCGCCAAAATGGAGCGCGTGCTCTTCCGATTTCTTTGGAAGAAGCGGGCTCGTTTGGTAAGAAGATCCATCTGCTGTCAACACCCTTCGAACGGAGGGCTGAGGATGCCGTGGCTGACGATGCGTAGACACGCATTAAGGCTACGGCACCTCCAGGTATTCCTCACCGGTCAGCCGGTGTGGGCCCTGTTTGTGAGGCGAGCCTTTCCGAGACTCGTCTCACTCACCAAGCTGCAATCCTGGGTCAAGCTAAGACCGAGAAAAGTAGGCGAAGGTGACTGGCACATTGAATGTGCCCAGGCGCTCACGGCCCTCTGGCAAACGGATCCGGCAATCAGTGGAGACTCAACCTCAACATTCTATAGAGGGTTGGTGCGCAGTAAGTGCGACGACGCTCTCGGAGAGGCTCTGGGCATGGAGGAAGATGAGCTGGCCAGTCTGTTCGGTAGGACGTTTGGCCCGGGACCGATTGACAACTTCCAAAAGTCCCTGGCTTGGCAATGTTACCGAGGAGCTCTACCCGTTCGGGACAAGCTCTACAGACACGGGCGCCCGGGTAGGGACCCCTCGAAGAAGATCTGTCCGAGATGCGTGCGTGACGAGGAAACCGTCGCACACGCATTCGTACACTGCCCGGGCGTTGCTGACCTGTGGGGCTATGTGGAACGACTACTGTCGCGGGTGGGACCAATCCGATTGACCACCGAGAACATTGTCACGATCAAACCGCCTCCCACTTTCAAAAACGAAGGAGAGGCGGTTTTCCTCTGTGTGATAGCTATGGCAAAAGAAGTTGTATGGTGGACAAGGTTGAAAGGGCTGAGGTCAGACACCTTTCTCTCCGGCCAACAACTGGTCTTTTTTTTCAAGTACCACTTTAGAAGAAGGATCAGAATGGAGAGAGAGGTGCTCTACCCCAGCAAGTTTTATGAAAGATGGGTGAAAGTAGCGAGAATGGCCCGAGTGAATGGGCCTTCTCTCTATATCAGCCTGTAGGTGAGAGAGGAGAATAATGAGAAGGGGAAGGAAGCACCCACTCTTTGTGCTCCTGAAGAGGAGGGTTGCACATTTTTTCGGGGGTGTGTGCGACCCATGTCAACGCCCCTCCCTATTGAGGACATCGATTGTTAAATTTAATTTGTTATATGTTTTTTACACGTCTTTTTAAATGTATGTAAACTCCCCCCTTTGTATTTGTCCCAATCTTTGATGCCCTGGTGGCAAATAAATAGAAATTTATATCTATTACCACCAAACTTTCCATGTCTATCTCTCCCATCTATCTCTACATAATATGTACATAAATTGTAGCGCATATACAAATAGATGTGTGTTTTGGTATTTTGGGGAGAAAATTATAATTATTGGGGGGTCATGGTCCCCCCTGCATTCCTTCCCCAATTCCACCGCCCCTGGTGTATCTCAGATTACATTATCCAATGTATTCTTTTTTTATATATATTATTTGGATGTAATCTAAGGAGGATTTTGGCTGCTGTTTTCAGCCAGTCGTGTCATTACACATACGCTCTTAGGGTGTGGATACGTGGGAGAAAAATCTTACAAGAAATTGCAGGTGACATCTATATATTTATACCATATGTAATCAAACAAAAAGACAGCAGCATTTAACCAGTTCAGGGAGTATTGCCCTGTTGCTATTTTTAGGGTTTCCGTTACATTATTTTCGAGCATGTTAAGTATTTAATCATCTATTTATTTTTCATATTTTTGGCATGTTCTATTTATAAACATAAAAACAGGATCATTTAAGACATGACATTTATGATACTAGATATAAATGACATTTATTACACGAATGTTAATCCTGTTTTACCTTATTATAATGTATAAACACGCCCAAGTTATTCACAGTATATCATTTGTCATAATCCTGCAAATTTGTGTCGGATCCTCTATCACTATCGACAATGTCCATCTTATTAAAATAAATTGAATGTCCATTTTATTAAAATAAATTGTACACTTAACGTAATTTTCATGCAAAATCAACATGAAATATGTAACAAGACTGGACTTTTGAATTACAGACACAATCCATCTTGTATTATAGAGAAAGTAGCCAAGCCTTCCACATACATGTATGTCAACATAGTTATCAAGTAGACTGCGTAATACAATATATGACATAGCTGGACCTTTGAATTACAAGTACAATCCATCCGACGGACATCTACACAGCTTCCATCTACTCAATTTCATTCCTAAGGCTTGAGTGGAGCCAAAGGTCTGGTAATTAAATTTGCTTAAATCTCAATATAAGAAATAGGAAATGAAGACATTGATAATACATGCTGAATGTTCAATGTTATAACGTAAATCTATAGAATTTAAGGTTAATTTCCAAGCTGCAGTTAATTAAAGCTATAGTCACAATATGTATTTAAGGAATTTCCTTTATTAGTAAACAGTATTTTTGCATTAAGAATCTCATATAAGGCCTTTTGAAGATAAATTATTAAAATATCGTAGGAAATATATGAAACTTTAAAAAAGAAATTTCATGAATCGATAAGAATTATTGTTAGGAGAAGACTTAAGCATAAAACTGTGCCTGTATTGACAAGAGGTAATATGGAACAATGCATAAATCGACCAAACAGAAGCAATGGTGACAACTCAAAATAATGCGTGTGTGTGTGTGTGTGTGTGTGTGTATAGTTAACAAGTTCATTTCATAATCGTAATGTCTCGAACTTGGTTTCCGTGCGTGGTATCTTAGGCAGGTACCTTTACTATAGTCTCGTGTTGATTCAGGCCTTGTGAGTGAAATAAGTAGACGGAAATTGTATGAAAGCCTGTCGGGTGGCGTGTACCTGTAATTCGAAGATGCAACCTTGCAACATTGTGTCGCGATTATTCTGCTTGGGAGGGACGTTAACAGTTTATATATATATATATATGAACTATTACCGCGCGCGCGCGCGCGTGTGTGTGTGTGTGTATGTGTGTGTGTGTTTGTGTGTGTGTGTGTGTGTGTGTGAATGCGTGTGTGTGAATGTATGTTATGTCAGGTCGCTTCTGAGTGCTACTGGTAGCATGGAACCCAGTACAACCTGTGCATGGTCGGTGACTAAACCGGCAACCCCACCAACCATGCTTGGCGAAGAGGGTGAATTTAAACACCCTGCGGGATGAAAAACAAAACCCATCAAAGGGTGGAGGGACTCAGGGGAGTCAATGGGCACCCAATAAAGTTTACTTTTTTTGTGAAGCGAGAGACTCATAGTCTTCATTAAGACATCTCTCTAGGAGAAGGTCCCTCAGATATAAAACCTTCGACTTCGTTTGCATTCAGTGATGTAGAGCAGTTCTACTTTTTGGGGTAAATACATTCGATATTCAGAGAGTGAGATTGACCTCTTACAATCTCACTTTTTTCTTCACTTAAAAAAAGCTTCAAACTCTGGCATCACTTGATATGTAACATTTTTTGGATGTATCATATTGTTGGCCATAGGCATGTCCCTAACTGGACTAAATAGCCACATCTGAGATGCTCGTGCTTAAGTATCAAGCGATGGCTTTACTCGAAATCGAGTTGCTGCCATCAACATAAGTATGTTCTTTTAGTTTTATAATTTTATAAATTTTTACCAATAGAGAGTCGGTTCCTAACATAGATACAAGACTCTCTCATTGGAATTTAAACAACATCAACTAAGTAGATATGTATGCATGTCTGCATGCATGTGTAGATGTGTATGTTTTGAGTTATATGTGTGCATATGCTTTGTATCTGCATATGTGTATATGTAATTATTCGATGCAGAATATTTGTATGTATGTATATGGAATCGTTCGACACAGTTCTCACAATTAACTAAAATTGGAAATAGGTAATGCAATGAAAGAAAAAATAATCTGACCTTAAATAAAGTGAAAACTTCAGGCATATGTCAGTATCAACTAAGTCTAGTTATTCATATTTCTTTCAGATCGATAGAGAGGAAAGTCTATATGGAGATACAGAGTATGAGCATGCATGTTTTGAAAATTAACATAAACTAGCACAAAAATAACCAAGAGATGTGTAGAAAATAAAACAAAACTGTGCCAGGTGTCTAAATAATCTAAATGATAACGTAAATGTTTAAAAACCTTTAAATAACAACAGTCACTTATCTAGCACCCTCGTGAGGAAATATAAAAGGCAGGGAGTAGGGATGAACTCCTATCAAAACTTAAGGGGGTTGAGAGTTTTCGTTTTGTGTGTGTGACAAGTGTCATATATTCACAAGTTCATCCTTGTCTCTCCGTATCCCAGTCCAGCATCTATCAATTGATGATAATAATAGATACATACATATATAAATGAAGGTCACTTAAAAAAAGCTAAACGATGTTCGTTAGTAATCAGATACTATCGGCTTATCGTTGCGTCAATGTAAATGTTATGTAAACCACATGTAGCTTACATCTTAATGTCAGTTAGCGGAGAGCTTTCAAAGAAAGAGAGAAGTTATAACAAGTTTCAGTAAATAGTATATTTTATTCACATCTAAACATCTGTGTCCGCCTTTTGTCTAATGGATTATATGTATGTATGTATGTATGTATGTATGTCGGGTCACTCTTGAGTGCTACTGGTAACATGTAACCCAGTACAACCTGTCGCATGGTCGGGTCGTCGGCGACTAAACCAGCAACCCACCAAGTTTACTTGGTGACGATAGTGATTTTGGACACCCTGCAGGACAAAAAACAAACCTTAAGTGGTTATCACAAACTCCATATATCTTACTTAGAAATCTTCCCATTTTTCTTTTCCTCTTTAAAATCTTAATACTACTTTTCAAGTGTACATCTTAAAGCAAAATAAGACTCTGGTGAAAGAACAAACAAAAACAAGCCTACTCTTCAACCTCGGGCAAGATTCGTTTCAATGAAGAACAGTTCGTGATGCCCGTTGCATCCGTCACTTCACTTCACTTCACGGTGTTCCTTTCTCATGCGTGATGCCCTCATCCCAATTTGGCAGAGGAGAGCGGGATTTGTCCATAAGTGACTCATTTAATAATGTCTTACTTTTAACTTCTTTTTAATTTTTTTAGTCAAACTGGGAGAGAAGGAGGGGGGAAGTGGAAGGAAGAGTGGTGATGTCCTCAATCCGGAGACCTGGTCCGAATACTTGCAACAAAATGTACTCCGATAAATGCAACCAAACTCAAGTGCTGGTGTTAATCCATACGACAGATCACGCCTACCACTCAAGTATGCATCAGCGGGATTTGAACTCGAGACGTAGTGCACACGATATTCACCACACTCTCTGTAGATCTTTCGTACCCACCGTTCTACACTAGCATTTTATTTGTTGACACCAAAAAGAATAATTTTCATCTAGCAATAACCACGCCTCGGATAATTCTCATTGGCTATGATACCGCCTCTGTGCCAAGCAAGATGGTTGGATAACATACATGAGCTCGGTTGATCTCGCTTGGGCATGTAGTCGGATCAATTGTAAACGGTTGCTTCTGAAAAGATCAGCTGGAAGATGTGTGGAAGAGTCTGTCCCCACGAACCTCCCAGGAATAAGCGAGCGACGAAGAAGAAGAAGAAGAAGAAGAAGAGCAAATTTTACTTCGGAGGGATTTGAACACAAGAAACTGAAATAAATATTTTGGCCGTGATATAGGTAAATTTGGGTGTCGTTAACATACATTGTTAATGGATTTAGAGAAATTAAAGGGCAACAGGTAACAGTCCAACGATGTATCATATGATACCTCTTAGATTGGCGGCATTTTTACTTTATAAAATATATGAGACGATACATATTGATATTGACCCTTCTGGTAGCAAACTGCTTGAAAACGTCCCTACGATGTAAACTTTGTTCTAAAATGTTGATATTTATCTGAAAAAAACTCCCAACATTATTTTATGAGAAAATACTTTAAGTTGCTAGGCAAAAATCAGGCTGTTCATCTCTTTTCCAAAGAGCATAGACTTTTTACTGGGTTGGCTTAACAAGGTGATTCTTCTATAATTAGAATAATCTTTCTTATTTCATTATTTGAAAAGAGATTATTACTCCTGATTGTCGTTCCTTTGGTACCTTGCCAAAGCATAACGTCTCTATTTAAGGTTTTTAACATCTGGGACCGAATTTCATTTTCGCCAGAGGCTTTGCCACATTTGTGCACTTTAATTGCGTTGGTGATCTTAGACTCTAAGAGGTTAGTCTTCGCCCCTTCGTAACTATAGCGCTTGATTGGGGTGTTTTCTTGAGCGCTAACAGCATCACCCATTGCTCCACCTCCCCTAGTAGCTTACCGCTGTTAGGTCTTGGATGCTTGCAGGAGTCTACTTATATCACAACTAACCATTATATCTGGTGGCCGCATCAACCCATTTTTTAATAGAAGGGGTCTGCCGAAAATGAAAAGTTTAAGGTGACAAATACGCAAAATCATTAGTTCGTTGGAAAGAATGATTTAGAGTATTCGTTCCCATTCTCTGTGCTCAAAGTTTAAATCCTGTCAAGGTCAACATTCGCTGCATCCTATCGAGGTCAATAAATATAGTACCAAACCAATACTGGAGTTGAATTTTCCTTTATATATCTTAGCCACATTTTCTTTCTTTCTTTCTTTCTTTCTTTCTTTCTTTCTTTCTTTCTTTCTTTCTTTCTTTCTTTCTTTCTTTCTTTCTGCCTTCCTTCTTTTTTTTCTTTCTTTCTTTGTAAGAAATTGGCTGTAATCCTACCTGGAGAGAAATGGGCTCCATAAGATTGAAATCATCTAGATGGCGTTTTTAAGCCCTTTCAGGAGTAAAGGCCGTTTGGTTTAATGAAAATGTGAAACCCCGTAAATACGTTAAATAATACATATTTGTGTTCGTGTGAGAACGTGCGCAATAAATATAGGTAATCACTATTTAATTATAATCTTTCTTTTTCATTTCTGTTATGTGCTGTACTGCATATCGCTCCGTCCTTCAGTAGTTTCAGCACCTTATCAGTTTTTTTTGTTTTTTTTTTCTATTAAAAGGTTGTTGGTTTCTCCCACACTTCACACCGCTTGAAACGTTTTCCAGTTCTGAATGAAGGGATGCTGTGAGTGGTCTCTTACGATTCCGAAAGAATGGAGAGAGGAGAAATTTAAGAGAAGAATTAAACACCTAATACCATATACTTGATTGATACTATCGACATCGGAAGTATAAAAACCAAATTTGATCTCTGATATTTCATCTCACAAACCCGGAACACATGTTGCGAGGAATTCTATCTGACACTTTAACAATGCTGTCAATTTGCTGCCTTAACATAATCTGTAAATAGGAAAAATCAACAATAAAATATTCTAACCTCAGATAATTTCGCGACATATTAAATCAGTGTTTCCCCCTAATATTCTTTTTTAAATCATGACGCAAATAAAAATATTTAGTGAATGAAATTGTTGCTGCTTTGTGTATGTATTTTACGAAAAGGTATTTATATATTAATTCTATAAATATAATTTTAACTACAGAGAACTAAGTTTGTTTTTGCTGTTGTTTTTTTTTCCATTGTTTATGCAGAGGGAAAGGACAGTGTCTATGACTCTTTTCATGGCCTCTGAGACTGGTTAGATTGAACGTTCAAGATATCTTCAATTCAGAGACTTCACTAAACCAAAGGATGAGGTGTTGACATTACACCAGGCACCAGATTGAATAAGCCACGGTGGGATTTGCATTCAGAATGCAAACAGCCGGAACAAATACTACAAGGCACCTTTGCTACGCTCTATCGATTCCGCCAATCCACCGCTCGAAACATACTTTATTTTATCGATCCTGAAAGAATGAACGGCAGAGTTGAATACAACTTTATTCAATAACTAAAGTATATTTATCAAGATTTATATATTCATTTTAATTTCAGTTTGTATTCTTAACTTTTAAATATTATTTTATTATATCTGCTACTTCTGAGACTGTGAATTGGCAGAGTTGTTAGAGCGTCTGACAAATTCTTGTCAGTATTTGTTATGGATTTTTTGTTTTGAGTTCCAATCCCGCTGAAGTCAACTTTGCATTTCATTCTCCCGAGATCCATGAAAATAAAGTATCAATCAAGCAAAGGGATTGAAGTCATCCACTTTCACCTCCCCCAAATTGCTGGTCTTATGTCTAAATTAGAAATCATTATATTAGCGGTGGATTGGCAGTATCGGTAGAGGGTCAGACGCCATGCTTTGACGCATTGAGTTACGGCCCTTGCCATTCTGAGTTCAAATCCCGCCGAGGTTAACTTTGCCATTCATCCTTACGAGGTTGATAAAATAAAGTACCAGTAATACACTGAGTAATTGCTGGCCTTGTGCCAAAAGTAGAAACAATTATATTAGCTTCCTAATTCCAGCGGGCCTAATTTCATTTCGGGACGCATCAAGCTACATCACGTGGAGCGGCGTTTGAGAATGAATGTATTAAAATATCGCGATGCGCAGGTTGGAATGTATTGATGTAGGTTTTATATATTGTAGAATTCTAGAGGCCCTACTTTCTGAGGAAGAAGGATTTAGCGTAGCAGTTAGTGGGAGACCAGAGTGGAACACAGTATAGGTGATGAAAGAAAAAGAAAAGAGTAAATGAGGAGTGTCTAAGTGGAGATGGAAAGAGACTAACTAGCTCCGAGAAGTAGGGAACACTGTAGTAGCGGGGGGGGGGGGGACACTGATGCAGGAGACAACACATGTGTGAGCAAGAAACTGGAGTGCTTGTAAGCGACTTCATGATTGTCAATTGGATGGCCTTTCTGTGAATGCGGCCTAGAATGTTTAGCATGGGTTGTTGTGGCAGTAGTAGTAGTAGTTGTGATGGTGGCGGCGATGTTAATGATAGTAGTGTTTTAACATTTGTTTTAACATAGTGTTTTAACATTTCGGCCATTAGTCCTTAATCATAAGAGGGAGAGGTAGTGTTAAGTGGTACTCGGTTTCAACCAATTGGGTCTGCCAATTACTGATGATATATCACCTGTATGTAAAATAACTAGATGACAACACATTATGCATGTATATATGCATGTATATGATAGTGCACATACTTAAATATGGAATGTTACGTGATCCCCCCCCCCCCCCCCACAGCCCACAGCCCCAGCGGGCAGGATGGAGAAGACGTTTCCCCGGAGGACGGCAATGGAGACGCACTGGAAAAGCCACTCCAACTCGCGGAGTTCACACCTGCGGCTGGCCAGCTCAGCGCCTATGGTGGTGAGTAGGGAGGTAGCCCTAGGGCCGAGGACACCAGAAGTCTCCACTGCCAGGGGTACAACCGCAAACCTGTCGGAGAGCGACCGGTATTTAAGGAGTTTGGCCTCCTCAGCCCGATGTGCAGCAGAACCTGGGTTAGTCGCAGACTGCACCAGGTTGCTGCTGCAGAAAGTGTCGGTGCAAGTAGCATCCGAGACGAGGGGTTTGCCACCGCGGGACGGGAAGATAGTCATGCCATAGGTGCAGTATTTTGTCAAGAGTTAGCAATTGTTATAGGTAGGAATATTTTCTGAAGAGAAAGGCAAGACTTTAGAAAGCAGTTTCCACTATTTTGTAAACGTGCGTTCTAGAGGAGAGATCCTTGGAGGAGAGATTAAAAAGTGTGTTGAGGACAGCAGCTAATTCTGGGGAGCATTGTTTGAGAGTAATGGAAGAGATGTTGATGTTGTTATTGTTGTAGTTTAATCACTGGCGATCTACAGGCATTTCAGGTGTGATCTCGCTATCTTTCTTAAATAACATTATTGAACATGCTCTTCCCTTTATTTTGAAATGTAGGGTATGGTCTGAGGGAAGTTTGACTGTTATTTTTAAAGAAGACGTTAAGTCTCCTTCATTTTGCTATAGATAGCAATAACTGAAGCGCATTTCATATTGAATAATGTATGAATCTCACATCGGTTTTGATGTTAGTATGTTTGCATTTGCCATAGACTCTAATCTGCAGTGACGTCAGTGAAATTTTTAAGTAGGGTATGCGTGACATTTCTTTTGTCATATCAGTATATTTGTCAATGAATAATTTCTAGCGTAGGAATCCCCCAACGAATGATTTTACCTCAGAGAATAAGAGGTGTATGAATGAAATTTTAGATCTTTTTAACTGTAAGTATATCTGGTAAGTATATCACGTACACTACATGTATATACATGTATTGTAACCCATACATAAATCATATGTTTTTAGCACTGATTACTAAAATACTTAACGTGTAGTTTAAAATAAAGCCTATATTTTATATCTGGCCTGAGCATGTTGTCAGCTTTACATGGATTTCAGTGTCTGATTCAACAGCCCAACACCCGAAGAGCAGCCTGCTAGAGATAGTAGCCAAATCTCTCACACGCTACACTCTGTTTTCTTTTTTTAAATAATTGTTTCTGATTTAGGCACAAGGCCAGCAATTTAAGGGGAAGGGGAAAGTCGATTAAATCGACACCAGTGCATTACTGGTACTTTATCTTATCGACCCCGTGAGAATGAAAAGCAAAGCTAACCTCGACGGGATTTTAATTTAGAACGTAAAGGGCCATAACTCTATGCTGCAAAGCATGGGGTCTGACGCTCTACCACTACTGCCAAAATAATGTAAATGCAGTATTATAGAGTGGTTATGATTGGTTGTGATTTAACTTGTCGGTAAATACGATTAGGCAGCGATTTGGCAGAGTCGTTAAAATGTCGGATAAAATTCCATGCAGTATATGTTCCGAATCTGTACGCTCTGAGATCAAATTTCGCAGGTCTGTTCAATCAGGGCTGCTCTGGGCAAAACAACAAAAACCTAGTCAACAACGGAGCATCTATGTGGTCATTCGATCTACTAGAGAAAAAAAACAGCTAAATCTCCCTGTCATAAAACACCCTACTGTCTTGAAAGGAGAAATTGGATAATGTAAGCCTAGTTACACTATGCCAGGAAAAAGTTATTACTGTATCATTACGTTATTACAGTTTGTGAAAAGATTATCACAACAATTGCCACACCAAAGCAACCGGTATAAATTAACAAGGGAGCCACTATGTGGTCACTCATACTGTTAGAAATAGCAACCAAATCACACTCAACTTACAACTTCGTCTTACAAAATGAATGAGTGACAGAATGTGCAGTTGGGAGAGGATTTCGACTTTACAGGTATATTGTATCATACTAGTCTATAACATGCTGGAACAGATTGGAGAATCGATAAAGTCAATCCCAGTACTTGACTAGTAAATTATTTCATTGATCCTAGAAAAATGAAAGATTAATTTGGTTTCGACGGGATTTGAACTCGGAACGCGGAAACAAATATCGCAAGGTATTTTGACACACACACACACATACATACATACACACACACACGCACACACATACGCACACACACACACACACACATACACACACACGCACGCACACACGCACACACGTACCAATTCACTGCATTATAGCAAGTCGGGCGACCAACCACGTGTTGGAGCGATAGCTTCTTTATGACAGTGACTGACATGATGTCATGTTATGTTGGTTGTAAATGTAATGGTATGGTAACAGATAATAATTATGCTGTGTTAGCTTCAATGTTATGGTGATAGTAGCGGAACAGTACTGGCTGGCTGTAGTATTGTATACATAGCAAGTACATGCACATACACACAAACACACACACGTATGCTCACATATACACACATATATCTAAGGGAATTGACAGCCATTGGAGTTCAAAATTTGCTATGGTTAACTTAGATTTTCATTTTTCTGGGGAGAATAAATTACCAGTCATCTACTGAGTGTAGATTCCTCTTTCTCTCTTCTCCATCTCCACTCTCTTTTTCTCTACCCCTCTCTCTCTCTCTCTCTCTCTCTCTCTCTCTCTCTCTCTCTCTCTCTCTCTCTCTCTCGTCTTTCTTTCAGAATCAACTATCTTGTGTCATGAAATCATTGACTGGAGACAACCGGAACACCCCTGCTCCAGAAACGGTGAAGGGTTGTGCGTAGGCTAACAATCTCGTTTCTAAAAAAATCTGATACGTTGGTAAAACCATCCAAATCCAAATATAGCTCACAACGGAAATAAGATTCGCGCGCACACACACACACACGCACACACACACGCACACACACACACACACAGTATTTCCAATGGTTGGCGTTGAAGTTGGAAAGAACAATTGCACTTTGTTAAGGGTGCAACGTGAAAATTCTTGTACAACAAACAGTAAATCCCTCCAAATTACTAATAATCCCAATCTAGATGTGAAATTTAGGTCCCATTTCAAACAGCGGCTCATTGAGTTTTACTCTAGCAAGTAGTATCATACTAAAGATTTATGTATGGGTTACGGGTTCATGCATATATATGTAGTGCACATGATATGCTTACAAGTAACAGAATGTTATAAAGGAACTACAGCTTGAGATGAGTAGACCCCTTATATCAGGGGTGTGCAATATATTCCATTGGCGGGCCGCTTTTGATATTTGGAACAATTATTAGGGCCATTTATATTTATTAAGCACTATTCCAAAGATTCACCATAACTTCTTTCCCTAACACGGAACTGGAAAATTATAACATACATAACCCTATCAGTGAAACCCTTTAGTATAGGTCAACTAACAAAATTGTATTACGGTTACGAAATAAATTCTAAATAAGCCTACGAGGTAAAAATTAAAAATGTTCATCGCGGGCCACTCTGACTAGTCTGACGGACCGGATTGTGGCCCGCGGGCCACCTGTTGCACGCCTCTGCTTTTAATTATAGGCCAATGCCAAGTCCCCCCACCCCCACCCCCATTACCATTTATTGACTGGTTTGGATTAATGGATGAGAAGTAGAGAATTGTGTGTTAAGATGTTGGCCGAAGGAACATTTACATTATCTAGTAGCATCTCATTTGAGTGAAAACAGATTTCTTCTGTTAACACAAAATAAATCTATTATAAATATATACTCTGCAGTTACACGCGTGTAATATACATTGAGACCTCTTTGGATCATACATCATACACCCACACCATCACGTGCGCATACATATATATATGTGCGTGTGTGTGTGTGTGTGTGTGTGTATGTGTGTGCGGAGGCGTTTGTCTGTGCGCATATATATATATATATATATATGTGTGTGTGTGTGTGTGTGTATGTGTGTGCGGAGGCGTTTGTCTGTGCGCATATATATATATATATGTGTGTGTGTGTGTGTGTGTGTATGTATGTATATATGTATGTATGTATAAACCCACATTTGTAAAACATTCCAAAAATTCTCCTTTTGTATTTCCTAGAATGTACATACGCACATATTACTTACACATACATATACATAAGGTAAACATGCTCGTGCACTAAAGAGGCATACGCACCCATTACATACACACCATACATACACACCAACTCATATGTAACTCACATACTAACAAATCCCTGGAACCGTCTTAACTATAAAAGAATATAAGGCCTCACCATTATTTTGTTAGTGACCGGCTTGAATTCTGCGGATATGAATTTAAATAAATCTCAAAGAAAAACATGCATATATACACGTCCGTACAAAGTTGGCAATAGACCTAAATAATATGTAAAATGTGGGCACCGTTTCAAACTGTTCATTAAGTATTTTAGTAACCAGGTTTATGTATGGGCTACAGGTAAACACATGTACATGTAGTCTACAGCATAATTATATGTAACAGAATAGAATAAAAGAGGAGATCGCCAAACGTTGTTAGTCCACCTGCCTACTGTTGTGAAATCAAATGGAAAATTGAGTATTTGAGTGATAGTAGCTACACACTGTAATATCATTTCTTATAAAATAAACACTATCAAAATCGAAGAAAGGTTTATACCATTATTAATTAGTCATTATCAAAATACTTTACGACATATAATTACGGCCGTTTTCGTTTTGAGTTCAAATCCCGCCGATTTTAGCTTTGCCTTTCATCCTTACGGGGTCGATAAAATAAAGTACCAGTCATGCACCAAGGTCGATGTAATCGACTTTCACCTCCCTCAAAATGGTTGGCATTGTACCAAACGTAGAAACGATTATTAATTAGTCATTATATTGAAAAACAACACCCCTGGGGGTATTGATTCGAAAGCGTTGTGTTCTGTGTTTAAATCCCGTTGAGGTCAAGTTTGCCATTCATCTTTCTAGAGTCGATAAAATAATTACAAAACAAATACTTTGATTCATTTACTCAATTAACCTTTCCCCACAAAAAGAATTTGTGTAAGAAGTTGGCGAATCAGCAGAGTTGTTAGAACGTCAGGTAGAATGTTTTCACTATTCTTTCCAGCTCTCTACTATCCTCTAAGTTCACACCCCACCGAAGTCAATGTTGCCTTTTATCCAGTCCGCTACCGAGGGGATTCTCCATATCTCTATTATTTCCTCTCTTTTTCGCAAGAATTCAGCTGCGTTCAAACTTGGAGAGGGGTTGAGTTCGATCAGGTTTAACATGATTAAGATCCACCATATATCGTAACCATATATCAACTATTAATGTATTATTATTCCAAAATGTTAGGGCTGTGGATTGGCAGAATCGGTAGAGCATCGAACATGTGCTTTGCGGCATAGAGTTATGGACCTTTACGTTCTGAATTCAAAATCCCGCCGAGGATAGCTTTGCCTTTCATCCTTACGGTGTCGATAAAATAAAGTACGAGCAATGCACTGAGATCGATTTAATCGACTTTTCCATCTCCCCAAATTGCTGGCCTTGAACCCTTAGTAGAAATCATTATTCCAAAATATTAATGTCGTTATTTAAGTATTATGATAATGAGTTTAGTAGTCTACGAAACTATGAAACAGAAAAAGAGGGTTAGATAATTAAATACATAACATTCATAAGGTAAGCAAAGCTTTACCATGCTTCCTAGGAATATACGCTACAGATAACTGTGTATATCTTATCTCTCTATTTATCAATGTATCTATCAGTATGTACGAACGTCAGTCTTTCAACTACACCAATCAGCCACCAAGACGTCAATATCTTCTACAAAACAAATAACTTAAAATCCAATCTAAATAGCAAATATTATTGATAAAATAAAAGTTTACCCACTTGTCTAGCAATTGAACAGACGAGTTTCTTTCATCTGTAAGTAAATATACTGTGTGTCTATATATATATATATATATATATATATATATGTAAATGTATATATGTGTGTGTGTATATATATATATATATATATATATATATATATATATATATATATATGTGCGTGTGTGTGTGTATATATTATTTATCTATCTATCTATCTCTCTATCTCTCTCTCTCTATATATATACACTCATTACATACATATAATACATATGTGTGTGTGTGTGTATATTATTTATCTATCTATCTATCTCTCTCTCTCTCTATATATATATATACACTCATTACATACATGTAATACATATGTGTGTGTGTGTGTATGCATTATGTATGTACAGGCCCGTGCAGAGCTGAAAACAAAACCAAGTCAGGTGGGAAATGTAAGCCCCATTTCAAACTGTTCATTAAGTATTTTAGTAATCAGAGGTAAACTCATAAGATTTATATATGTCTTATGAGTATATATGTATTATATTATAATATATATATATATATATATATATATATATATATATATATATATATATGTGTGTGTGTGTGTATAAAATACACATATAAATATATATATATATACTGGTTGTTTCTATCATTAGACTGGTCATGCTGATGTCGGCCTTATATATATATATATATATATATATATATATATATGTGTGTGTGTGTGTGTGTGTGTGTGTGTGTGTGTGTGTGTGTGTGTGTGTGTGTGTGTGTGTGTGTGTGTGTGTGTGTGTGTGTGTGTGTGTGTGTGTGTGTGTGTGTGTGTGTGTAAAAATATGATGAAAGCACTTATAGTATAAATTCAGCGAGATTACGTCGATTTGCTTTAAAGGAATTATAATGGCATTTCAAAAGAATAATTATAGAATCTTAGACTTTCAATTTCAATTTTTTATTATCATTCGTTTAATTTAGAAATTTTTCCTTTTATATTTATAATGTATAAAACATACCGTACGTTACAAGTACAATGGAACAGTAAAAATATGTAAAACATTCCAAAAACTCTGCATCTAATAACTGCATATACACATGTACAGATACAAAGCATATGCACATGCACACATATACAGTAACTCAAAACATACACATCCGCACATACAATGACATCCATACTTGTATACACATGCATGCATGCAGACATACATACATATCTACCTAGTTGATGTTGTGTAAATTCCAATGAGAGAGTCTTGTAACTATGTTAGAAACCGACCCTCTCTATTGGTAAAAATTTGTGAAATTATAAAACCAGAAGAACATGCATACATACATACATCATGTATACATATATACATACATCATGCATACGTTCATGCATACATACATACATATATACATACATATATACATACATACATACATACATGCATACATACATACATACATACATACATACATACATACATACATACATACATACATACATACATACATACATACATACATACATACATGCATTAATTATATATTTTTAAAGAACTTTCTCTTCTATTTTTAATATTGTCACTGAATCATGAAATTCCCTTCAAATAACTATATATATGTATGTGTTTATGTGTGTTTGCATGTGTGTGTGTTTGTGTGTGTGTGAGAGAGTGAATGAGTTTTGTTGTTTTTTCTCTTACCTGGCGGCAATGATGTGGGTAAATCTCTGATCCCAACACACATTAGATCGGTACCATATCGATATCGACCTCTATCTTGCATATGTACACGAGATCTAGTTTCGTTATAGATGTTCATATCGTTCTTGTACTGTGACATCTGTCGAAGCGAATGTGTTCTATGCCAGTACTTTCGGATCGCCGTCCAGTGAAGCCTATTCCAAGTTTCTGTGTTTGTTCCATGACCAGAGTAAGGCCCTAAATGACGTGTACCTGTGGAATTATGTAGCTGAAATCCTCTATGTTGTTGTTGCTGTTGTTGTTGGTGGTGTTGGTGTTGTCGCCTTTGGAAATAATTCTGTATGGCATGAGCATTGCTGGAAAGAGTCCTGTAGATAAAGTTGTTGTTTCCATTGATCTTCTGCACCTGCACACGGTTGCACCGGCACTGTCCTGGACATGCACCCAGGTTGTAAGCAGAAGAAGTTGCATCAATAGTAAATCCGTATTGCAATGTCCACAATATAACGGCCACCAAAGGACGCGTGGAGAAAATCAAGGAAGAGAGCATGGTGGCAATGTTGCTGTTGTTGTTCCTGTTACTAATAATCTTCTTCTTGCTGGTGCTGTTTTAGATGATATTGATGATGGTGGTGAGAAAGAGGCGTATAAATAGAATGAAACATGCATGTATGCTAATAGTAATGCGAACCGAATCCAAACAGATTGAATGAATGGGTAGAGTAAAAAAACATAGGTCTGTTAGTCGGCAACTACGAAAGCATGCCTGTTTGTGTATATCTGTCTGCTGTGTCCGACTGACTGTCTGTACCGGCTGTGACTACTGCCTGGCCTGTCGATCTTACCAGGCCTTGTCTAGCAGTCTCTCTCTCTCTCTCTCTCTCTCTCTCTCTCTCTCTCTCTCTCTCTCTCTCTCTCTCTCTCTCAATATAACACCTTATCTGCTTGTCTGACTGTTTTGACTGTTTTTCCTCCCTCCCAAGGTTTTAGTTTTAGTTCTTTTATGTTTTTTTCACCAACAGTCAGGCTCACTCAGACCTCCTGCTTAGATATCTATCTATCTAATTCAAAAGAAAGTTATCTATCTAAATCAGCTGACCAGTACGTACGTACACACACACGCACGCACGCACATACACACACACATACACATATATATATGTGTGTGTGTGTGTCTGTACGTGTATGTGTGTGTATGTGTACAGTACATGTTGGGGCTGTTAACTTATAGGATTATAAATAACAACAAATATTTACAATGAAAGGGGTGTGGGGCAATACTGGTGATAAAGTCAAATGTTCTATACATTGACTGAGACGCCGAGTTGACATTGACTGAAATGTTAGAGCGTCGGTATCTGCCCTGGCCTTTTACATTCAGGATACAAAGTCTTCTACGATATTGATGATAAAACTTGCTTTTTCCTTAGACAACATCGGTGGCATAAAAGAGGGAGATATGTATGCATTGACAACTGCTTGTCTTCCATAACATTTTTGTTTATCTAATCTGGCCGGCATGATGGAGAGGAATTTCTTGAACAGATCCATGGCTTAAGGATATATAAGGAAGTCACAGATTAATATTACCATTCGACAGGGTGTGTATGTGGGTGGGTGGGGGTTTAGCTCTTTCAAAGTGATTGCTCGATCTGCTAGCAATAGCAAACAATTCTTCCTCGAAACACGCCCTGCACGTCTTTAAAAGCCAACACATTGGATTGCGAATTCCGAAGTACACAGGTTCATGTTTTTTTTTTTTAAATTGGGATGCTAACGGCTGAAATGTTTTTCGTCATTGGTCTACTTGATTACGACTGAGTTTGGACTAAACAAAAACAATATCAGCAATTACTTTTATTCTTCTACTAAAAATATTCCTTTAAAAAGAAACCGTTACCGAATACCGTGTCTTTGAATTTACGTACCATGTTTTTACCATGTCTTTTATTTTAACAACTACACTGAAGGTCTGCAGGATATCGTTATATTCAAATTCTTCTTCTTAAGTTTCAAGATCTATAAGGCTGGCACCGAAACCATAGGATTCAAGAAGAAAACCACTTCTTCTCTCCTTTATTCCTGCCATGAGTCCTGCCAGAAGCATCCGTCGCCAAATAGTCGGCTAGATCCCCAAGCGATCTGATCAACTATCACATGTCCCTGACTGCCAGACTATCCCACCACCACTACCTACACCACCACTTTCTCCATCACCACCATCTCTACTATTACTAGCTTTACCACTTCTACCTCCACCATCACTACCACTATCACCACTACCTACCTCTATCAACACTGTACCTATCACCAATACCTCCATCACCACCACCAGGTAGATCTCTGTGGGTGGTGCAAGTTTATGCACCAAACAAGAAGTCCGAATACAGATCCTTCTTTGATGAAGTCATTGCAGCGTTAGATGTAGTTAAGACTGAGTCATACATCCCGATGGAGACTTCAATGTACAAGTTGGCACTGAACATCTAACACGGAAAGTAGTGATTGGAAGGAACGGCGACCCCAATCTAAATACGAATGGTGAGGCCTTATTTGACTTCTGTTCTTCCAATGAACTCTCTATTATGAACACATCCTTTCAGCACAGATGCATTCATAAATATAAATGGTATAAGGGGAATCAGGAACAGAGATCAATAATAGATTTTGTTATTGTCTCTGATCTCTTCGATTCTGTGCTGGATGTTAAGAGAGGGGCTGAGCTGTCAACTGATCTAGTTATCTGTAACTTGAGACTACCTAAAGCCAAAGAAGCCCACAAAACTGGCAGGTCCAGGGGAACCTACAAGATAAAGTGGGAAATGTTAGTGGATAGGAAAGTCAAGACCCGGTATAAAGATACTATTGCATCCAAATTTAGATGTTGAGAAAAGTGGAGATTGTTCGACTCAGCAGTTTCTGCTTCAGCTGTTACATTTTGTGGGCGAAAGAAGTTTGGCGTGGCGCCGGGTGGCAGGAGGACCCCTCGATTCAAACAAGGGGTCAGATATGTCATCCGAACAAAGAAGGAGGTTCACAAAGCTTGGCTTGGAAATAAATCCTCCTTCTTGCACTTGCGGTACGAGCAGGCACGAAGAATTGCAGCAGAGACAGTAAACGCGTCCAAAGTTAAGACATGGGAGGACTTTGGAGTTAAGCTGAAATCCGACTTCAGATCAGCAAATAGAGTGTTCTGGCAAATCATCCGCCGACTTCGTAATAGCAAGTCCTCCGCCGCAACTGCTATCAAGAGCGCGTCTGGGGTTCTCCTCTGTGAGGTGGAGAGAATATACAACAGCATCTTCTGATGTACTCGAGGTGCGTTTGGAAGCGTTGACTAATTTCTCATAGGCTGAGGTCACAAGAGCATTAAAGAGCTTTCCTGTACGTTGGGAAAGATGAAATCCGGGCCAAGATGTTAAAAGCCTTAAATAGAGAGAGTATTCTCTGACAGACTCGTGTGTACCGCGTGGCCTCGATCTCTGGAAAGGCACCTAAGCAATGGCAATCGGGAGTGATAATCCCAATCTTCAAAAAGGGAAAAAGAAAGATAGTTCCAATTACAGAGGGATCTTCTTGTTACGCCTCCCCGCTAAAGTCTATGCTAAGTATATGGTAAAGAGATAGAGGGAGATTACCGAGTCCAAGCTAACTGATGAAAGGTGCGGTTTTCAACCCGACGCAGCACAGCCGACCAAATATTCACACTGCAGCAGATCTTTGAGAAATCGTGGGATTATTGCGAAGATATATGCTCCTGTTTTGTAGACCTCGAAAAGGCATATGACAGCGTTCCTCGAGACCTGCTGTTGAAGGTTCTGCAGGAGTATGGGATCGATGGTCAGCTTCTTGCTGCTCTGATGTCTTTATACGGATGCCCGAGTATTTGTGTTCGGATAAATAGTTGTTTCTACTTTTGACACAAGGCCAGGAATTACCCAGTGCATTACTGGTACTTTATTTTATCGATCTCGTGAGGATGAAAGGCAAAGTTAACCTCGGCGGGATTTGAACTCAGAATGGCAAGGGCCGTAACTATATGCGTCAAAGCATGGCGTCCGACCTTCTACCGATACTGCCAATCCCCCACCCTTTACCAGTGCTAAATCAAACCCATTCAATGTGGAAGTCGGACTCCGACAAGGGTGCGTACTGTCATCTCTCCTGTTCATTATTTACATGAACAAGATTGACATGTGCAGTCGGATTGGAAGTAGTGTCATGACTGGAAAGTGTAAAATCAGTCGGCTGTAATTTGCAGACGACATGGTGTTTCTTATCTCGATAGAAGATGATCTCTGACATGCAATTGATAGGTCTGATGCCGAG